>JAVLSZ010000064.1:1105000-1300000 GCA_032313775.1 Urocyon cinereoargenteus | reverse complement strand
TTCGTACTCTAACCCTAACCCTAAACCTAACACTAACCATAACCCTAACACTAAACCTAACCCGTTCTCTAACCCTAAACCTAACCCTAACACTAACCCTAAACCCCTACTATAACCCTAACCCTAAACCTAACCCTAACCCTAACCCTAACTCGTACCGTAACCCGAACCCGTACCCTAACACTAACCCTAACCCTAAACCTAAACCTAACCCTGACCGTAACCCTAAACCTAATCCCATACCCTAACCCTATCCCTAACCCGCATCCTAAACCTAAACATAACCCTAGACCTAACACGTAACCTAACCCTAACCGGTACCCTAACACTAACCCAACCCTAACCATAAGCCATACCATAACCTAACGCTAACCCTAACCCGTACCCTAAACCTAACCCGTACCCAAAACCTAACCCGTACCCTATCCCTAACCCGATGACTAACCCTAACCCTGACCCTAAACCTAACCCTAAACCTAGACCTAAACCGTACCCTAAACCTAACCCACACCCTAAACCTAACCCTTACTTTAAAAGTAACCCTAACCCATACCCTAACCCTAAAACTAACCCGTACCCTAACCCCAACCCTAACCCTAACACATACCCTAACACTAACCCTAACCCTTACCCTGACCCAAAACCTAACCCTAAACGGTACACTAACCCTAACCCTAACCCTAACCCTAACCCTAACCCGCAACATAAACTTAACCCTAACCAGTACCCTAACCGTAACCCGTAAACTAAACCTAAACCAAACCCTAAACTTAACCCGTACGCTAATCCTATCCCGTACCCTAAACCTAACACTAACCCGTAACCTAACCCTAAACCTAATCCTAAGCCTAACCCATACATTAATCCTAACCCTAACGCTAACACTAACCCTGCCCTGTACTCTAACCCTAACCCTAACCCTAACCCTAACCCTAACCCTATCCCATACCCTAACCCTAACCCTAACCCTTTCCCTAACCCTAACACTAACCCTAACCCGTACTCTATCCCTAACCCTAACCCTAACCCTAAACCTAACCCTAACCCGTATTGTAACACTAACCCGTACCATAACCCTAACCCTAACCCATACCCGAACACTAACCCCAACCCTAACCCTAACCCATAACACAACCCTAACGCTAACCCTAACCCGTACCCTAAACCTAACCCATACCCTAACCCTAGAAATAACCCGTAACCTAACCCCAACCCCAACCCTAACCCGTATCATAACCCTATCCCTAACCTTAACCCTGACTCTAACCCTAACCCTAACCCTAACCCTATCCGTACACTAAACCTAACCCTAACCCTAACACAAACCCTTCCCATACTCTAACCCTAACCCTAACCCAAAACCTAACCCTGACCTTACCCTAACTCTAACCCTTACCTTAAACCTAACCCGTACACTAACCTTAACCCTAACCCTAATCCGAACCCCAACCTAAACCTAACCATAATCGTACCCTAACCCTAACCCGAACCCTGACCCTAATCCTAGTCCTAACCCATAACCTAGCCTAACCCATACTCTAATCCTAACCCTAAACCTAACCCTAACCCTAACCCGTATTGTAACACTAAACCGTACCATAACCCTAACCCTAACCCATACCTTAACACTAACCCCAACCCTAACCCTAACCCATAACACAACCCTAACGCTAACCCTAACCCGTACCCTAAACCTAACCCATACCCTAACCCTAAAACTAACCCGTAACCTAACCCCAACCCAAACCCTAACCCGTATCATAAGCCTATCCCTAACATTAACCCTGACCCTAACCCTAACCCTAACCATAACCCTATCCGTACACTAAACCTAACCCTAACCCTAACACAAACCCTTCCCATACTCTAACCCTAACCCTAACCCTAAACCTAACCCTGACCTTACACTAACTCTAACCCTTACCTTAAACCTAACCCGTACACTAACCCTAACCCTAACCCTAATCTGTACCCCAAATCTAAACCTAACCATAACTCGTACCCTAACCCTAACCCGAACCCTGACCCTAATCTTAGTCCTAACCCATACCCTAAGCCTAACCCATACTCTAATCCTAACCCTAAACCTAACCCTAACCCTAACCCGTACACAAAACCTAACCCTAACCCTTAACCTAACCCGTACCCAACCCTATCCCCAACCCTTACCCTAACCCTAACCCCTACCCTGGCTCTAAGCCTAACCCTAACCCGCACCCTAAACCTAAACCTAACCCTGACCCATACAATATCCCTTAACAGTACCATAACCCTAACACATACCCTAACCCTAACCCTAACCTTAACCGTAACCCTGACCTCTATCCTAACCCTAAAACTAACCTGTACCCTAACCCCAACACTAACCCTAAGCTGTACCATAACCCTATCCCAAACGCTAACCCTGACCCTAAACCTAACCCTAACCCGTACCCTAATCCTAACCCTACCCTTAACCCTAACGCTAACCCTCACCTAAACCTAACCCTAACCCGTACCCTAACACTAACCCGTAACCTAAACCTAACCTAACACTACACTTAACCATACGCTAACCCTATCCTGTACCCTAAACCTAACCCTAACCCGTAACCTAACCCTAACCCTAACCCTAACCCTATCGGTACACTAACCCTAACCCTAACCCTAACCCTAACCCAAACGCGTACCTAACCCTAACCCTAACCCATACCCTAACCTTACCCATTTCCTAACCCTAACCCTAAATATAACCCCTAACCCTAACACTAACCCTAACCCTTACCCTAACATGTACCCTGGCGGTAAACCTAACCCGTACCCTAACACTAACCCAAACCCGTACTCTAACCCTAACCCTAACCCGCACCCTAAACTTAACCCTAACCCTAACCCAAACCATAAACCTTAACCGTAACCTCACCCTAACCCATACCCTAAACATAACCCTAACCTTAACCATAACCCTAACCCGTACCCTAACTCTAAATCTAACCCGTACCCTAACCCCAACCCTAACCTTAATACGTACCCTAACACTAACCCTAACCCTAACCCTGACCCTAAACCTAACCCTAACCCTTACACTAATCCTAACCCTAACCCGCACCCTAAAACTAACCATAACCCGTACCCAAACCCTAAACCATAACCTAAACCTAACCGTAACCCTAAACTTAACACGTACGCTAACCCTCTCCCGTACCCTAAACCTAACCCTAACCCTTATCCTAACCCTAAACCTAACCCTAAGCCTAACCTGTACATTAACCCTAACCCTAACCCTAACCATACTCTAACCCTAACACTAACCCTCACCTTAACCATAACCCGTACTGTAACCCTATACCGTACCATAACCCTAAAACTAACCCGTACCCTAAACCTAACCCGGAACCTAACCCTAACCCTAACCCTAAACCGTACCCTAAACCTAACCCTAACAATAACTCTAACCCTAACCCTGACCCTAACCCTGAACCTAACCCTACCCCTAACCCGTACCCTAAGCCTAACCCTAAAACTAACCCTAATCCTAAACTTAACCGATACACTAACCCTATCCCGTACACTAAACCTAACCCTAACCCATATCCTAAATCTAAACCTAACCCAAAACCGAACCCTAACCCTAACCCTAACCCGTACCCTAACCCTACCTGTAGCCTAACACTAAATCTAACCCTAATCCCTAACCCTAACCCTAAACCTAACCCTTACCCTAACCCGTACCCAAATGGTAAACCTAACCCGTACCCTAACACTAACCCAAAACCGTACTCTAACCCTAACCCTAAACCAAACCCGCACCCTAAACTTAACCCTAACCCTAACCCAAAACATAACACTTAACCGTAACCTAACCCTAACCCATACCCTAACCCTAACCTTAACCTTAACCGTAACCCTAACCCGTACCCTAACACTAAAACTAACCCGTAACCTAACCCCAACCCTAACCCTAACCCGTACCCTAACACTAACCCGTACCCTAACACTAACCCTTACCCTAACCATAAACCTAACCCGTACCCTAACCCTAAACGTAACCCTAACCCGTACCCAAACCCTAACCCTAACCAGTACCCTAACCCTAACCCTAACCCGCACACTAAACCTAACCCTAACCCTAGACCTAACACGTACAATAAACCTATCCCGTACCGTAAACTTAATGCTATACCGTACCTTAAACCTAACACTAACCCTAACCCTAGCCCTAACCCTAACCCTCACCCTAACCCGTACACTAACACTAACCCGAACCCTAACCCAAACCCTAACCCTAAACGTACACTAACCCTAACCCTAACACGAACCCTAACACTAACCCTAACCCGTACTCTAAACTAACCCTAACCTTAAACCTAAACCTATTTCGTACTCTAACCCTAACCCTAAACCTAACACTAACCATAACCCTAACACTAAACCTAACCCGTTCTCTAACCCTAACCGTAACCCTAACAACAACCCTAAACCCCTACTATAACCCTAACCCTAAACCTAACCCTAACCCTAACCCTAACTCGTACCGTAACCCGAACCCGTACCCTAACACTAACCCTAACCCTAAACCTAAACCTAACCCTGACCGTAACCCTAAACCTAATCCCGTACCCTAACCCTAACCCGCATCCTAAACCTAAACATAACCCTAGACCTAACACGTAACCTAACTCTAACCGGTACCCTAATACTAACCCCAACCCTAACCCTAAGCCATACCATAACCTAACGCTAACCCTAACCCGTACCCTAAACCTAACCCGTACCCTAAACCTAACCCGTACACTATCCCTAACCCGATGACTAACCCTAACCCACACCCTAAACCTAACCCTAAACCTAGACCTAAACCGTACCCTAAACCTAACCCACACCCTAAACCTAACCCTTACTTTAAAAGTAACCCTAACCCATACCGTAACCCTAAAACTAACCCGTACCCTAAACCAACCCTAAACCTAACACATACCCTAACACTAACCCTAACCCTTACCCTGACCCAAAACCTAACCCTAAACGGTACACTAACCCTAACCCTAACCCTAACCCTAACACTAACCCTACCCTGTACTCTAACCCTAACCCTAACCCTAACCCTATCCCATACCCTAACCCTAACCCTAACCCTTTCCCTAACCCTAACACTAACCCTAACCTGTACTCTATCCCTAACCCTAACCCTAACCCTAACCCTAACCCTAACCCTAACCCGTATTGTAACACTAACCCGTACCATAACCCTAACCCTAACCCATACCGTAACACTAACCCCAACCCTAACCCTAACCCATAACACAACCCTAACGCTAACCCTAACCCGTACCCTAAACCTAACCCATACCCTAACCCTAAAAATACCCGTAACCTAACCCCAACCCTAACCCTAACCCGTATCATAACCCTATCCCTAACCTTAACCCTGACCCTAACCCTAACCCTAACCCTAACCCTATCCGTACACTAAACCTAACCCTAACCCTAACACAAAACCTTCCCATACTCTAACCCTAACCCTAACCCTAAACCTAACCCTGACCTTACCCTAACTCTAACCCTTACCTTAAACCTAACCCGTACACTAACCCTAACCCTAACCCTAAACCGTACCCCAAACCTAAACCTAACCATAACTCGTACCCTAACCCGAACCCGAACCCTGACCCTAATCCTAGTCCTAACCCAACCCTAAGCCTAACCCATACTCTAATCTTAACCCTAACCCTAACCCTAACCCTAACCCTTACCCTAAACTGTACACTAAACCTAACCCTAACCCTTGACCTAACCCGTACCCAACCCTATCCCGAACCCTTACCCTAACCCTAAACCCTACCCTGGCTCTAAGCCTAACCCTAACCCGCACCCTAAACCTAAACCTAACCCTGACCCATACAATATCCCTTAACAGTACCATAACCCTAACACATACCCTAACCCTAACCCTAACCTTAACCGTAACCCTGACCTGTATCCTAACCCTAAAACTAACCTGTACCCTAACCCCAACACTAACCCTAAGCTGTACCATAACCCTATCCCAAACGCTAACCCTGACCCTAAACCTAACCCTAACCCGTACCCTAATCCTAACCCTACCCTTAACCCTAACGCTAACCCTCACCTAAACCTAACCCTAACCCGTACCCTAACACTAACCCGTAACCTAAACCTAACCTAACACTACACTTAACCATACGCTAACCCTATCCTGTACCCTAAACCTAACCCTAACCCGTAACCTAACCCTAACCCTAACCCTAACCCTATCGGTACACTAACCCTAACCCTAACCCTAACCCTAACCCAAACGCGTACCTAACCCTAACCCTAACCCATACCCTAACCTTACCCATTTCCTAACCCTAACCCTAAATATAACCCCTAACCCTAACACTAACCCTAACCCTTACCCTAACATGTACCCTGGCGGTAAACCTAACCCGTACCCTAACACTAACCCAAACCCGTACTCTAACCCTAACCCTAACCCGCACCCTAAACTTAACCCTAACCCTAACCCAAACCATAAACCTTAACCGTAACCTCACCCTAACCCATACCCTAAACATAACCCTAACCTTAACCATAACCCTAACCCGTACCCTAACTCTAAATCTAACCCGTACCCTAACCCCAACCCTAACCTTAATACGTACCCTAACACTAACCCTAACCCTAACCCTGACCCTAAACCTAACCCTAACCCTTACACTAATCCTAACCCTAACCCGCACCCTAAAACTAACCATAACCCGTACCCAAACCCTAAACCATAACCTAAACCTAACCGTAACCCTAAACTTAACACGTACGCTAACCCTCTCCCGTACCCTAAACCTAACCCTAACCCTTATCCTAACCCTAAACCTAACCCTAAGCCTAACCTGTACATTAACCCTAACCCTAACCCTAACCATACTCTAACCCTAACACTAACCCTCACCTTAACCATAACCCGTACTGTAACCCTATACCGTACCATAACCCTAAAACTAACCCGTACCCTAAACCTAACCCGGAACCTAACCCTAACCCTAACCCTAAACCGTACCCTAAACCTAACCCTAACAATAACTCTAACCCTAACCCTGACCCTAACCCTGAACCTAACCCTACCCCTAACCCGTACCCTAAGCCTAACCCTAAAACTAACCCTAATCCTAAACTTAACCGATACACTAACCCTATCCCGTACACTAAACCTAACCCTAACCCATATCCTAAATCTAAACCTAACCCAAAACCGAACCCTAACCCTAACCCTAACCCGTACCCTAACCCTACCTGTAGCCTAACACTAAATCTAACCCTAATCCCTAACCCTAACCCTAAACCTAACCCTTACCCTAACCCGTACCCAAATGGTAAACCTAACCCGTACCCTAACACTAACCCAAAACCGTACTCTAACCCTAACCCTAAACCAAACCCGCACCCTAAACTTAACCCTAACCCTAACCCAAAACATAACACTTAACCGTAACCTAACCCTAACCCATACCCTAACCCTAACCTTAACCTTAACCGTAACCCTAACCCGTACCCTAACACTAAAACTAACCCGTAACCTAACCCCAACCCTAACCCTAACCCGTACCCTAACACTAACCCGTACCCTAACACTAACCCTTACCCTAACCATAAACCTAACCCGTACCCTAACCCTAAACGTAACCCTAACCCGTACCCAAACCCTAACCCTAACCAGTACCCTAACCCTAACCCTAACCCGCACACTAAACCTAACCCTAACCCTAGACCTAACACGTACAATAAACCTATCCCGTACCGTAAACTTAATGCTATACCGTACCTTAAACCTAACACTAACCCTAACCCTAGCCCTAACCCTAACCCTCACCCTAACCCGTACACTAACACTAACCCGAACCCTAACCCAAACCCTAACCCTAAACGTACACTAACCCTAACCCTAACACGAACCCTAACACTAACCCTAACCCGTACTCTAAACTAACCCTAACCTTAAACCTAAACCTATTTCGTACTCTAACCCTAACCCTAAACCTAACACTAACCATAACCCTAACACTAAACCTAACCCGTTCTCTAACCCTAACCGTAACCCTAACAACAACCCTAAACCCCTACTATAACCCTAACCCTAAACCTAACCCTAACCCTAACCCTAACTCGTACCGTAACCCGAACCCGTACCCTAACACTAACCCTAACCCTAAACCTAAACCTAACCCTGACCGTAACCCTAAACCTAATCCCGTACCCTAACCCTAACCCGCATCCTAAACCTAAACATAACCCTAGACCTAACACGTAACCTAACTCTAACCGGTACCCTAATACTAACCCCAACCCTAACCCTAAGCCATACCATAACCTAACGCTAACCCTAACCCGTACCCTAAACCTAACCCGTACCCTAAACCTAACCCGTACACTATCCCTAACCCGATGACTAACCCTAACCCACACCCTAAACCTAACCCTAAACCTAGACCTAAACCGTACCCTAAACCTAACCCACACCCTAAACCTAACCCTTACTTTAAAAGTAACCCTAACCCATACCGTAACCCTAAAACTAACCCGTACCCTAAACCAACCCTAAACCTAACACATACCCTAACACTAACCCTAACCCTTACCCTGACCCAAAACCTAACCCTAAACGGTACACTAACCCTAACCCTAACCCTAACCCTAACACTAACCCTACCCTGTACTCTAACCCTAACCCTAACCCTAACCCTATCCCATACCCTAACCCTAACCCTAACCCTTTCCCTAACCCTAACACTAACCCTAACCTGTACTCTATCCCTAACCCTAACCCTAACCCTAACCCTAACCCTAACCCTAACCCGTATTGTAACACTAACCCGTACCATAACCCTAACCCTAACCCATACCGTAACACTAACCCCAACCCTAACCCTAACCCATAACACAACCCTAACGCTAACCCTAACCCGTACCCTAAACCTAACCCATACCCTAACCCTAAAAATACCCGTAACCTAACCCCAACCCTAACCCTAACCCGTATCATAACCCTATCCCTAACCTTAACCCTGACCCTAACCCTAACCCTAACCCTAACCCTATCCGTACACTAAACCTAACCCTAACCCTAACACAAAACCTTCCCATACTCTAACCCTAACCCTAACCCTAAACCTAACCCTGACCTTACCCTAACTCTAACCCTTACCTTAAACCTAACCCGTACACTAACCCTAACCCTAACCCTAAACCGTACCCCAAACCTAAACCTAACCATAACTCGTACCCTAACCCGAACCCGAACCCTGACCCTAATCCTAGTCCTAACCCAACCCTAAGCCTAACCCATACTCTAATCTTAACCCTAACCCTAACCCTAACCCTAACCCTTACCCTAAACTGTACACTAAACCTAACCCTAACCCTTGACCTAACCCGTACCCAACCCTATCCCGAACCCTTACCCTAACCCTAAACCCTACCCTGGCTCTAAGCCTAACCCTAACCCGCACCCTAAACCTAAACCTAACCCTGACCCATACAATATCCCTTAACAGTACCATAACCCTAACACATACCCTAACCCTAACCCTAACCTTAACCGTAACCCTGACCTGTATCCTAACCCTAAAACTAACCTGTACCCTAACCCCAACACTAACCCTAAGCTGTACCATAACCCTATCCCAAACGCTAACCCTGACCCTAAACCTAACCCTAACCCGTACCCTAATCCTAACCCTACCCTTAACCCTAACGCTAACCCTCACCTAAACCTAACCCTAACCCGTACCCTAACACTAACCCGTAACCTAAACCTAACCTAACACTACACTTAACCATACGCTAACCCTATCCTGTACCCTAAACCTAACCCTAACCCGTAACCTAACCCTAACCCTAACCCTAACCCTATCGGTACACTAACCCTAACCCTAACCCTAACCCTAACCCAAATGCGTACCTAACCCTAACCCTAACCCATACCCTAACCTTACCCATTTCCTAACCCTAACCCTAAATATAACCCCTAACCCTAACACTAACCCTAACCCTTACCCTAACATGTACCCTGGCGGTAAACCTAACCCGTACCCTAACACTAACCCAAACCCGTACTCTAACCCTAACCCTAACCCGCACCCTAAACTTAACCCTAACCCTAACCCAAACCATAAACCTTAACCGTAACCTCACCCTAACCCATACCCTAAACATAACCCTAACCTTAACCATAACCCTAACCCGTACCCTAACTCTAAATCTAACCCGTACCCTAACCCCAACCCTAACCTTAATACGTACCCTAACACTAACCCTAACCCTAACCCTGACCCTAAACCTAACCCTAACCCTTACACTAATCCTAACCCTAACCCGCAACCTAAACCTAACCCTAACCCGTACCCAAACCCTAAACCATAACCTAAACCTAACCGTAACCCTAAACTTAACACATACGCTAACCCTCTCCCGTACCCTAAACCTAACCCTAACCCTTATCCTAACCCTAAACCTAACCCTAAGCCTAACCTGTACATTAACCCTAACCCTAACCCTAACCATACTCTAACCCTAACACTAACCCTCACCTTAACCATAACCCGTACTGTAACCCTATACCGTACCATAACCCTAAAACTAACCCGTACCCTAAACCTAACCCGTACCCTAAACCTAACCTGTACTCTAAACCTAACCCTAACCCTAAACCGGACCCTAAACCTAACCCTAACAATAACACTAATCCTAACCCTGACCCTAACCCTGAACCTAACCTTACCCCTAACCCGTACCCTAAGCCTAACCCTAAAACTAACCCTAATCCTAAACTTAACCCATACGCTAACCCTATCCTGTACACTAAACCTAACCCTAACCCGTATCCTAACTCTAAACCTAACCCAAAACCGAACCCTAACCCTAACCCTAACCCGTACCCTAACCCTACCTGTAGCCTAACACTAAATCTAACGCTAATCCCTAACCCTACCCTAAACCTAACCCTTACCCTAACCCGTAACCAAATGGTAAACCTAACCCGTACCCTAACACTAACCCAAACCCTTACTCTAACCCTAACCCTAACCCGCACCCTAAACTTAACCCTAACCCTAACCCAAACCATAAACCTTAACCGTAACCTCTCCCTAACCCATACCCAAAACATAAACCTAACCTTAACCATAACCCTAACCCGTACCCTAACTCTAAATCTAACCCGTACCCTAACCCCAACCCTAACCTTAATACGTACCCTAACACTAACGCTAACCCTAACCCTGACCCTAAAGCTAACCCTAACCCTTACACTAATCCTAACCCTAACCCGCACCCTAAACCTAACCCTAACCCGTACCCAAACCCTAAACCATAACCTAAACCTAACCGTAACCCTAAACTTAACACGTACGCTAACCCTCTCCCGTACCCTAAACCTAACCCTAACCCTTATCCTAACCCTAAACCTAACCCTAAGCCTAACCTGTACATTAACCCTAACCCTAACCCTAACCATACTCTAACCCTAACACTAACCCTCACCTTAACCATAACCCGTACTGTAACCCTATACCGTACCATAACCCTAAAACTAACCCGTACCCTAAACCTCACCCGTACCCTAAACCTAACCCGTACTCTAAACCTAACCCTAACCCTAAACCGGACCCTAAACCTAACCCTAACAATAACTCTAATCCTAACCCTGACCCTAACCCTGAACCTAACCTTACCCCTAACCCGTACCCTAAGCCTAACCCTAAAACTAACCCTAATCCTAAACTTAACCCATACGCTAACCCTATCCTGTACACTAAACCTAACCCTAACCCGTATCCTAACTCTAAACCTAACCCAAAACCGAACCCTAACCCTAACCCTAACCCGTACCCTAACCCTACCTGTAGCCTAACACTAAATCTAACGCTAATCCCTAACCCTACCCTAAACCTAACCCTTACCCTAACCCGTAACCAAATGGTAAACCTAACCCGTACCCTAACACTAACCCAAAACCGTACTCTAATCCTAATCCTAAACCAAACCCGCACCCTAAACTTAACACTAACCCTAACCCAAAACATAACCCTTAACTGTAACCTAACCCTAACCCATACCCTAACCCTAACCTTAACCTTAACCGTAACCCTAACCCGTACTCTAACCCTAACACTAACCCGTACCCTAACCCCAACCCTAACCCTAACCATAAACCTAACCCGTACCCTAACCCTAAACGTAACCCTAACCCGTACCCAAACCCTAACCCTAACCCGTACCCTAACCCTAAAACTAACCCGTACCCTAACCCCAACCCTAACCCTAACCCGTACCCTAACACTAACCCGTACCCTAACACTAACCCTTACCCTAACCATAAACCTAACCCGTACCCTAACCCTAAACGTAACCCTAACCCGTACCCAAACCCTAACCCTAACCAGTACCCTAACCCTAACCCTAACCCGCACACTAAACCTAACCCTAACCCTAGACCTAACACGTACAATAAACCTATCCCGTACCGTAAACTTAATGCTATACCGTACCATAAACCTAACACTAACCCTAAACCTAACCCTAAACCTAACCCTAACCCGTACACTAACACTAACCCGAACCCTAACCCAAACCCTAACCCTAAACGTACACCAACCCTAACCCTAACACTAACCCTAACACTAACCCTTACCCGTACTCTAAACTAACCCTAACCTTAAACCTAAACCTATTTTGTACTCTAACCCTAACCCTAAACCTAACACTAACCATAACCCTAACACTAAACCTAACCCATTCTCTAACCCTAAACCTAACCCTAACACTAACCCTAAACCCCTACTATAACCCTAACCCTAAACCTAACCATAACCCTAACTTGTACCGTAACCCGAACCCGTACCTTAACACTAACCCTAACCCTAAACCTAAACCTAACCCTGACCGTAACCCTAAACCTAATCCCGTACCCTAACCCTAACCCTAACCCGCATCCTAAACCTAAACATAACCCTAGACCTAACACGTAACCTAACCCTAACCGGTACCCTAATACTAACCCCAACCCTACCCTAAGCCATACCATAACCTAACGCTAAACCTAACCCGTACCCTAAACCTAACCCGTACCCTAAACCTAACCCGTACCCTATCCCTAACCCGATGACTAACCCTAACCCACACCCTAAACCTAACCCTAAACCTAGACCTAAACTGTACCCTAAACATAACCCACACCCTAAACCTAACCCGTACCCTATCCCTAACCCGATGACTAACCCTAACCCACACCCTAAACCTAGACCTAAACCGTACCCTAAACCTAACCCACACCCTAAACGTAACCCTTACTTTAAAAGTAACCCTAACCCATACTCTAACCCTAAAACTAACCCGTACCCTAAACCCAACCCTAACCCTAACACATACCCTAACACTAACCCTAACCCTTACCCTGACCCAAAACCTAACCCTAAACGGTACACTAACCCTAACCCTAACCCTAACCCGCATCATAAACTTAACCCTAACCAGTACCCTAACCCTAACCCGTAAACTAAACCTAAACCAAACCCTAAACTTAACCCGTACGCTAATCCTATCCCGAACCCTAAACCTAACACTAACCTGTAACCTAACCCTAAACCTAATCCTAAGCCTAACCCATACATTAACCCTAACCCTAACCCTAACACTAACCCTACCCTGTACTCTAACCCTAACCCTAACCCTAACCCTATCCCATACCCTAACCCTAACCCTAACCCTTTACCTAACCCTAACACTAACCCTAACCCGTACTCTATCCCTAACCCTAACCCTAACCCTAACCCTAACCCTAACCCGTATTGTAACACTAACCCGTACCATAACCCTAACCCTAACCCATACCCTAACACTAACCCCAACCCTAACCCTAAACCATAACACAACCCTAACGCTAACCCTAACCCGTACCCTAAACCTAACCCATACCCTAACCCTAAAACTAACCCGTAACCTAACCCCAACCCTAACCCTAACCCGTATCAATACCCTATCCCTAACCTTAACCCTGACCCTTACCCTAACCCTAACCCTAACCCTAACCCTATCCGTACACTAAACCTAACCCTAACCCTAACACAAACCCTTCCCATACTCTAACCCTAACCCTAACCCTAAACCTAACCCTGACCTTACCCTAACTCTAACCCTTACCTTAAACCTAACCCGTACACTAACCCTAACCCTAACCGTAATCCGTACCCCAAACCTAAACCTAACCATAACTCGTACCCTAACCCTAACCCGAACCCTGACCCTAATCTTAGTCCTAACCCATACCCTAAGCCTAACCCATACTCTAATCCTAACCCTAAACCTAACCCTAACCCTAACCCGTACACTAAACCTAACCCTAACCCTTGACCTAACCCGTACCCAACCCTATCCCGAACCCTTACCCTAACCCTAACCCCTACCCTGGCTCTAAGCCTAACCCTAACCCGCACTCTAAACCTAAACCTAACCGTAACCCATACAATATCCCTTAACCGTACCATAACCCTAAACATACCCTAACCCTAACCCTAACCTTAACCGTAACCCTGACCTGTATCCCAACCCTAAAACTAACCTGTACCCTAACCCCAACCCTAACTCTTATCTGTACCATAACCCTATCCCAAAAGCTAACCCTGACCCTAAACCTAACCCTAACCCGTACCCTAATCCTAACCCTACCCTTAACCCTAACGCTAACCCTCACCTAAACCTAACCCTAACCCGTACCCTAACACTAACCCGTAACCTAAACCTAACCTAACACTACACTTAACCATACGCTAACCCTATCCTGTACCCTAAAGCTAACCCTAACCCGTAACCTAACCCTAACCCTAACCCTAACCCTATCGGTACACTAAACCTAACCCTAACCCTAAACGTAACCCAAACCCGTACCTAACCCTAACCCTAACCCATACCCTAACCCTACCCATTTCCTAACCCTAACCCTAAATATAACCCCTAACCCTAACACTAACCCTAACCCTTACCCTAACCCATACCCTGGTGGTAAACCTAACCCGTACCCTAACACTAACCCAAACCCGTACTCTAACCCTAACCCTAACCCGCACCCTAAACTTAACCCTAACCCTAACCCAAACCATAAACCTTAACCGTAACCTAACCCTAACCTATACCCTAAACATAACCCTACCCTTAACCATAACCCTAACCTGTACCCTAACTCTAAATCTAACCCGTACCCTAACCCCAACCCTAACCTTAATACGTAACCTAACACTAACCCTAACCCTAACCCTGACCCTAAACCTAACCCTAACCCTTACACTAATCCTAACCCTAACCCGCACCCTAAACCTAACCCTAACCCGTACCCAAACCCTAAACCATAACCTAAACCTAACCGTAACCCTAAACTTAACACGTACGCTAACCCTCTCCCGTACCCTAAACCTAACCCTAACCCTTATCCTAACCCTAAACCTAACCCTAAGCCTAACCATACTCTAACCCTAACAATAACCCTCACCTTAACCGTAACCCATACTGTAACCCTATACCGTACCATAACCCTAAAACTAACCCGTACCCTAAACCTAACCCGTACCCTAAACCTAACCCGGACCCTAACCCTAACCCTAACCCTAACCCGTACCCTAAACCTAACCCTAACAATAACTCTAATCCTAACCCTGACCCTAACCCTGAACCTAACCCTACCCCTAACCCGTACCCTAAGCCTAACCCTAAAACTAACACTAATCCTAAACTTAACCCATATGCTAACCCTATCCCGTACACTAAACCTAACCCTACCCCGTATCCTAACTCTAAACCTAACCCGAAACCGAACCCTAACCCTAACCCTAACCCGTACCCTAACCCTACCTGTAGCCTAACACTAAATCTAACCCTAATCCCTAACCCTACCCTAAACCTAACCCTTACCCTAACCCGTAACCAAATGGTAAACCTAACCCGTACCTTAACACTAACCCCAAACCGTACTCTAACCCTAACCCTAAACCAAACCCGCACCCTAAATTTAACCCTAACCCTAACCCAAAACATAACCCTTAACCGTAACCTAACCCTAACCCATAACCTAACCCTAACCTTAACCTTAACCGTAAACCTAACCCGTACCCTAACACTAAAACTAACCCGTACCCTAACCCCAACCCTAACCCTAACCCGTACCCTAACACTAACCCGTACCCTAACACTAACCCTTACCCTAACCATAAACCTAACCCGTAACCTAACCCTAAACGTAACCCTAACCCATACCCAAACCCTAACCCTAACCAGTACCCTAACCCTAACCCTAACCCGCACACTAAACCTAACCCTAACCCTAGACCTAACACGTACAATAAACCTATCCCGTACCGTAAACATAATGCTATACCGTACCGTAAACCTAACACTAACCCTAACCCTAACCCTAACCCTAACCCTAAGCCTAACCCGTACACTAACACTAACCCGAACCCTAACCCAAATCCTAACCCTAAACGTACACTAACCCTAACCCTAACACGAACCCTAACACTAACCCTAACCCGTACTCTAAACTAACCCTACCTTAAACCTAAACCTATTTCGTACTCTAACCCTAACCCTAAACCTAACACTAACCATAACCCTAACACTAAACCTAACCATTCTCTAACCCTAAACCTAACCCTAACACTAACCCTAAACCCCTACTATAACCCTAACCCTAAACCTAACCATAACCCTAAATTGTACCGTAACCCGAACCCATACCCTAACACTAACCCTAACCCTAAACCTAAACCTAACCCTGACGGTAACCCTAAACCTAATCCCATACCCTAACCCTAACCCTAACCCGCATCCTAAACCTAAACATAGCCCTAGACCTAACACGTAACCTAACCCTAACCGGTACCCTAATACTAACCCCAACCCTAACCCTAAGCCATACCATAACCTAACGCTAACCCTAACCCGTACCCTAAAACTAACCCGTACCCTAAACCTAACCCGTACCCTATCCCTAACCCGATGACTAACCCTAACCCACACCCTAAACCTAACCCTAAACCTAGACCTAAACCGTACCCTAAACCTAACCCACACCCTAAACCTAACCCTTACTTTAAAAGTAACCCTAACCCATACCCTAACCCTAAAACTATCCCGTACACTAACCCCAACCCTAACCCTAACCCGTACCCTAACACTAACCCTAAACAGTACCCTAACCCTAACCCTAACATGCACACTAAACCTAACCCTAACCCGTACACTAACACTAACCCGAACCCTAACCCAAATCCTAACTCTAAACGTACACTAACCCTAACCCTAACACTAACCCTAACACTAACCCTAACCCTTACCCTGACCCAAAACCTAACCCTAAACGGTACACTAACCCTAACCCTAACCCTAACCCGCAACATAAACTTAACCCTAACCAGTACCCTAACCCTAACCCGTAAACTAAACCTAAACCAAACCCTAAACTTAACCCGTACGCTAATCCGATCCCGTGCCCTAAACATAACACTAACCCGTAACCTAACCCTAAACCTAATCCTAAGCCTAACCCATACATTTACCCTAACCCTAACCCTAACACTAACCCTACCCTGTACTCTAACCCTAACCCTAACCCTAAACCTATCCCATACCCTAACCCTAACCCTAACCCTAACCCTAACCCTAACCCTAACCCATAACACAACCCTAACGCTAACCCTAACCCGTACCCTAAACCTAACCCATACCCTAACCCTAAAACTAACCCGTAACCTAACCCCAACCCTAACCTTAACCCATATCATAACCCTATCCCTAACATTAACCCTGACCCTAACCCTAACCCTAACCCTAACCCTAACCCTAACCCTATCCGTACACTAAACCTAACCCTAACCCTAACACAAACCCTTCCCATATTCTAACCCTAACCCTAACCCTAAACCTAACCCTGACCTTACCCTAACTTTAACCCTTACCTTAAACCTAACCCGTACACTAACCCTAACCCTAACCCTAATCCTTATCCCAAACCTTAACCTAGCCATAACTCGTACCCTAACCCTAACCCGAACCCTGACCCTAATCCTAGTCCTAACCCATACACTAAGCCTAACCCATACTCTAATCCTAACCCTAAACCTAACCCTAACCCTAACCCGTACACTAAACCTAACCCTAACCCTTGACCTAACCCGTACCCAACCCTATCCCGAACCCTTACCCTAACCCTAACCCCTACCCTGGCTCTAAGCCTAACCCTAACCCGCACCCTAAACCTAAACCTAACCCTAACCCATACAATATCCCTTAACCGTACCATAACCCTAACACATACCCTAACACTAACCCTAACCTTAACCGTAACCCTGACCTCTATCCTAACCCTAAACCTAACCTGTACCCTAACCTCAACCCTAACTCTTATCTGTATCATAACCCTATCCCAAACGCTAACCCTGACCCTAAACCTAACCCTAACCCGTACCCTAATCCTAACCCTACCCTTAACCCTAACGCTAACCCTCACCTAAACCTAACCCTAACCCGTACCCTAACACTAACCCGTAACCTAACCTAACCTAACACTACACTTAACCCATACGCTAACCCTATCGTGTACCCTAAACCTAACCCTATCCCGTAACCTAACCCTAACCCTAACCCTAACCCTATCGGTACACTAACCCTAACCCTAACCCTAATCCTAACCCAAACCCGTACCTAACCCTAACCCTAACCCATACCCTAACCCTACACATTTCCTAACCCTAACCCTAAATATAACCCCTAACCCTAACACTAACCCAAACCCTTCCCCTAACCCATACCCTGGCGATAAACCTAACCCGTACCCTAACCCTAACCCTAACCCTAAACCTAACCCTAACCCGTATTGTAACACTAACCCGTACCATAACCCTAACCCTAACCCATACCCTAACACTAACCCCAACCCTAACCCTAACCCATAACACAACCCTAACGCTAACCCTAACCCGTACCCTAAACCTAACCCATACCCTAACCCTAAAACTAACCCGTAACCTAACCCCAACCCTAACCCTAACCCGTATCATAACCCTATCCCTAACCTTAACCCTGACCCTAACGCTAACCCTAACCCTAACCCTAACCCTTACCCTATCCGTACACTAAACCTAACCCTAACCCTAACACAAACCCTTCCCATACTCTAACCCTAACCCTAACCCTAAACCTAACCCTGACCTTACCCTAACTCTAACCCTTACCTTAAACCTAACCCGTACACTAACCCTAACCCTAACCCTCATCGTACCCCAAACCTAAACCTAACCATAACTCGTACCCTAACCCTAACCCGAACCCTGACCCTATTCCTAGTCCTAACCAATAACCTAAGCCTAACCCATACTCTAATCCTAACCCTAAACCTAACCCTAACCCTACCCGTACACTAAACTTAACCCTAACCCTTGACCTAAGCCGTACCCAACCCTATCCCGAACCCTTACCCTAAACCTAACCCCTACCCTGGCTCTAACCCTAACCCTAACCCGCACCCTAAACCTAAACCTAACCCTAACCCATACAATATCCCTTAACCGTACCATAACCTAACACATACCCTAACCCTATGCCTAACCTTAACCATAACCCTGACCTGTATCCTAACCCTAAAACTAACCTGTACCCTAACCCCAACCCTAACCCTAATCTGTACCATAACCCTATCCCAAACGCTAACCCTGACCCTAAACCTAACCCTAACCCGTACCCTAATCCTAACCCTACCCTTAACCATAACGCTAACCCTCACCTAAACCTAACCCTAACCCGTACCCTAACACTAACCCGTAACCTAAACCTAACCTAACACTACACTTAACCCATACGCTAACCCTATCCTGTACCCTAAACCTAACCCTAACCCGTAACCTAACCCTAACCCTAACCCTAACCCTATCGGTACACTAACCCTAACCCTAACCCTAACCCTAACCCAAACCTGTACCTAACCCTAACCCTAACCCATACCCTAAGACTACCCATTTCCTAACCCTAACCCTAAATATAACCCCTAACCCTAACACTACCCTAATCCTTACCCTATCCCGTACCCTGGCGGTAAACCTAACCCGTACCCTAACACTAACCCAAACCGGTACTCTAACCCTAACCCTAACCCGCACCCTAAATTTAACCCTAACCCTAACCCAAACCATAAACCTTAACCGTAACCTAACCCTAACCCATACCCTAAACATAACCCTAACCTTAACCATAACCCTAACCCGTACCCTAACTCTAAATCTAACCCGTACCCTAACCCCAACCCTAACCTTAATACGTACCCTAACACTAACCCTAACCCTAACCCTGACCCTAAACCTAACCCTAACCCTTACACTAATCCTAACCCTAACCCGCAACCTAAACCTAACCCTAACCCGTACCCAAACCCTAAAACATAACCTAAACCTAACCGTAACCCTAAACTTAACACGTACGCTAACCCTCTCCCGTACCCTAAACCTAACCCTAACCCTTATCCTAACCCTAAACCTAACCCTAAGCCTAACCTGTACATTAACCCTAACCCTAACCCTAACCATACTCTAACCCTAACACTAACCCTCACCTTAACCATAACCCGTACTGTAACCCTATACCGTACCATAACCCTAAAACTAACCCGTACCCTAAACCTAACCCGTACCCTAAACCTAACCCGGACCCTAACCCTAACCCTAACCCGGACCCTAAACCTAACCCTAACAATAACTCTAAAGCTAACCCTGACCCTAACTCTGAACCTAACCCTACCCCTAACCCGTACCCTAAGCCTAACCCTAAAACTAACCCTAATCCTAAACTTAACCCATACGCTAGCCCTATCCCGTACACTAAACCTAACACTAACCCGTATCCTAACTCTAAACCTAACCCGAAACCGAACCCTAACCCTAACCCTAACCCGTACCCTAACCCTACCTGTAGCCTAACACTAAATCTAACACTAATCCCTAACCCTAACCCTAAACCTAACCCTTACCCTAACCCGTACCCAAATGGTAAACCTAACCCGTACCCTAACACTAACCCAAAACCGTACTCTAACCCTAACCCTAAACCAAACCCGCACCCTAAACTTAACCTTAACCCTAACCCAAAACATAACCCTTAACCGTAACCTAACCCTAACCCATACCCTAACTCTAACCTTAACCTTAACCGTAACCCTAACCCGTACCCTAACCCTAAAACTAATCCGTACCCTAACCCCAACCCTAACCCTAACCCGTACCCTAACACTAAACCGTACCCTAACACTAACCCTTACCCTAACCATAAACCAAACCCGTACCCTAACCCTAAACGTAACCCTAACCCATACCAAAACCCTAACCCTAACCAGTACCCTAACCCTAACCCTAACCCGCACACTAAACCTCACACTAACCCTAGACCTAACACATACAATAAACCTATCCCGTACCGTAAACTTAATGCTATACCGTACCGTAAACCTAACACTAACCCTAACCCTAACCCTAACCCTAACCCTAACCCTAAGCCTAACCCGTACACTAACACTAACCCGAACCCTAACCCAAATCCTAACCCTAAACGTACACTAACCCTAACCCTAACACGAACCCTAACACTAACCCTAACCCGTACTCTAAACTAACCCTAACCTTAAACCTAAACCTATTTCGTACTCTAACCCTAACGCTAAACCTAACACTAACCATAACCCTAACACTAAACCTAACCCGTTCTCTAACCCTAAACCTAACCCTAACACTAACCCTAAACCCCTACTATAACCCTAACCCTAAACCTAACCCTAACCCTAACCCTAACTCGTACCGTAACCCGAACCCGTACCCTAACACTAACCCTAACCCTAAACCTAAACCTAACCCTGACCGTAACCCTAAACCTAATCCCGTACCCTAACCCTAACCCGCATCCTAAACCTAAACATAACCCTAGACCTAACACGTAACCTAACCCTAACCGGTACCCTAATACTAACCCCAACCCTAACCCTAAGCCATACCATAACCTAATGCTAACCCTAACCCGTACCCTAAACCTAATCCGTACCCTAAACCTAACCCGTACCCTATCCCTAACCCCATGACTAACCCTAACCCAAACCCTAAACCTAACCCTAAACCTAGACCTAAACCGTACCCTAAACCTAACCCACACCCTAAACCTAACCCTTACTTTAAAAGTAACCCTAACCCATACCCTAACCCTAAAACTAACCCGTACCCTAACCCCAACCCTAACCCTAACACATACCCTAACACTAACCCTAACCCTTACCCTGACCCAAAACCTAACCCTAAACGGTACACTAACCCTAACCCTAACCCTAACCCGCAACATAAAGTTAACCCTAACCAGTACCCTAACCCTAACCCGTAAACTAAACCTAAACCAAACCCTAAACTTAACCCGTACGCTAATCCTATCCCGTACCCTAAACCTAACACTAACCCGTAACCTAACCCTAAACCTAATCCTAAGCCTAACCCATACATTAACCCTAACCCTAACCATAACACTATACCTACCCTGTACTCTAAACCTAAACCTAACCCTAACCCTATCCCATACCCTAACCCTAACCCTAACCCTTTCCCTAACAATAACACTAACCCTAACCCGTACTCTATCCCTAACCCTAACCCTAACCCTAACCCTAACCCTAACCCGTATTGTAACACTAACCCGTACCATAACCCTAACCCTAACCCATACCCTAACACTAACCCCAACCCTAACCCTAACCCATAACACAACCCTAACGCTAACCCTAACCCGTACCCTAAACCTAACCCATACCCTAACCCTAAAACTAACCCGTAACCTAACCCCAACCCTAACCCTAACCCGTATCATAACCCTATCCTTAACCTTAACCCTGACCCTAACCCTAACCCTAACCCTAACCCTAACCCTAACCCTATCCGTACAATAAACCTAACCCTAACCCTAACACAAACCCTTCCCATATCTAACCCTAACCCTAACCCTAAACCTAACCCTGACCTTACCCTAACTCTAACCCTTACCTTAAACCTAACCCGTACACTAACCCTAACCCTAACCCTCATCGTACCCCAAACCTAAACCTAACCATAACTCGTACCATAAGCCTAACCCGAACCCTGACCCTATTCCTAGTCCTAACCCATACCCTAAGCCTAACCCATACTCTAATCCTAACCCTAAACCTAACCCTAACCCTACCCGTACACTAAACTTAACCCTAACCCTTGACCTAACCCGTACCCAACCCTATCCCGAACCCTTACCCTTACCCTAACCCCTACCCTGGCTCTAAGCCTAACCCTAACCCGCACCCTAAACCTAAACCTAACCCTAACCCATACATATCCCTTAACCGTACCATAACCTAAAACATACCCTAACCCTATGCCTAACCTTAACCATAACCCTGACCTGTATCCTAACCCTAAAACTAACCTGTACCCTAACCCCAACCCTAACCCTAATCTGTACCATAACCCTATCCCAAACGCTAACCCTGACCCTAACCTAACCCTAACCCGTACCCTAATCCTAACCCTACCCTTAACCCTAACGCTAACCCTCACCTAAACCTAACCCTAACCCGTACCCTAACACTAACCCGTAACCTAAACCTAACCTAACACTACACTTAACCCATACGCTAACCCTATCCTGTACCCTAAACCTAACCCTAACCCGTAACCTAACCCTAACCCTAACCCTAACCCTATCGGTACACTAACCCTAACCCTAACCCTAACCCTAACCCTAACCCTAACCCAAACCCGTACCTAACCCTAACCCTAACCCATACCCTAAGACTACCCATTTCCTAACCCTAACCCTAAATATAACCCCTAACCCTAACACTAACCCTAACCCTTACCCTAACCCGTACCCTGGCGGTAAACCTAACCCGTACCCTAACACTAACCCAAACCGGTACTCTAACCCTAACCCTAACCCGCACCCTAAATTTAACCCTAACCCTAACCCAAACCATAAACCTTAACCGTAACCTAACCCTAACCCATACCCTAAACATAACCCTAACCTTAACCATAACCCTAACCCGTACCCTAACTCTAAATCTAACCCGTACCCTAACCCCAACCCTAACCTTAATACGTACCCTAACACTAACCCTAACCCTAACCCTGACCCTAAACCTAACCCTAACCCTTACACTAATCCTAACCCTAACCCGCACCCTAAACCTAACCCTAACCCGTACCCAAACCCTAAACCATAACCTAAACCTAACCGTAACCCTAAACTTAACACGTACGCTAACCCTCTCCCGTACCCTAAACCTAACCCTAACCCTTATCTTAACCCTAAACCTAACCCTAAGCCTAACCTGTACATTAACCCTAACCCTAACCCTAACCATACTCTAACCCTAACATTAACCCTCACCTTAACCATAACCCGTACTGTAACCCTATACCGTACCATAACCCTAAAACTAACCCGTACCCTAAACCTAAACCGTACCCTAAACCTAACCCGGACCCTAACCCTAACCCTAACCCTAACCCGTACCCTAAACCTAACCCTAACAATAACTCTAAAGCTAACCCTGACCCTAACCCTGAACCTAACCCTACCCCTAACCCGTACCCTAGGCCTAACCCTAAAACTAACCCTAATCCTAAACTTAACCCATACGCTAACCCTATCCCGTACACTAAACCTAACCCTAACCCGTATCCTAACTCTAAACCTAACCCGAAACCGAACCCTAACCCTAACCCTAACCCGTACCCTAACCCTACCTGTAGCCTAACACTAAATCTAACCCTAATCCCTAACCCTAAACCTAAACCTAACCCTTACCCTAACCCGTACCCAAATGGTAAACCTAACCCGTACCCTAACACTAACCCAAAACTGTACTCTAACCCTAACCCTAAACCAAACCCGCACCCTAAACTTAACCCTAACCCTAACCCAAAACATAACCCTTAACCGTAACCTAACCCTAACCCATACCCTAACCCTAACCTTAACCTTAACCGTAACCCTAACCCGTACCCTAACCCTAAAACTAACCCGTACCCTAACCCCAACCCTAACCCTAACCCGTACCCTAACACTAACCCTAAACAGTACCCTAACCCTAACCCTAACCTGCACACTAAACCTAACCCTAACCCGTACACTAACACTAACCCGAACCCTAACCCAAATCCTAACCGTAAACGTACACTAACCCTAACCCTAACACGAACACTAACACTAACCCTAACCCGTACTCTAAACTAACCCTAACCTTAAACCTAAACCTATTTCGTACTCTAACCCTAACCCTAAACCTAACACTAACCATAACCCTAACACTAAACCTAACCCGTTCTCTAACCCTAAACCTAACCCTAACACTAACCCTAAACCCCTACTATAACCCTAACCCTAACCCTAACCCTAACCCTAACTCGTACCGTAACCTGAACCCGTACCCTAACACTAAACCTAACCCTAAACCTAAACCTAACCCTGACCGTAACCCTAAACCTAATCCCGTACCCTAACCCTAACCCGCATCCTAAACCTAAACATAACCCTAGACCTAACACGTAACCTAACCCTAACCGGTACCCTAATACTAACCCCAACCCTAACCCTAAGCCATACCATAACCTAACGCTAACCCTAACCCGTACCCTAAACCTAACCCGTACCCTAAACCTAACCCTTACCCTATCCCTAACCCGATGACTAACCCTAACCCACACCCTAAACCTAACCCTAAACCTAGACCTAAACTGTACCCTAAACCTAACCCACACCCTAAACCTAACCCTTACTTTAAAAGTACCCTAACCCATACCCTAACCCTAAAACTAACCCGTACCCTAACCCCAACCCTAACCCTAACACATACCCTAACACTAACCCTAACCCTTACCCTGACCCAAAACCTAACCCTAAACGGTACACTAACCCTAACCCTAACACTAACCCGCAACATAAACTTAACCCTAACCAGTACCCTAACCCAAACCCGTAAACTAAACCTAAACCAAACACTAAACTTAACCCGTACGCTAATCCTATCCCGTACCCTAAACATAACACTAACCCGTAACCTAACCCTAAACCTAATCCTAAGCCTAACCCATACATTTACCCTAACCCTAACCCTAACACTAACCCTACCCTGTACTCTAACCCTAACCCTAACCCTAACCCTATCCCATACCCTAACCCTAACCCTAACCCTAACCCTGTCCCTAACCCTAACACTAACCCTAACCCGTACTCTATCCCTAACCCTAACCCTAACCCTAACCCGTATTGTAACACTAACCCGTACCATAACCCTAACCCTAACCCATACCCTAACACTAACCCCAACCCTAACCCTAACCCATAACACAACCCTAACGCTAACCCTAACCCGTACCCTAAACCTAACCCATACCCTAACCCTAAAACTAACCCGTAACCTAACCCCAACCCTAACCCTAACCCGTATCATAACCCTATCCCTAACCTTAACCCTGACCCTAACCCTAACCCTAACCCTAACCCTATCCGTACACTAAACCTAACCCTAACACTAACACAAACCCTTCCCATACTCTAACCCTAACCCTAACCCTAAACCTAACCCTGACCTTACCCTAACTCTAACCCTTACCTTAAACCTAACCCGTACACTAACCCTAACCCTAACCCTAATCCGCACCCCAAACCTAAACCTAACCATAACTCGTACCCTAACCCTAACCCAAAACCTGACCCTAATCCTAGTTCTAACCCATACCCTAAGCCTAACCCATACTCTAATCCTAACCCTAAACCTAACCCTAACCCTAACCCGTACACTAAACCTAACCCTAACCCTTGACCTAACCCGTACCCAACCCTATCCCGAACCCTTACCCTAACCCTAACCCCTACCCTGGCTCTAAGCCTAACCCTAACCCGCACCCTAAACCTAAACCTAACCCTAACCCATACAATATCCCTTAACCGTACCATAACCCTAACACATACCCTAAACCTAACCCTAAACTTAACCGTAACCCTGACCTGTATCCTAACCCTAAAACTAACCTGTACCCTAACCCCAACCCTAACCCTAATCTGTACCATAACCCTATCCCAAACGCTAACCCTGACCCTAAACCTAACCCTAACCCGTACCCTAATCCTAACCCTACCCTTAACCCTAACGCTAACCCTCACCTAAACCTAACCCTAACCCGTACCCTAACACTAACCCGTAACCTAAACCTAACCTAACACTACACTTAACCCATACGCTAACCCTATCCTGTACCCTAAACCTAACCCTATCCCGTAACCTAACCCTAACCCTAACCCTAACCCTATCGGTACACTAACCCTAACCCTAACCCTAATCCTAACCCAAACCCGTACCTAACCCTAACCCTAACCCATACCCTAACCCTACACATTTCCTAACCCTAACCCTAAATATAACCCCTAACCCTAACACTAACCCAAACCCTTCCCCTAACCCATACCCTGGCGATAAACCTAACCCGTACCCTAACCCTAACCCTAACCCTAAACCTAACCCTAACCCGTATTGTAACACTAACCCGTACCATAACCCTAACCCTAACCCATACCCTAACACTAACCCCAACCCTAACCCTAACCCATAACACAACCCTAACGCTAACCCTAACCCGTACCCTAAACCTAACCCATACCCTAACCCTAAAACTAACCCGTAACCTAACCCCAACCCTAACCCTAACCCGTATCATAACCCTATCCCTAACCTTAACCCTGACCCTAACGCTAACCCTAACCCTAACCCTAACCCTTACCCTATCCGTACACTAAACCTAACCCTAACCCTAACACAAACCCTTCCCATACTCTAACCCTAACCCTAACCCTAAACCTAACCCTGACCTTACCCTAACTCTAACCCTTACCTTAAACCTAACCCGTACACTAACCCTAACCCTAACCCTCATCGTACCCCAAACCTAAACCTAACCATAACTCGTACCCTAACCCTAACCCGAACCCTGACCCTATTCCTAGTCCTAACCAATAACCTAAGCCTAACCCATACTCTAATCCTAACCCTAAACCTAACCCTAACCCTACCCGTACACTAAACTTAACCCTAACCCTTGACCTAAGCCGTACCCAACCCTATCCCGAACCCTTACCCTAACCCTAACCCCTACCCTGGCTCTAAGCCTAACCCTAACCCGCACCCTAAACCTAAACCTAACCCTAACCCATACAATATCCCTTAACCGTACCATAACCTAACACATACCCTAACCCTATGCCTAACCTTAACCATAACCCTGACCTGTATCCTAACCCTAAAACTAACCTGTACCCTAACCCCAACCCTAACCCTAATCTGTACCATAACCCTATCCCAAACGCTAACCCTGACCCTAAACCTAACCCTAACCCGTACCCTAATCCTAACCCTACCCTTAACCATAACGCTAACCCTCACCTAAACCTAACCCTAACCCATACCCTAACACTAACCCGTAACCTAAACCTAACCTAACACTACACTTAACCCATACGCTAACCCTATCCTGTACCCTAAACCTAACCCTAACCCGTAACCTAACCCTAACCCTAACCCTAACCCTATCGGTACACTAACCCTAACCCTAACCCTAACCCTAACCCAAACCTGTACCTAACCCTAACCCTAACCCATACCCTAAGACTACCCATTTCCTAACCCTAACCCTAAATATAACCCCTAACCCTAACACTAACCCTAACCCTTACCCTATCCCGTACCCTGGCGGTAAACCTAACCCGTACCCTAACACTAACCCAAACCCGTACTCTAACCCTAACCCTAACCCGCACCCTAAACTTAACCCTAACCCTAACCCAAACCATAAACCTTAACCGTAACCTAACCCTAACCCATACCCTAAACATAACCCTAACCTTAAACATAACCTTAACCCGTACCCTAACTCTAAATCTAACCCGTACCCTAACCCCAACGCTAACCTTAATACGTACCCTAACACTAACCCTAACCCTAACCCTGACCCTAAACCTAACCCTAACCCTTACACTAATCCTAACCCTAACCCGCAACCTAAACCTAACCCTAACCCGTACCCAAACCCTAAAACATAACCTAAACCTAACCGTAACCCTAAACTTAACACGTACCTTAACCCTCTCCCGTACCCTAAACCTAACCCTAACCCTTATCCTAACCCTAAACCTAACCCTAAGCCTAACCTGTACATTAACCCTAACCCTAACCCTAACCATACTCTAACCCTAACACTAACCCTCACCTTAACCATAACCCGTACTGTAACCCTATACCGTACCATAACCCTAAAACTAACCCGTACCCTAAACCTCACCCGTACCCTAAACCTAACCCGGACCCTAACCCTAACCCTAACCCGGACCCTAAACCTAACCCTAACAATAACTCTAAAGCTAACCCTGACCCTAACCCTGAACCTAACCCTACCCCTAACCCGTACCCTAAGCCTAACCCTAAAACTAACCCTAATCCTAAACTTAACCCATACGCTAGCCCTATCCCGTACACTAAACTTAACACTAACCCGTATCCTAACTCTAAACCTAACCCGAAACCGAACCCTAACCCTAACCCTAACCTGTACCCTAACCCTACCTGTAGCCTAACACTAAATCTAACACTAATCCCTAACCCTAACCCTAAACCTAACCCTTACCCTAACCCGTACCCAAATGGTAAACCTAACCCGTACCCTAACACTAACCCAAAACCGTACTCTAACCCTAACCCTAAACCAAACCCGCACCCTAAACTTAACCTTAACCCTAACCCAAAACATAACCCTTAACCGTAACCTAACCCTAACCCATACCCTAACTCTAACCTTAACCTTAACCGTAACCCTAACCCGTACCCTAACCCTAAAACTAATCCGTACCCTAACCCCAACCCTAACCCTAACCCGTACCCTAACACTAACCCGTACCCTAACACTAACCCTTACCCTAACCATAAACCTAACCCGTAACCTAACCCTAAACGTAACCCTAACCCATACCAAAACCCCAACCCTAACCAGTACCCTAACCCTAACCCTAACCCGCACACTAAACCTCACACTAACCCTAGACCTAACACGTACAATAAACCTAGCCCATACCGTAAACTTAATGCTATACCGTACCGTAAACCTAACACTAACCCTAACCCTAACCCTAACCCTAACCCTAACCCTAAGCCTAACCCGTACACTAACACTAACCCGAACCCTAACCCAAATCCTAACCCTAAACGTACAGTAACCCTAACCCTAACACGAACCCTAACACTAACCCTAACCCGTACTCTAAACTAACCCTAACCTTAAACCTAAACCTATTTCGTACTCTAACCCTAACGCTAAACCTAACACTAACCATAACCCTAACACTAAACCTAACCCGTTCTCTAACCCTAAACCTAACCCTAACACTAACCCTAAACCCCTACTATAACCCTAACCCTAAACCTAACCCTAACCCTAACCCTAACTCGTACCGTAACCCGAACCCGTACCCTAACACTAACCCTAACCCTAAACCTAAACCTAACCCTGACCGTAACCCTAAACCTAATCCCGTACCCTAACCCTAACCCGCATCCTAAACCTAAACATAATCCTAGACCTAACACGTAACCTAACCCTAACCGGTACCCTAATACTAACCCCAACCCTAACCCTAAGCCATACCATAACCTAACGCTAACCCTAACCCGTACCCTAAACCTAATCCGTACCCTAAACCTAACCCGTACCCTATCCCTAACCCCATGACTAACCCTAACCCAAACCCTAAACCTAACCCTAAACCTAGACCTAAACCGTACCCTAAACCTAACCCACACCCTAAACCTAACCCTTACTTTAAAAGTAACCCTAACCCATACCCTAACCCTAAAACTAACCCGTACCCTAACCCCAACCCTAACCCTAACACATACCCTAACACTAACCCTAACCCTTACCCTGACCCAAAACCTAACCCTAAACGGTACACTAACCCTAACCCTAACCCTAACCCGCAACATAAAGTTAACCCTAACCAGTACCCTAACCCTAACCCGTAAACTAAACCTAAACCAAACCCTAAACTTAACCCGTACGCTAATCCTATCCCGTACCCTAAACCTAACACTAACCCGTAACCTAACCCTAAACCTAATCCTAAGCCTAACCCATACATTAACCCTAACCCTAACCATAACACTATCCCTACCCTGTACTCTAACCCTAAACCTAACCCTAACCCTATCCCATACCCTAACCCAAACCCTAACCCTTTCCCTAACAATAACACTAACCCTAACCCGTACTCTATCCCTAACCCTAACCCTAACCCTAACCCTAACCCGTATTGTAACACTAACCCGTACCATAACCCTAACCCTAACCCATACCCTAACACTAACCCCAACCCTAACCCTAACCCATAACACAACCCTAACGCTAACCCTAACCCGTACCCTAAACCTAACCCATACCCTAACCCTAAAACTAACCCGTAACCTAACCCCAACCCTAACCCTAACCCGTATCATAACCCTATCCTTAACCTTAACCCTGACCCTAACCCTAACCCTAACCCGCAACATAAAGTTAACCCTAACCAGTACCCTAACCCTAACCCGTAAACTAAACCTAAACCAAACCCTAAACTTAACCCGTACGCTAATCCTATCCCGTACCCTAAACCTAACACTAACCCGTAACCTAACCCTAAACCTAATCCTAAGCCTAACCCATACATTAACCCTAACCCTAACCATAACACTATCCCTACCCTGTACTCTAACCCTAAACCTAACCCTAACCCTATCCCATACCCTAACCCTAACCCTAACCCTTTCCCTAACAATAACACTAACCCTAACCCGTACTCTATCCCTAACCCTAACCCTAACCCTAACCCTAACCCGTATTGTAACACTAACCCGTACCATAACCCTAACCCTAACCCATACCCTAACACTAACCCCAACCCTAACCCTAACCCATAACACAACCCTAACGCTAACCCTAACCCGTACCCTAAACCTAACCCATACCCTAACCCTAAAACTAACCCGTAACCTAACCCCAACCCTAACCCTAACCCGTATCATAACCCTATCCTTAACCTTAACCCTGACCCTACCCTAACCCTAACCCTAACCCTAACCCTAACCCTAACCCTATCCGTACAATAAACCTAACCCTAACCCTAACACAAACCCTTCCCATATCTAACCCTAACCCTAACCCTAAACCTAACCCTGACCTTACCCTAACTCTAACCCTTGCCTTAAACCTAACCCGTACACTAACCCTAACCCTAACCCTCATCGTACCCCAAACCTAAACCTAACCATAACTAGTACCTTAAGCCTAACCCGAACCCTGACCCTATTCCTAGTCCTAACCCATACCCTAAGCCTAACCCATACTCTAATCCTAACCCTAAACCTAACCCTAACCCTACCCGTACACTAAACTTAACCCTAACCCTTGACCTAACCCGTACCCAACCCTATCCCGAACCCTTACCCTTACCCTAACCCCTACCCTGGCTCTAAGCCTAACCCTAACCCGCACCCTAAACCTAAACCTAACCCTAACCCATACATATCCCTTAACCGTACCATAACCTAACACATACCCTAACCCTATGCCTAACCTTAACCATAACCCTGACCTGTATCCTAACCCTAAAACTAACCTGTACCCTAACCCCAACCCTAACCCTAATCTGTACCATAACCCTATCCCAAACGCTAACCCTGACCCTAAACCTAACCCTAACCCGTACCCTAATCCTAACCCTACCCTTAACCCTAACGCTAACCCTCACCTAAACCTAACCCTAACCCGTACCCTAACACTAACCCGTAACCTAAACCTAACCTAACACTACACTTAACCCATACGCTAACCCTATCCTGTACCCTAAACCTAACCCTAACCCGTAACCTAACCCTAACCCTAACCCTAACCCTATCGGTACACTAACCCTAACCCTAACCCTAACCCTAACCCTAACCCTAACCCAAACCCGTACCTAACCCTAACCCTAACCCATACCCTAAGACTACCCATTTCCTAACCCTAACCCTAAATATAACCCCTAACCCTAACACTAACCCTAACCCTTACCCTAACCCGTACCCTGGCGGTAAACCTAACCCGTACCCTAACACTAACCCAAACCCGTACTCTAACCCTAACCCTAACCCGCACCCTAAATTTAACCCTAACCCTAACCCAAACCATAAACCTTAACCGTAACCTAACCCTAACCCATACCCTAAACATAACCCTAACCTTAACCATAACCCTAACCCGTACCCTAACTCTAAATCTAACCCGTACCCTAACCCCAACCCTAACCTTAATACGTACCCTAACACTAACCCTAACCCTAACCCTGACCCTAAACCTAACCCTAACCCTTACACTAATCCTAACCCTAACCCGCACCCTAAACCTAACCCTAACCCGTACCCAAACCCTAAACCATAACCTAAACCTAACCGTAACCCTAAACTTAACACGTACGCTAACCCTCTCCCGTACCCTAAACCTAACCCTAACCCTTATCTTAACCCTAAACCTAACCCTAAGCCTAACCTGTACATTAACCCTAACCCTAACCCTAACCATACTCTAACCCTAACATTAACCCTCACCTTAACCATAACCCGTACTGTAACCCTATACCGTACCATAACCCTAAAACTAACCCGTACCCTAAACCTAAACCGTACCCTAAACCTAACCCGGACCCTAACCCTAACCCTAACCCTAACCCGTACCCTAAACCTAACCCTAACAATAACTCTAACCCTAACCCTGACCCTAACCCTGAACCTAACCCTACCCCTAACCCGTACCCTAAGCCTAACCCTAAAACTAACCCTAATCCTAAACTTAACCCATACGCTAACCCTATCCCGTACACTAAACCTAACCCTAACCCGTATCCTAACTCTAAACCTAACCCGAAACCGAACCCTAACCCTAACCCTAACCCGTACCCTAACCCTACCTGTAGCCTAACACTAAATCTAACCCTAATCCCTAACCCTAAACCTAAACCTAACCCTTACCCTAACCCGTACCCAAATGGTAAACCTAACCCGTACCCTAACACTAACCCAAAACTGTACTCTAACCCTAACCCTAAACCAAACCCGCACCCTAAACTTAACCCTAACCCTAACCCAAAACATAACCCTTAACCGTAACCTAACCCTAACCCATACCCTAACCCTAACCTTAACCTTAACCGTAACCCTAACCCGTACCCTAACCCTAAAACTAACCCGTACCCTAACCCCAACCCTAACCCTAACCCGTACCCTAACACTAACCCTAAACAGTACCCTAACCCTAACCCTAACCTGCACACTAAACCTAACCCTAACCCGTACACTAACACTAACCCGAACCCTAACCCAAATCCTAACCGTAAACGTACACTAACCCTAACCCTAACACGAACCCTAACACTAACCCTAACCCGTACTCTAAACTAACCCTAACCTTAAACCTAAACCTATTTCGTACTCTAACCCTAACCCTAAACCTAACACTAACCATAACCCTAACACTAAACCTAACCCGTTCTCTAACCCTAAACCTAACCCTAACACTAACCCTAAACCCCTACTATAACCCTAACCCTAACCCTAACCCTAACCCTAACTCGTACCGTAACCCGAACCCGTACCCTAACACTAACCCTAACCCTAAACCTAAACCTAACCCTGACCGTAACCCTAAACCTAATCCCGTACCCTAACCCTAACCCGCATCCTAAACCTAAACATAACCCTAGACCTAACACGTAACCTAACCCTAACCGGTACCCTAATACTAACCCCAACCCTAACCCTAAGCCATACCATAACCTAACGCTAACCCTAACCCGTACCCTAAACCTAACCCGTACCCTAAACCTAACCCTTACCCTATCCCTAACCCGATGACTAACCCTAACCCACACCCTAAACCTAACCCTAAACCTAGACCTAAACTGTACCCTAAACCTAACCCACACCCTAAACCTAACCCTTACTTTAAAAGTACCCTAACCCATACCCTAACCCTAAAACTAACCCGTACCCTAACCCCAACCCTAACCCTAACACATACCCTAACACTAACCCTAACCCTTACCCTGACCCAAAACCTAACCCTAAACGGTACACTAACCCTAACCCTAACCCTAACCCGCAACATAAACTTAACCCTAACCAGTACCCTAACCCAAACCCATAAACTAAACCTAAACCAAACCCTAAACTTAACCCGTACGCTAATCCTATCCCGTACCCTAAACCTAACACTAACCCGTAACCTAACCCTAAACCTAATCCTAAGCCTAACCCATACATTTACCCTAACCCTAACCCTAACACTAACCCTACCCTGTACTCTAACCCTAACCCTAACCCTAACCCTATCCCATACCCTAACCCTAACCCTAACCCTAACCCTTTCCCTAACCCTAACACTAACCCTAACCCGTACTCTATCCCTAACCCTAACCCTAACCCTAACCCGTATTGTAACACTAACCCATACCATAACCCTAACCCTAACCCATACCCTAACACTAACCCCAACCCTAACCCTAACCCATAACACAACCCTAACGCTAACCCTAACCCGTACCCTAAACCTAACCCATACCCTAACCCTAAAACTAACCCGTAACCTAACCCCAACCCTAACCCTAACCCGTATCATAACCCTATCCTTAACCTTAACCCTGACCCTAACCCTAACCCTAACCCTAACCCTATCCGTACACTAAGCCTAACCCTAAACCTAACACAAACCCTTCCCATACTCTAACCCTAACCCTAACCCTAAACCTAACCCTGACCTTACCCTAACTCTAACCCTTACCTTAAACCTAACCCGTACACTAACCCTAACCCTAACCCTAATCCGTACCCCAAACCTTAACCTAACCATAACTCGTACCCTAACCCTAACCCGAACCCTGACCCTAATCCTAGTCCTAACCCATACACTAAGCCTAACCCATACTCTAATCCTAACCCTAAACCTAACCCTAACCCTAACCCGTACACTAAACCTAACACTAACCCTTGACCTAACCCGTACCCAACCCTATCCCGAACCCTTACCCTAACCCTAACCCCTACCCTGGCTCTAAGCCTAACCCTAACCCGCACCCTAAACCTAAACCTAACCCTAACCCATACAATATCCCTTAACCGTACCATAACCCTAACACATACCCTAACCCTAACCTTAACCGTAACCCTGACCTGTATCCTAACCCTAAAACTAACCTGTACCCTAACCCCAACCCTAACCCTAATCTGTACCATAACCCTATCCCAAACGCTAACCCTGACCCTAAACCTAACCCTAACCCGTACCCTAATCCTAACCCTACCCTTAACCCTAACGCTAACCCTCACCTAAACCTAACCCTAACCCGTACCCTAACACTAACCCGTAACCTAAACCTAACCTAACACTACACTTAACACATACGCTAACCCTATCCTGTACCCTAAACCTAACCCTAACCCGTAACCTAACCCTAACCCTAACCCTAACCCTATCGGTACACTAACCCTAACCCTAACCCTAACCCTAACCCTATCCCAAACCCGTACCTAACCCTAACCCTAACCCATACCCTAACCCTACCCATTTCCTAACCCTAACCCTAAATATAACCCCTAACCCTAACACTAACCCTAACCCTTACCCTAACCCGTACCCTGGCGGTAAACCTAACCCGTACCCTAACACTAACCCAAACCCGTACTCTAACCCTAACCCTAACCCGCACCCTAAACTTAACCCTAACCCTAACCCAAACCATAAACCTTAACCGTAACCTAACCCTAACCCATACCCTAAACATAACCCTAACCTTAACCATAACCCTAACCCGTACCCTAACTCTAAATCTAACCCGTACCCTAACCCTAACCCTAACCTTGATACGTACCCTAACACTAACCCTAACCCTAACCCTGACCCTAAACCTAACCCTAACCCTTACACTAATCCTAACCCTAACCCGCACCCTAAACCTAACCCTAACCCGTACCCAAACCCTAAACCATAACCTAAAAATAACCGTAAACCTAAACTTAACACGTACGCTAACCCTCTCCCGTACCCTAAACCTAACCCTAACCCTTATCCTAACCCTAAACCTAACCCTAAGCCTAACCTGTACATTAACCCTAACCCTAACCCTAACCATACTCTAACCCTAACACTAACCCTCACCTTAACCATAACCCGTACTGTAACCCTATACCGTACCATAACCCTAAAACTAACCCGTACCCTAAACCTAAACCGTACCCTAAACCTAACCCGGACCCTAACCCTAACCCTACCCCTAACCCGTACCCTAAGCCTAACCCTAAAACTAACCCTAATCCTAAACTTAACCGATACACTAACCCTATCCCGTACACTAAACCTAACCCTAACCCGTATCCTAACTCTAAACCTAACCCGAAACCGAACCCTAACCCTAACCCTAACCCGTACCCTAACCCTACCTGTAGCCTAACACTAAATCTAACCCTAATCCTTAACCCTAACCCTAAACCTAACCCTTACCCTAACCCGTACCCCAATGGTAAACCTAAACCATACCCTAACACTAACCCAAAACCGTACTCTAACCCTAACCCTAAACCAAACCCGCACCCTAAACTTAAACCTAACCCTAACCCAAAACATAACCCTTAACCGTAACCTAACCCTAACCCATACCCTAACCCTAACCTTAACCTTAACCGTAACCCTAACCCGTACCCTAACCCTAAAACTAACCCGTACCCTAACCCCAACCCTAACCCTAACCCGTACCCTAACACTAACCCATACCCTAACACTAACCCTTACCCTAACCATAAACCTAACCCGTACCCTAACCCTAAACGTAACCCTAACCCGTACCCAAACCCTAACCCTAACCAGTACCCTAACCCTAACCCTAACCCGCACACTAAACCTAACCCTAACCCCAGACCTAACACGTACAATAAACCTATCCCGTACCGTAAACGAAATGCTATACCGTACCGTAAACCTAACACTAACCCTAGCCCTAACCCTAACCCTAAACCTAACCCGTACACTAACACTAACCCGAACCCTAACACAAATCCTAACCCTAAACATACACTAACCTTAACCCTAACACGAACCCTAACACTAACCCTAACCCGTACTCTAAACTAACCCTAAACTTAAACCTAAACCTATTTCGTACTCTAACCCTAACCCTAAACCTAACACTAACCATAACCCTAACACTAAACCTAACCCGTTCTCTAACCCTAAACCTAACCCTAACACTAACACTAAACCCCTACTGTAACCCTAAACCTAAACCTAACCCTAACCCTAACCCTAACTCGTACCGTAACCCGAACCCGTTCCCTAACACTAACCCTAACCCTAAACCTAAACATAACCCTGACCGTAACCCTAAACCTAATCCCGTACCCTAACCCTAACCCTAACCCGCATCCTAAACCTAAACATAACCCTAGACCTAACACGTAACCTAACCCTATCCGGTACCCTAATACTAACCCCAACCCTAACCCTAAGCCATACCATAACCTAACGCTAACCCTAACCCGTATCCTAAACCTAACCCGTACCCTAAACCTAACCCGTACCCTATCCCTAACCCGATGACTAACCCTAACCCACACCCTAAACCTAACCCTAAACCTAGACCTAAACCGTACCCTAAACCTAACCCACACCCTAAAACTAACCCTTACTTTAAAAGTAACCCTAACCCATACCCTAACCCTAAAACTAACCCGTACCCTAAACCCAACCCTAACCCTAACACATACCCTAACACTAACCCTAACCCTTACCCTGACCCAAAACCTAACCCTAAACGGTACACTAACCCTAACCCTAACCCTAACCCGCAACATAAACTTAACCCTAACCAGTACCCTAACCCTAACCCGTAAACTAAACCTAAACCAAACCCTAAACTTAACCCGTACGCTAATCCTATCCCGTACCCTAAACCTAACACTAACCCGTAACCTAACCCTAAACCTAATCCTAAGCCTAACCCATACATTAACCCTAACGCTAACCCTAACACTAACCCTACCCTGTACTCTAACCCTAACCCTAACCCTAACCCTATCCCATACCCTAACCCTAACCCTAGCCCTTTCCCTAACAATAACACTAACCCTAACCCGTACTCTATCCCTAACCCTAACCCTAACCCTAACCCTAACCCTAACCCTAACCCGTATTGTAACACTAACCCGTACCATAACCCTAAACCTAACCCATACCCTAACACTAACCCCAACCCTAACCCTAACCCATAACACAACCCTAACGCTAACCCTAACCCCTACCCTAAACCTAACCCATACCCTAACCCTAAAACTAACCCGTAACCTAACCCCAACCCTAACCCTAACCCGTATCATAACCCTATCCCTAACCTTAACCCTGACCCTAACCCTAACCCTAACCCTATCCGTACACTAAACCTAACCCTAACCCTAACACAAACCCTTCCCATACTCTAACCCTAACCCTAACCCTAAACCTAACCCTGACCTTACCCTAACTCTAACCCTTACCTTAAACCTAACCCGTACACTAACCCTAACCCTAACCCTAATCCGCACCCCAAACCTAAACCTAACCATAACTCGTACCCTAACCCTAACCCAAAACCTGACCCTAATCCTAGTTCTAACCCATACCCTAAGCCTAACCCATACTCTAATCCTAACCCTAAACCTAACCCTAACCCTAACCCGTACACTAAACCTAACCCTAACCCTTGACCTAACCCGTACCCAACCCTATCCCGAACCCTTACCCTAACCCTAACCCCTACCCTGGCTCTAAGCCTAACCCTAACCCGCACCCTAAACCTAAACCTAACCCTAACCCATACAATATCCCTTAACCGTACCATAACCCTAACACATACCCTAACCCTAACCCTAAACTTAACCGTAACCCTGACCTGTATCCAACCCTAAAACTAACCTGTACCCTAACCCCAACCCTAACCCTAATCTGTACCATAACCCTATCCCAAACGCTAACCCTGACCCTAAACCTAACCCTAACCCGTACCCTAATCCTAACCCTACCCTTAACCCTAACGCTAACCCTCACCTAAACCTAACCCTAACCCGTACCCTAACACTAACCCGTAACCTAAACCTAACCTAACACTACACTTAACCCATACGCTAACCCTATCCTGTACCCTAAATCTAACCCTAACCCGTAACCTAACCCTAACCCTAAGCCTAACCCTATCGGTACACTAACCCTAACCCTAACCCTAACCCTAACCCTATCCCAAACCCGTACCTAACCCTAACCCTAACCCATACCCTAACCCTACCCATTTCCTAACCCTAACCCTAAATATAACCCCTAACCCTAACACTAACCCTAACCCTTACCCTAACCCGTACCCTGGCGGTAAACCTAACCCGTACCCTAACACTAACCCAAACCCGTACTCTAACCCTAACCCTAACCCGCACCCTAAACTTAACCCTAACCCTAACCCAAACCATAAACCTTAACCGTAACCTAACCCTAACCCATACCCTAAACATAACCCTAACCTTAACCATAACCCTAACCCGTACCCTAACTCTAAATCTAACCCGTACCCTAACCCTAACCCTAACCTTAATACGTACCCTAACACTAACCCTAACCCTAACCCTGACCCTAAACCTAACCCTAACCCTTACACTAATCCTAACCCTAACCCGCACCCTAAACCTAACCCTAACCCGTACCCAAACCCTAAACCATAACCTAAACCTAACCGTAACCCTAAACAACACGTACGCTAACCCTCTCCCGTACCCTAAACCTAACCCTAACCCTTATCCTAACCCTAAACCTAACCCTAAGCCTAACCTGTACATTAACCCTAACCCTAACCCTAACCATACTCTAACCCTAACATTAACCCTCACCTTAACCATAACCCGTACTGTAACCCTATACCATACCATAACCCTAAAACTAACCCGTACCCTAAACCTAACCCGTACCCTAAACCTAACCCGGACCCTAACCCTAACCCTAACCCGTACCCGTACCCTAAACCTAACCCTAACAATAACTCTAACCCTAACCCTGACCCTAACCCTGAACCTAACCCTACCCCTAACCCGTACCCTAAGCCTAACCCTGAAACTAACCCTAATCCTAAACTTAACCCATACGCTAACCCTATCCCGTACACTAAACCTAACCCTAACCCGTATCCTAACTCTAAACCTAACCCGAAACCGAACCCTATCCCTAACCCTAACCCGTACCCTAACCCTACCTGTAGCCTAACACTAAATCTAACCCTAATCCCTAACCCTAACCCTAAACCTAACCCTTACCCTAACCCGTACCCAAATGGTAAACCTAACCCGTACCCTAACACTAACCCAAAACCGTACTCTAACCCTAACCCTAAACCAAACCCGCACCCTAAACTTAACCCTAACCCTAACCCAAAACATAACCCTTAACCGTAACCTAACCCTAACCCATACCCTAACCCTAACCTTAACCTTAACCGTAACCCTAACCCGTACCCTAACCCTAAAACTAACCCGTACCCTAACCCCAACCCTAACCCTAACCCGTACCCTAACACTAACCCTAAACAGTACCCTAACCCTAACCCTAACCTGCACACTAAACCTAACCCTAACCCGTACACTAACACTAACCCGAACCCTAACCCAAATCCTAACCGTAAACGTACACTAACCCTAACCCTAACACGAACCCTAACACTAACCCTATCCCGTACTCTAAACTAACCCTAACCTTAAACCTAAACCTATTTCGTACTCTAACCCTAACCCTAAACCTAACACTAACCATAACCCTAACACTAAACCTAACCCGTTCTCTAACCCTAAACCTAACCCTAACACTAACCCTAAACCCCTACTATAACCCTAACCCTAAACCTAACCCTAACCCTAACCCTAACTCGTACCATAACCCGAACCCGTACCCTAACACTAACCCTAACACTAAACCTAAACCTAACCCTGACCGTAACCCTAAACCTAATCCCGTACCCTAACCCTAACCCGCATCCTAAACCTAAACATAACCCTAGACCTAACACGTAACCTAACCCTAACCGGTACCCTAATACTAACCCCAACCCTAACCCTAAGCCATACCATAACCTAACGCTAACCCTAACCCGTACCCTAAACCTAACCCGTACCCTAAACCTAACCCTTACCCTATCCCTAACCCGATGACTAACCCTAACCCACACCCTAAACCTAACCCTAAACCTAGACCTAAACTGTACCCTAAACCTAACCCACACCCTAAACCTAACCCTAAACCTAGACGAAAACCATACCCTAAACCTAACCCACACCCTAAACCTAACCCTTACTTTAAAAGTAACCCTAACCCATACCCTAACACTAAAACTAACCCGTACCCTAACCCCAACCCTAACCCTAACACATACCCTAACACTAACCCTAACCCTTACCCTGACCCAAAACCTAACCCTAAACGGTACACTAACCCTAACCCTAACCCTAACTCGCAACATAAACTTAACCCTAACCAGTACCCTAACCCTAACCCGTAAACTAAACCTAAACCAAACCCTAAACTTAACCCGTACGCTAATCCTATCCCGTACCCTAAACCTAACACTAACCCGTAACCTAACCCTAAACCTAATCCTAAGCCTAACCCATATATTTACCCTAACCCTAACCCTAACACTAACCCTACCCTGTACTCTAACCCTAACCCTAACCCTAACCCTATCCCATACCCTAACCATAACCCTAACCCTTTCCCTAACCCTAACACTAACCCTAACCCGTACTCTATCCCTAACCCTAACCCTAACCCTAACCCTAACCCTAACCCTAACCCTAACTCGTATTGTAACACTAACCCGTACCATAACCCTAACCCTAACCCATACCCTAACACTAACCCCAACCCTAACCCTAACCCATAACACAACCCTAACGCTAACCCTAACCCGTACCCTAAACCTAACCCATACCCTAACCCTAAAACTAACCCGTAACCTAACCCCAACCCTAACCCTAACCCGTATCATAACCCTATCCCTAACCTTAACCCTGACCCTAACTCTAACCCTAACCCTATCCGTACACTAAACCTAACCCTAACCCTAACACAAACCCTTCCCATACTCTAACCCTAACCCTAACCCTAACCCTATCCGTACACTAAACCTAACCCTAACCCTAACACAAACCCTTCCCATACTCTAACCCTAACCCTAACCCTAAACCTAACCCTGACCTTACCCTAACTCTAACCCTTACCTTAAACCTAACCCGTACACTAACCCTAACCCTAACCCTAATCCTTATCCCAAACCTTAACCTAGCCATAACTCGTACCCTAACCCTAACCCGAACCCTGACCCTAATCCTAGTCTTAACCCATACACTAAGCCTAACCCATACTCTAATCCTAACCCTAAACCTAACCCTAACCCTAACCCGTACACTAAACCTAACCCTAACCCTTGACCTAACCCGTACCCAACCCTATCCCGAACCCTTACCCTAACCCTAACCCCTACCCTGGCTCTAAGCCTAACCCTAACCGGCACCCTAAACCTAAACCTAACCCTAAACCATACAATATCCCTTAACCGTACCATAACCCTAACACATACCCTAACCCTAACCCTAACCTTAACCGTAACCCTGACCTGTATCCTAACCCTAAAACTAACCTGTACCCTAAACCCAACCCTAACCCTAATCTGTACCATAACCCTATCCCAAACGCTAAACCTGACCCTAAACCTAACCCTAACCCGTACCTTAATCCTAACCCTACCCTTAACCCTAACGCTAACCCTCACCTAAACCTAACCCTAACCCGTACCCTAACACTAACCCGTAACCTAAACCTAACCTAACACTACACTTAACCCATACGCTAACCCTATCCTGTACCCTAAACCTAACCCTAACCCGTAACCTAACCCTAACCCTAAACCTAACCCTATCGGTACACTAACCCTAACCCTAACCCTAACCCTAACCCAAACCCGTACCTAACCCTAACCCTAACCCATACCCTAACCCTACCCATTTCCTAACCCTAACCCTAATATAACCCCTAACCCTAACACTAACCCTAACCCTTACCCTAACCCGTACCGTGGCGGTAAACCTAACCCATACCCTAACACTAACCCAAACCCGTACTCTAACCCTAACCCTAACCCGCACCCTAAACTTAACCCTAACCCTAACCCAAACCATAAACCTTAACCGTAACCTAACTCTAACCCATACCCTAAACATAACCCTAACCTTAACCATAACCCTAACCCGTAACCTAACTCTAAATCTAACCCGTACCCTAACCCCAACCCTAACCTTAATACGTACGCTAACACTAACCCTAACCCTTACCTGACCCTAAACCTAACCCTAACCCTTACACTAATCCTAACCCTAACCCGCACCCTAAACCTAACCCTAACCCGTACCCAAACCCTAAACCATAACCTAAACCTAACCGTAACCCTATACTTAACACGTACGCTAACCCTCTCCCGTACCCTAAACCTAACCCTAACCCTTATCCTAACCCTAAACCTAACCCTAAGCCTAACCTGTACATTAACCCTAACCCTAACCCTAACCATACTCTAACCCTAACACTAACCCTCACCTTAACCATAACCCGTACTGTAACCCTATACCGTACCATAACCCTAAAACTAACCCGTACCCTAAACCTAACCCGTACCCTAAACCTAACCCGTACCCTAAACCTAACCCGGACCCTAACCCTAACCCTAACCCTAACCCTAACCAGTACCCTAAACCTAACCCTAACAATAACTCTAACCCTAACCCTGACCCTAACCCTGAACCTAACCCTACCCCTAACCTGTACCCTAAGCCTAACCCTAAAACTAACCCTAATCCTAAACTTAACCCATACCCTAACCCTATCCCGTACACTAAACCTAACCCTAACCCGTATCCTAACTCTAAACCTAACCCGAAACCGAACCCTAACCCTAACCCTAACCCGTACCCTAACCCTACCTGTAGCCTAACACTTAATCTAACCCTAATCCCTAACCCTAACCCTAAACCTAACCCTTACCCTAACCCGTACCCAAATGGTAAACCTAACCCGTACCCTAACACTAACCCAAAACCGTACTCTAACCCTAACCCTAAACCAAACCTGCACCCTAAACTTAACCCTAACCCTAACCCAAAACATAACCCTTAACCGTAACCTAACCCTAACCCATACCCTAACCCTAACCTTAACCTTAACCGTAACCCTAACCCGTACCCTAACCCTAAAACTAACCCGTACCCTAACCCCAACCCTAACCCTAACCCGTACCCTAACACTAACCCGTAACCTAACACTAACCCTTACCCTAACCATAAACCTAACCCGTACCCTAACCCTAAACGTAACCCTAACCCGTACCCAAACCCTAACCCTAACCAGTACCCTAACCCTAACCCTAACCCGCACACTAAACCTAACCCTAACCCTAGACCTAACACGTACAATAAACCTATCCCGTACCGTAAACTTAATGCTATACCATACCGTAAACCTAACCCTAACCCTAACCCTAACCCTAACACAAACCCGTACACTTACACTAACCCGAACCCTAACCCAAACCCTAACCCTAAACGTACACTAACCCTAACCCTAACACGAACCCTAACACTCACCCTAACCCGTACTCTAAACTAACCCTAACCTTAAACCTAAACCTATTTCGTACTCTAACCCTAACCCTAAACCTAACACTAACCATAACCCTAACACTAAACCTAACCCATTCTCTAACCCTAAACCTAACCCCAACATTAACCCTAAACCCCTACTATAACCCTAACCCTTAACCTAACCCTAACCCTAACCCTAACTCGTACCATAACACGAACCCATACCCTAACACTAACCCTAACCCTAAACCTAAACCTAACCCTGACCGTAACCCTAAACCTAATCCCGTACCCTAACCCTAACCCTAACCCGCATCCTAAACCTAAACATAACCCTAGACCTAACACGTAACCTAACCCTAACCGGTACCCTAATACTAACCCCAACCCTAACCCTAAACCATACCATAACCTAACGCTAACCCTAACCCGTACCCTAAACCTAACCCGTACCCTAAACCTAACCCGTACCCTATCCCTAACCTGATGACTAACCCTAACCCACACCCTAAATCTAACCCTAAACCTAGACCTAAACCGTACCCTAAACCTAACCCACACCCTAAACCTAACCCTTACTTTAAAAGTAACCCTAACCCATACCCTAACCCTAAAACTAACCCGTACCCTAAACCCAACCCTAACCCTAACACATACCCTAACACTAACCCTAACCCTTACCCTGACCCAAAACCTAATCCTAAACGGTACACTAACCCTAACCCTAACCCTAACTCGCAACATAAACTTAACCCTAACCAGTACCCTAACCCTAACCCGTAAACTAAACCTAAACCAAACACTAAACTTAACCCGTACGCTAATCCTATCCCGTACCCTAAACCTAACACTAACCCGTAACCTAACCCTAAACCTAATCCTAAGCCTAACCCATACATTAACCCTAACCATAACCCTAACACTAACCCTACCCTGTACTCTAACCCTAACCCTAACCCTAACCCTACCCCATACCCTAACCCTAACCCTAACCCTTTCCCTAACCCTAACACTAACCCTAACCCGTACTCTATCCCTAACCCTAACCCTAACCCTAACCCGTATTGTAACACTAACCCGTACCATAACCCTAACCCTAACCCATACCCTAACACTAACCCCAACCCTAACCCTAACCCATAACACAACCCTAACGCTAACCCTAACCCGTACCCTAAACCTAACCCATACCCTAACCCTAAAACTAACCCGTAACCTAACCCCAACCCTAACCCTAACCCGTATCATAACCCTATCCCTAACCTTAACCCTGACCCTAACCCTAACCCTAACCCTATCCGTACACTAAACCTAACCCTAACCCTAACACAAACCCTTCCCATACTCTAACCCTAACCCTAACCCTAAACCTAACCCTGACCTTACCCTAACTCTAACCCTTACCTTAAACCTAACCCGTACACTAACCCTAACCCTAACCCTAATCCTTATCCCAAACCTTAACCTAGCCATAACTCGTACCCTAACCCTAACCCGAACCCTGACCCTAATCCTAGTCTTAACCCATACACTAAGCCTAACCCATACTCTAATCCTAACCCTAAACCTAACCCTAACCCTAACCCGTACACTAAACCTAACCCTAACCCTTGACCTAACCCGTACCCAACCCTATCCCGAACCCTTACCCTAACCCTAACCCCTACCCTGGCTCTAAGCCTAACCCTAACCGGCACCCTAAACCTAAACCTAACCCTAAACCATACAATATCCCTTAACCGTACCATAACCCTAACACATACCCTAACCCTAACCCTAACCTTAACCGTAACCCTGACCTGTATCCTAACCCTAAAACTAACCTGTACCCTAAACCCAACCCTAACCCTAATCTGTACCATAACCCTATCCCAAACGCTAAACCTGACCCTAAACCTAACCCTAACCCGTACCTTAATCCTAACCCTACCCTTAACCCTAACGCTAACCCTCACCTAAACCTAACCCTAACCCGTACCCTAACACTAACCCGTAACCTAAACCTAACCTAACACTACACTTAACCCATACGCTAACCCTATCCTGTACCCTAAACCTAACCCTAACCCGTAACCTAACCCTAACCCTAACCCTAACCCTATCGGTACACTAACCCTAACCCTAACCCTAACCCTAACCCAAACCCGTACCTAACCCTAACCCTAACCCATACCCTAACCCTACCCATTTCCTAACCCTAACCCTAATATAACCCCTAACCCTAACACTAACCCTAACCCTTACCCTAACCCGTACCGTGGCGGTAAACCTAACCCGTACCCTAACACTAACCCAAACCCGTACTCTAACCCTAACCCTAACCCGCACCCTAAACTTAACCCTAACCCTAACCCAAACCATAAACCTTAACCGTAACCTAACCCTAACCCATACCCTAAACATAACCCTAACCTTAACCATAACCCTAACCCGTAACCTAACTCTAAATCTAACCCGTACCCTAACCCCAACCCTAACCTTAATACGTACGCTAACACTAACCCTAACCCTTACCTGACCCTAAACCTAACCCTAACCCTTACACTAATCCTAACCCTAACCCGCACCCTAAACCTAACCCTAACCCGTACCCAAACCCTAAACCATAACCTAAACCTAACCGTAACCCTATACTTAACACGTACGCTAACCCTCTCCCATACCCTAAACCTAACCCTAACCCTTATCCTAACCCTAAACCTAACCCTAAGCCTAACCTGTACATTAACCCTAACCCTAACCCTAACCATACTCTAACCCTAACACTAACCCTCACCTTAACCATAACCCGTACTGTAACCCTATACCGTACCATAACCCTAAAACTAACCCGTACCCTAAACCTAACCCGTACCCTAAACCTAACCCGTACCCTAAACCTAACCCGGACCCTAACCCTAACCCTAACCCTAACCCTAACCAGTACCCTAAACCTAACCCTAACAATAACTCTAACCCTAACCCTGACCCTAACCCTGAACCTAACCCTACCCCTAACCCGTACCCTAAGCCTAACCCTAAAACTAACCCTAATCCTAAACTTAACCCATACGCTAACCCTATCCCGTACACTAAACCTAACCCTAACCCGTATCCTAACTCTAAACCTAACCCGAAACCGAACCCTAACCCTAACCCTAACCCGTACCCTAACCCTACCTGTAGCCTAACACTTAATCTAACCCTAATCCCTAACCCTAACCCTAAACCTAACCCTTACCCTAACCCATACCCAAATGGTAAACCTAACCCGTACCCTAACACTAACCCAAAACCGTACTCTAACCCTAACCCTAAACCAAACCTGCACCCTAAACTTAACCCTAACCCTAACCCAAAACATAACCCTTAACCGTAACCTAACCCTAACCCATACCCTAACCCTAACCTTAACCTTAACCGTAACCCTAACCCGTACCCTAACCCTAAAACTAACCCGTACCCTAACCCCAACCCTAACCCTAAACCGTACCCTAACACTAACCCGTAACCTAACACTAACCCTTACCCTAACCATAAACCTAACCCGTACCCTAACCCTAAACGTAACCCTAACCCGTACCCAAACCCTAACCCTAACCAGTACCCTAACCCTAACCCTAACCCGCACACTAAACCTAACCCTAACCCTAGACCTAACACGTACAATAAACCTATCCCGTACCGTAAACTTAATGCTATACCATACCGTAAACCTAACCCTAACCCTAACCCTAACCCTAACACAAACCCGTACACTTACACTAACCCGAACCCTAACCCAAACCCTAACCCTAAACGTACACTAACCCTAACCCTAACACGAACCCTAACACTCACCCTAACCCGTACTCTAAACTAACCCTAACCTTAAACCTAAACCTATTTCGTACTCTAACCCTAACCCTAAACCTAACACTAACCATAACCCTAACACTAAACCTAACCCATTCTCTAACCCTAAACCTAACCCCAACATTAACCCTAAACCCCTACTATAACCCTAACCCTTAACCTAACCCTAACCCTAACCCTAACTCGTACCATAACACGAACCCATACCCTAACCCTAACCCTAACCCTAACTCGTACCATAACACGAACCCATACCCTAACCCTAACCCTAACCCTAACCCTAACCCTAACTCGTACCGTAACCCGAACCCGTACCCTAACACTAACCCTAACCCTAAACCTAAACCTAACCCTGACCGTAACCCTAAACCTAATCCCGTACCCTAACCCTAACCCTAACCCGCATCCTAAACCTAAACATAACCCTAGACCTAACACACAACCTAACCCTAACCGGTACCCTAATACTAACCCCAACCCTAACCCTAAGCCATACCATAACCTAACGCTAACCCTAACCCGTACCCTAAACCTAACCCGTACCCTAAACCTAACCCGTACCCTATCCCTAACCTGATGACTAACCCTAATCCACACTCTAAACCTAACCCTAAACCTAGACCTAAACCGTACCCTAAACCTAACCCACACCCTAAACCTAACCCTTACTTTAAAAGTAACCCTAACCCATACCCTAACCCTAAAACTAACCCGTACCCTAACCCCAACCCTAACCTTAACACATACCCTAACACTAACCCTAACCCTTACCCTGACCCAAAACCTAACCCTAAACGGTACACTAACCCTAACCCTAACCCTAACTCGCAACATAAACTTAACCCTAACCAGTACCCTAACCCTAACCCGTAAACTAAACCTAAACCAAACCCTAAACTTAACCCGTACGCTAATCCTATCCCGTACCCTAAACCTAACACTAACCCGTAACCTAACCCTAAACCTAATCCTAAGCCTAACCCATACATTAACCCTAACCCTAACCCTAACACTAACCCTACCCTGTACTCTAACCCTAACCCTAACCCTAACCCTATCCCATACCCTAACCCTAACCCTAACCCTTTCCCTAAACCTAACACTAACCCTAACCCGTACTCTATCACTAACCCTAACCCTAACCCTAACCCGTATTGTAACACTAACCCGTACCATAACCCTAACCCTAACCCATACCCTAACACTAACCCCAACCCTAACCCTAACCCATAACACAACCCTAACGCTAACCCTAACCCGTACCCTAAACCTAACCCATACCCTAACCCTAAAACTAACCCGTAACCTAACCCCAACCCTAACCCTAACCCGTATCATAACCCTATCCCTAACCTTAACCCTGACCCTAACCCTAACCCTAACCCTAGCCCTATCCGTACACTAAACCTAACCCTAACCCTAACACAAACCCTTCCCATATTCTAACCCTAACCCTAACCCTAAACCTAACCCTGACCTTACCCTAACTCTAACCCTTACCTTAAACCTAACCCGTACACTAACCCTAACCCTAACCCTAATCCGTACCCCAAACCTAAACCTAACCATAACTCGTACCCTAACCCTAACCCGAACCCTGACCCTAATCCTAGTCCTAACCCATACCCTAAGCCTAACCCATGCTCTAATCCTAACCCTAAACCTAACCCTAACCCTAACCCGTACACTAAACCTAACCCTAACCCTTGACCTAACCCGTACCCAACCCTATCCCGAACCCTTACCCTAACCCTAACCCCTACCCTGGCTCTAAGCCTAACCCTAACCCGCACCCTAAACCTAAACCTATCCCTAACCCATACAATATCCCTTAACCGTACCATAACCCTAACACATACCCTAACCCTAACCCTAACCTTAACCGTAACCCTGACCTCTATCCTAACCCTAAAACTAACCTGTACCCTAACCCCAACCCTAACCCTAATCTGTACCATAACCCTATCCCAAACGCAAACCCTGACCCTAAACCTAACCCTAACCCGTACCCTAATCCTAACCCTACCCTTAACCCTAACGCTAACCCTCACCTAAACCTAACCCTAACCCGTACCCTAACACTAACCCGTAACCTAAACCTAACCTAACACTACACTTAACCCATACGATAACCCTATCCTGTACCCTAAACCTAACCCTAACCTGTAACCTAACCCTAACCCTAACCCTAACTCTATCGGTACACTAACCCTAACCCTAACCCTAACCCTAACCCAAACCCGTACCTAACCCTAACCCTAACCCATACCCTAACCCTACCCATTTCCTAACCCTAACCCTAAATATAACCCCGAACCCTAACTCTAACCCGCCCCTTACCCTAACCCGTACCCTGGCGGTAAACCTAACCCGTACCCTAACACTAACCCAAACCCGTACTCTAACCCTAACCCTAATCTGCACCCTAAACTTAACCCTAACCCTAACCCAAACCATAAAACTTAACCGTAACCTAACCCTAACCCATACCCTAAACCTAACCCTAACCTTAGCCATAACCCTAACCCGTACCCTAACTCTAAATCTAACCCGTACCCTAACCCCAACCCTAACCTTAATACGTACCCTAACACTAACCCTAACCCTAACCCTGACCCTAAACCTAACCCTAACCCTTACACTAATCCTAACCCTAACCCGCACCCTAAACCTAACCCTAACCCGTACCCAAACCCTAAACCATAACCTAAACCTAACCGTAAACCTAAACTTAACACGTACGCTAACCCTCTCCCGTACCCTAAACCTAACCCTAACCCTTATCCTAACCCTAAACTTAACCCTAAGCCTAAACTGTACATTAACCCTAACCCTAACCCTAACCATACTCTAACCCTAACACTAACCCTCACCTTAACCATAACCCGTACTCTAACCCTATACCGTACCATAACCCTAAAACTAACCCGTACCCTAAACCTAACCCGTACCCTAAACCTAACCCAGACCCTAACCCTAACCCTAACCCTAACCCGTACCCTAAACCTAACCCTAACAATAACTCTAACCCTAACCCTGACCCTAACCCTGAACCTAACCCTACCCCTAACCCGTACCCTAAGCCTAACCCTAAAACTAACCCTAATCCTAAACTTAACCCATACGCTAACCCTATCCCGTACACTAAACCTAACCCTAACCCGTATCCTAACTCTAAACCTAACCCGAAACCGAACCCTAACCCTAACCCTAACCCGTACCCTAACCCTACCTGTAGCCTAACACTAAATCTAACCCTAATCCCTAACCCTAACCCTAAACCTAACCCTTACCCTAACCCGTACCCAAATGGTAAACCTAACCCGTACCCTAACACTAACCCAAAACCGTACTCTAACCCTAACCCTAAACCAAACCCGCACCCTAAACTTAACCCTAACCCTAACACAAAACATAACCCTTAACCGTAACCTAACCCTAACCCATACCCTAACCCTAACCTTAACCTTAACCGTAACCCTAACCCGTACCCTAACCCTAAAACTAACCCGTACCCTAACCCCAACCCTTAAACTAACCCGTACCCTAACACTAACCCATACCCTAACATTAACCCTTACTCTAACCATAAACCTAACCCGTACCCTAACCCTAAACGTAACCCTAACCCGTACCCAAACCCTAACCCTAACGAGTACCCTAACCCTAACCCTAACCCGCACACTAAACCTAACCCTAACCCTAGACCTAACACGTACAATAAACCTATCCCGTACCGTAAACTTAATGCTATACCGTACCGTAAACCTAACCCTAACCCTAACCCTAACCCTAACCCTAACCCTAAACGTAAAATAACCCTAACCCTAACACTAACCCTAACACTAACCCTAACCCGTACTCTAAACTAACCCTAACCTTAAACCTAAACCTATTTCATACTCTAACCCTAACCCTAAACCTAACACTAACCATAACCCTAACACTAAACCTAACCCGTTCTCTAAGCCTAAACCTAACCCCAACACTAACCCTAAACCCCTACTATAAACCTAACCCTAAACCTAACCCTAACCCTAACTCGTACCGTAACCCGAACCCGTACCCTAACACTAACCCTAACCCTAAACCTAAACCTAACCCTGACCGTAACCCTAAACCTAATCCCGTACCCTAACCCTAACCCGCATCCTAAACCTAAACATAACCCTAGACCTAACACGTAACCTAACCCTAACCGGTACCCTAATACTAACCCCAACCCTAACCCTAAGCCATACCATAACCTAATGCTAACCCTAACCCGTACCCTAAACCTAACCCGTAACCTAAACCTAAACCGTACCCTATCCCTAACCTGATGACTAACCCTAACCCACACCCTAAACCTAACCCTTAACCTAGAGCTAAACCGTAACCCACACCCTAAACGTAACCCTTACTTTAAAAGTAACCCTAACCCATACCCTAACCCTAAAACTAACCCGTACCCTAACCCCAACCCTAACCCACACCCTAAACGTAACCCACACCCTAAACCTAAACCACACCTAACCCACCTAACCTAAACCTAACCCACACCCTAAACGTAACCCTTACTTTAAAAGTAACCCTAACCCATACCCTAACCCTAAAACTAACCCGTACCCTAACCCCAACCCTAACCCTAACACATACCCTAACACTAACCCTAACCCTTACCCTGACCCAAAACCTAACCCTAAACGGTACACTAACCCTAACCCTAACCCTAACTCGCAACATAAACTTAACCCTAACCAGTACCCTAACCCTAACCCGTAAACTAAACCTAAACCAAACCCTAAACTTAACCCGTACGCTAATCCTATCCCGTACCCTAAACCTAACACTAACCCGTAACCTAACCCTAAACCTAATCCTAAGCCTAACCCATACATTAACCCTAACCCTAACCCTAACACTAACCCTACCCTGTACTCTAACCCTAACCCTAACCCTAACCCTATCCCATACCCTAACCCTAACCCTAACCCTTTCCCTAACCCTAACACTAACCCTAACCCCTACTCTATCCCTAACCCTAACCCTAACCCTAACCCGTATTGTAACACTAACCCGTACCATAACCCTAACCCTAACCCATAGCCTTACACTAACCCCAAACCTAACCCTAACCCATAACACAACCCTAACGCTAACCCTAACCCGTACCCTAAATCTAACCCATACCCTAACCCTAAAACTAACCCGTAACCTAACCCCAACCCTAACCCTAACCCGTATCATAACCCTATCCCTAACCTTAACCCTGACCCTAACCCTAACCCTAACCCTAGCCCTATCCGTACACTAAACCTAACCCTAACCCTAACACAAACCCTTCCCGTACTCTAACCCTAACCCTAACCCTAAACCTAACCCTGACCTTACCCTAACTCTAACCCTTACCTTAAACCTAACCCGTACACTAACCCTAACCCTAACCCTAATCCGTACCCCAAACCTAAACCTAACCATAACTCGTACCCTAACCCTAACCCGAACCCTGACCCTAATCCTAGTCCTAACCCATACCCTAAGCCTAACCCATACTCTAATCCTAACCCTAAACCTAACCCTAACCCTAACCCGTACACTAAACCTAACCCTAACCCTTGACCTAACCCGTACCCAACCCTATCCCGAACCCTTACCCTAACCCTAACCCCTACCCTGGCTCTAAGCCTAACCCTAACCCGCACCCTAAACCTAAACCTAACGCTAACCCATACAATATCCCTTAACCGTACCATAAACCTAACACATACCCTAACCCTAACCTTAACCGTAACCCTGACCTCTATCCTAACCCTAAAACTAACCTGTACCCTAACCCCAACCCTAACCCTAATCTGTACCATAACCCTATCCCAAACGCAAACCCTGACCCTAAACCTAACCCTAACCCGTACCCTAATCCTAACCCTACCCTTAACCCTAACGCTAACCCTCACCTAAACCTAACCCTAACCCGTACCCTAACACTAACCCGTAACCTAAACCTAACCTAACACTACACTTAACCCATACGATAACCCTATCCTGTACCCTAAACCTAACCCTAACCCGTAACCTAACCCTAACCCTAACCCTAACTCTATCGGTACACTAACCCTAACCCTAACCCTAACCCTAACCCAAACCCGTACCTAACCCTAACCCTAACCCATACCCTAACCCTACCCATTTCCTAACCCTAACCCTAAATATAACCCCGAACCCTAACACTAACCCGCCCCTTACCCTAACCCGTACCCTGGCGGTAAACCTAACCCGTACCCTAACACTAACCCAAACCCGTACTCTAACCCTAACCCTAATCCGCACCCTAAACTTAACCCTAACCCTAACCCAAACCATAAACCTTAACCGTAACCTAACCCTAACCCATACCCTAAACATAACCCTAACCTTAGCCATAACCCTAACCCGTACCCTAACTCTAAATCTAACCCGTACCCTAACCCCAACCCTAACCTTAATATGTACCCTAACACTAACCCTAACCCTAACCCTGACCCTAAAACTAACCCTAACCCTTACACTAATCCTAACCCTAACCCGCACCCTAAACCTAACCCTAACCCGTACCCAAACCCTAAACCATAACCTAAACCTAACCGTAAACCTAAACTTAACACGTACGCTAACCCTCTCCCGTACCCTAAACCTAACCCTAACCCTTATCCTAACCCTAAACTTAACCCTAAGCCTAAACTGTACATTAACCCTAACCCTAACCCTAACCATACTCTAACCCTAACACTAACCCTCACCTTAACCATAACCCGTACTCTAACCCTATACCGTACCATAACCCTAAAACTAACCCGTACCCTAAACCTAACCCGTACCCTAAACCTAACCCGGACCCTAACCCTAACCCTAACCCTAACCCGTACCCTAAACCTAACCCTAACAATAACTCTAACCCTAACCCTGACCCTAACCCTGAACCTAACCCTACCCCTAACCCGTACCCTAAGCCTAACCCTAAAACTAACCCTAATCCTAAACTTAACCCATACGCTAACCCTATCCCGTACACTAAACCTAACCCTAACCCGTATCCTAACTCTAAACCTAACCCGAAACCGAACCCTAACCCTAACCCTAACCCGTACCCTAACCCTACCTGTAGCCTAACACTAAATCTAACCCTAATCCCTAACCCTAACCCTAAACCTAACCCTTACCCTAACCCGTACCCAAATGGTAAACCTAACCCGTACCCTAACACTAACACAAAACCGTACTCTAACCCTAACCCTAAACCAAACCCGCACCCTAAACTTAACCCTAACCCTAACACAAAACATAACCCTTAACCGTAACCTAACCCTAACCCATACCCTAACCCTAACCTTAACCTTAACCGTAACCCTAACCCGTACCCTAACCCTAAAACTAACCCGTACCCTAACCCCAACCCTTAAACTAACCCGTACCCTAACACTAACCCATACCCTAACATTAACCCTTACTCTAACCATAAACCTAACCCGTACCCTAACCCTAAACGTAACCCTAACCCGTACCCAAACCCTAACCCTAACGAGTACCCTAACCCTAACCCTAACCCGCACACTAAACCTAACCCTAACCCTAGACCTAACACGTACAATAAACCTATCCCGTACCGTAAACTTAATGCTATACCGTACCGTAAACCTAACCCTAACCCTAACCCTAACCCTAACCCTAACCCTAAACGTAAAATAACCCTAACCCTAACACTAACCCTAACACTAACCCTAACCCGTACTCTAAACTAACCCTAACCTTAAACCTAAACCTATTTCATACTCTAACCCTAACCCTAAACCTAACACTAACCATAACCCTAACACTAAACCTAACCCGTTCTCTAAGCCTAAACCTAACCCCAACACTAACCCTAAACCCCTACTATAAACCTAACCCTAAACCTAACCCTAACCCTAACTCGTACCGTAACCCGAACCCGTACCCTAACACTAACCCTAACCCTAAACCTAAACCTAACCCTGACCGTAACCCTAAACCTAATCCCGTACCCTAACCCTAACCCGCATCCTAAACCTAAACATAACCCTAGACCTAACACGTAACCTAACCCTAACCGGTACCCTAATACTAACCCCAACCCTAACCCTAAGCCATACCATAACCTAATGCTAACCCTAACCCGTACCCTAAACCTAACCCGTAACCTAAACCTAAACCGTACCCTATCCCTAACCTGATGACTAACCCTAACCCACACCCTAAACCTAACCCTTAACCTAGAGCTAAACCGTAACCCACACCCTAAACGTAACCCTTACTTTAAAAGTAACCCTAACCCATACCCTAACCCTAAAACTAACCCGTACCCTAACCCCAACCCTAACCCACACCCTAAACGTAACCCACACCCTAAACCTAAACCACACCTAACCCACCTAACCTAAACCTAACCCACACCCTAAACGTAACCCTTACTTTAAAAGTAACCCTAACCCATACCCTAACCCTAAAACTAACCCGTACCCTAACCCCAACCCTAACCCTAACACATACCCTAACACTAACCCTAACCCTTACCCTGACCCAAAACCTAACCCTAAACGGTACACTAACCCTAACCCTAACCCTAACTCGCAACATAAACTTAACCCTAACCAGTACCCTAACCCTAACCCGTAAACTAAACCTAAACCAAACCCTAAACTTAACCCGTACACTAATCCTATCCCGTACCCTAAACCTAACACTAACCCGTAACCTAACCCTAAACCTAATCCTAAGCCTAACCCATACATTAACCCTAACCCTAACCCTAACACTAACCCTACCCTGTACTCTAACCCTAACCCTAACCCTAACCCTATCCCATACCCTAACCCTAACCCTAACCCTTTCCCTAACCCTAACACTAACCCTAACCCCTACTCTATCCCTAACCCTAACCCTAACCCTAACCCGTATTGTAACACTAACCCGTACCATAACCCTAACCCTAACCCATAGCCTTACACTAACCCCAAACCTAACCCTAACCCATAACACAACCCTAACGCTAACCCTAACCCGTACCCTAAATCTAACCCATACCCTAACCCTAAAACTAACCCGTAACCTAACCCCAACCCTAACCCTAACCCGTATCATAACCCTATCCCTAACCTTAACCCTGACCCTAACCCTAACCCTAACCCTAGCCCTATCCGTACACTAAACCTAACCCTAACCCTAACACAAACCCTTCCCGTACTCTAACCCTAACCCTAACCCTAAACCTAACCCTGACCTTACCCTAACTCTAACCCTTACCTTAAACCTAACCCGTACACTAACCCTAACCCTAACCCTAATCCGTACCCCAAACCTAAACCTAACCATAACTCGTACCCTAACCCTAACCCGAACCCTGACCCTAATCCTAGTCCTAACCCATACCCTAAGCCTAACCCATACTCTAATCCTAACCCTAAACCTAACCCTAACCCTAACCCGTACACTAAACCTAACCCTAACCCTTGACCTAACCCGTACCCAACCCTATCCCGAACCCTTACCCTAACCCTAACCCCTACCCTGGCTCTAAGCCTAACCCTAACCCGCACCCTAAACCTAAACCTAACGCTAACCCATACAATATCCCTTAACCGTACCATAAACCTAACACATACCCTAACCCTAACCCTAACCTTAACCGTAACCCTGACCTCTATCCTAACCCTAAAACTAACCTGTACCCTAACCCCAACCCTAACCCTAATCTGTACCATAACCCTATCCCAAACGCAAACCCTGACCCTAAACCTAACCCTAACCCGTACCCTAATCCTAACCCTACCCTTAACCCTAACGCTAACCCTCACCTAAACCTAACCCTAACCCGTACCCTAACACTAACCCGTAACCTAAACCTAACCTAACACTACACTTAACCCATACGATAACCCTATCCTGTACCCTAAACCTAACCCTAACCCGTAACCTAACCCTAACCCTAACCCTAACTCTATCGGTACACTAACCCTAACCCTAACCCTAACCCTAACCCAAACCCGTACCTAACCCTAACCCTAACCCATACCCTAACCCTACCCATTTCCTAACCCTAACCCTAAATATAACCCCGAACCCTAACACTAACCCGCCCCTTACCCTAACCCGTACCCTGGCGGTAAACCTAACCCGTACCCTAACACTAACCCAAACCCGTACTCTAACCCTAACCCTAATCCGCACCCTAAACTTAACCCTAACCCTAACCCAAACCATAAACCTTAACCGTAACCTAACCCTAACCCATACCCTAAACATAACCCTAACCTTAGCCATAACCCTAACCCGTACCCTAACTCTAAATCTAACCCGTACCCTAACCCCAACCCTAACCTTAATACGTACCCTAACACTAACCCTAACCCTAACCCTGACCCTAAACCTAACCCTAACCCTTACACTAATCCTAACCCTAACCCGCACCCTAAACCTAACCCTAACCCGTACCCAAACCCTAAACCATAACCTAAACCTAACCGTAAACCTAAACTTAACACGTACGCTAACCCTCTCCCGTACCCTAAACCTAACCCTAACCCTTATCCTAACCCTAAACTTAACCCTAAGCCTAAACTGTACATTAACCCTAACCCTAACCCTAACCATACTCTAACCCTAACACTAACCCTCACCTTAACCATAACCCGTACTCTAACCCTATACCGTACCATAACCCTAAAACTAACCCGTACCCTAAACCTAACCCGTACCCTAAACCTAACCCGGACCCTAACCCTAACCCTAACCCTAACCCAAACCCGTACCTAACCCTAACCCACACCCATACCCTAACCCTACCCATTTCCTAACCCTAACCCTAAATATAACCCCTAACCCTAACACTAACCCTAACCCTTACCCTAACCCGTACCCTGGCGGTAAACCTAACCCGTACCCTGACACTAACCCAAACCCGTACTCTAACCCTAACCCTAACCCGCACCCTAAACTTAATCCTAACCCTAACCCAAACCATAAACCTTAACCGTAACCTAACCCTAACCCATACCCTAAACATAACCCTAACCTTAACCATAACCCTAACCCGTACCCTAACTCTAAATCTAACCCGTACCCTAACCCCAACCCTAACCTTAATACGTACCCTAACACTAACCCTAACCCTAACCCTGACCCTAAACCTAACCCTAACCCTTACACTAATCCTAACCCTAACCCGCACCCTAAACCTAACCCTAACCCGTACCCAAACCCTAAACCATAACCTAAACCTAACCGTAACCCTAAACTTAACACGTACGCTAACCCTCTCCCATACCCTAAACCTAACCCTAACCCTTATCCTAACCCTAAACCTAACCCTAAGCCTAACCTGTACATTAACCCTAACCCTAACCCTAACCATACTCTAACCCTAACACTAACCCTCACCTTTACCATAACCCGTACTGTAACCCTATACCGTACCATAACCCTAAAACTAACCCGTACCCTAAACCTAACCCGTACCCTAAACCTAACCCTAACAATAACTCTAACCCTAACCCTGACAGTAACCCTGAACCTAACCCTACCCCTAACCCGTACCCTAAGCCTAACCCTAAAACTAACCCTAATCCTAAACTTAACCCATACGCTAACCCTATCCCGAACACTAAACCTAACCCTAACCCGTATCCTAACTCTAAACCTAACCCGAAACCGAACCCTAACCCTAACCCTAACCCGTACCCTAACCCTACCTGTAGCCTAACACTAAATCTAACCCTAATCCCTAACCCTAACCCTAAACCTAACCCTTACCCTAACCCGTACCCAAATGGTAAACCTAACCCGTACCCTAACACTAACCCAAAACCGTACTCTAACCCTAACCCTAAACCAAACCCGCACCCTAAACTTAACCCTAACCCTAACCCAAAACATAACACTTAACCGTAACCTAACCCTAACCCATACCCTAACCCTAACCTTAACCTTAACCATAACCCTAACCCGTACCCTAACCCTAAAACTAACCCGTACCCTAACCCCAACCCTAAACCTAACCCATACCCTAACAGTAACCCGTACCCTAACACTAACCCTTACCCTAACCATAAACCTAACCCGTACCCTAACCCTAAACGTAACCCTAACCCATACCCAAACCCTAACCCTAACCAGTACCCTAACCCTAACCCTAACCCGCACACTAAACCTAACCCTAACCCTAGACCTAACACGTACAATAAACCTATCCCGTACCGTAAACTTAATGCTATACCGTACAGTAAACCTAACACTAACCCTAACCCTAACCCTAACAACCCTAACCCTAACCCTAACCCTAACCCTAACAACCCTAACCCTAACCCTAACCCTAACCCTAACCCCTAAACCTAACCCTAACCCTAACCTTAACCCCTAACCGTAACCCTAACCCTAACCCTAACCCTAACCCGAACCCTACCCCTAACGCTAACCCTAACACGAAACCTAACCCTAACCCTAACCCGAACCCGAACCCTAACCCGAACCCGAACCCTAACCCGAACCCGAACCCGAACCCTAACCCGAAGCCGAACCCTAACCCTAACCCTAACCCAAACTCTAACCCTAACCCGAACCCGAAGTCTAACCCTAACCCGAACCCTAACCCTAACCCGAACCCTAACCCGAACCCTAACCCGAACCCGAACCCTAACCCGAACCCTAACCCTAACCCTAACCCTAACCGTCCCCTAACCCTAACCCGAACCCTAACCCTAACCCTAACCCGAACCCTAACACTAACGCTAATCCTAAGCCCGAACCCGAACCCTAACCCTAACCCTAACCCGAACCCTAACACGAACCCTAACCCCTAACCCTAACCCTAACCCGAACCCGAACCCGAACCCGAACCCGAACCCGAACTGTAACCCGAACCCTAACCCGAACCCGAACCCTAATCCGAACCCGAACTCTAACCCTAACCCGAACCCTAACCCTAACCCGAACCCGAACTCTAACCCTAACCCGAACCCTAACCCTAACCCTAACCCTAACCGAACCCTAACCCGAACCCGAACCCTAACCGAACACGAACCCGAACCCTAACCACTAACCCTAACCCTAACCCTAACCCTAACCCTAACCCGAACCCTAACACGAACCCTAACCCCTAACCCTAACCCTAACCCGAACCCGAACCCGAACCCTAACCCTAACCCGAACCCTAACCCGAACCCTAACCCGAACCCTAACCCTAACCCGAACCCGAACCCTAACCCTAACCCGAACCCGAACCCTAACCCTAACCCTAACCCTAACTCTAACCCGAAACCTAACCCTAACCCTAACCCTAACCCGAACCCGAACCCTAACCCGAACCCGAACCCTAACTCGAACCCGAACCCGAACCCTAACCCGAACCCGAACACTAACCCTAACCCTAACCCGAACCCTAACCCTAACCCTAACCCGAACCCTAAACCTAACCCGAACCCTAACCCTAACCCGAACCCTAACCCGAACCCGAACCCGAACCCTAACCCGAACCCGAACCCTAACCCGAACCCTAACCCGAACCCTAACACTAACCCGACCCCTCCCCTAACCCTAACCCTAACCCGAACCCCTAACCCGAACCCTAACCCTGACCCGAACCCTAACCCGAACCTTGACCCGAACCCTAACCCGAACCCGAACCCGAACCCGAACCCTAACCCGAACCCTAACCTGAACCCGAACCCTGACCCGAACCCGAACCCTAACCCGAACCCTAACCCGAACCCGAACCCTGACCCGAACCCGAACCCTAACCCTAACCCTAACCCGAACCCTAACCTGACCCTAACCCTAACCTTTGTTTTTATTATATTTTTATTTTGGAAGGGTCAAACCGGTACCTAGGTGTACCTGAGTTGAATACAGCGATTTCCAACGGCCTTCTTCAGTTAGAGTGCAGCTAGATTGGAACTCCCATGTAGGAGTGTGTAGCAGCCATCTGCCTCCCAGGCATACACACTTCTGAGAGTTGTGCTTATGGCCCATAACTCCCTCCTCCTGGCTGCCTGTAAGGGTCCGCTTCCACAGCTTTTCGTTGTATGAGGGATAGTTGCGGAATGAGAACCTAGTGTCTTTCTTGTCACTTTCGCGCCAGGGGTAAAGCTTCCTCCAGAGCATGCATACGCCTTTGGATTGAGATTATGGCTCGCAGCTCCCACATGCTGAACGCCTGTACGCTAGGCTTCCAAAGGATTTCGCCTGATGCGGGATTCAGTGTTTCTGAGAGGCAAGTATCTCTTACTTCAATCCAGCGACTTCTGGGCCATTCCTGCCTCGGATGGCAGCTACATACTAACATCCAAACCTGAGTAGCTAGTTGAAAGCTGTCTGTCTGGGGGAACTTCCTTCTGTGAGATGAGCTGACACACGGTCCTTCCCAGTTCCACACTGCCTCCACATGGAGTTACGAACATCCTCACTGGTCATGTGGGTCACAAGCTCATGGGACGCCAGGGGCAACCTGCGGCTTCAATGGCTGTGTCTCCGGGGCACTAGAGCGGTATTCATGGAACGTCCTAAGTTGTAATTCTGCTAGCTTCTCACGGCCCTAAGAAGGCAGCTAGGAGAAAGCTGGCTTTGAAGCGTGCTCCCTTTGGAGAGCTGAGCTCAGGGCGGGACCCTCCCGCATGCTGCCTGCCTGTAGATGTGGCTGCTAATATCCTTAGGTTAGTTGCAGGGAAAGGTGGTGAGAAAAGCATGTGGAAGGGTCAAGCCTGTACCCAGGTGTACCTGGGTTGAATCCAGCATTTCCAACGGCTTTCTTCAGTTAGAGTGTAGCTAGCTTGGAACTCCCATGTAGGAGTGTAGCAGCCATCTGCCTTCCTGGCATACACACTTCGGAGTGTTGGGTTTATGGCCGGTACCTCCCTCCGCCTGGCTGCCTGCACGAGTCCGCTTCCACAGTTTTTCGTTGTATGCGGGATACTTGCGGAATGAGAACCTAGTGTCTGCCTTGTCACTTTCGCGCCTGGCGGAAAGCTTCCTCCAGAGCATGCACACGCCTTTGGATTGAGCTTATGGCTCGTAGCTCCCACATGCTGAACACCTGTACGCTTGGTTTCCAAAGCATTTCGCCCGTTGCGGGATTCAGTGTTTCTGAGAGGCAAGTGTCTCTTAGCACAATCCAGCGACTTCTGGGCCATTCCTGCCTCGGATGGCAGCTACATACTAAGACCCAAACCTGAGTAGCTAATTGAAAGCTGTCTGTCTGGGGGAACTTCCTTCTGTGAGATGAGCTGACACACGGTCCGTCCCAGTTCCACACTGCCTCCAGATGGAGTTACGAACATCCTCACTGGTCATGTGGGTCACAAGCTCATGGGACGCCAGGGGCAACCTGCTGGCTTCAATGGCTGTGTCTGCGGGGCCCTAGAGCGGTATTCATGGGACGTCCTAAGTTGTAATTCTGCTAGCTTCTCACGGCCCTAAGAAGGCATCTAGGAGAAAGCTGGCTTTGAAGCGTGCTCCCTTTGGAGAGCTGAGCTAAGGGCGGGACCCTCCCGCATGCTGCCTGCCTGTAGATGTGGCTGCTAACATCCTTAGGTTAGTTGCAGGGAGAGGTGGTGAGAAAAGCATGTGGAAGGGTCAAGCCTGTACCCAGGTGTACCTGGGTTGAATCCAGTGATTTCCAACGGCTTTCTTCAGTTAGAGTGTAGCTAGCTTGGAACTCCCATATAGGAGTGTAGCAGCCATCTGCCTTCCTGGCATACACACTTCTGAGTGTTGTGTTTATGGCCCGTACCTCCCTCCGCCTGGCTGCCTGCACGAGTCCGCTTCCACAGTTTTTCGTTGTATGCGGGATAGTTGCGGAATGAGAACCTAGTGTCTGCCTTGTCACTTTCGCGCCAGGTGGAAAGCTTCCTCCAGAGCATGCACACGCCTTTGATTGAGTTTATGGCTCGCAGCTCCCACATGCTGAACGCCTGTACGCTTGGTTTTGAAAGGATTTCGCCCGATGCGGGATTCAGTGTTTCTGAGAGGCAAGTGTCTCTTAGCACAATCCAGCGACTTCTGAGCCATTCCTGCCTCGGATGGCAGCTACATACTAACATCCAAACCTGAGTAGCTAGTTGAAAGCTGTCTGTCTGGGGGAACATCCTTGAGATGAACTGACACACGTTCCTTCCCAGTTCCACACAGCCTCCAGATGGAGTTACGAACATCCTCATGGGTCATGTGGTTCAAAGGTCATGGGACGCCAGGGGCAACATGCTGGCTTCAATGGCTGTGTCTCCGGGGCACTAGAGCGGTATTCATGGAACATCCTGACTTGCAATTCTGCTAGCTTCTCACGGCCCTAAGAAGGCAGCAAGGAGAAAGCTGGCTTTGAAGTGTGCTCCATTTGGAGAGCTGAGCTCAGGGCGGGACCCTCCCGCATGCTGCCTGCCCATACACGTGGCTGCTAACATCCTTTGGTTAGTTGCAGGGAGAGGTGGTGAGAAAAGCATGTGGAAGGGTCAAGCCTGTACCCAGGTGTACCTGAGTTGAATCCAGCGATTTCCAACGGCCTTCTTCAATTAGAGTGCAGCTAGCTTGGACCTCCCATGTAGGAGTGTGTAGCAGCCATCTGCCTCCCAGACATACACACTTCTGAGAGTTGTGCTTATGGCCCATACCTCCCTCCTCCTGGCTGCCTGTACAGGTCGGCTTCCACAGCTTTTCGCTGTATGCGGGATAGTTGCGGAATGAGAACCTAGTGTCTGTCTTGTCTCTTTCGCGCCAGGCGGAAAGCTTCCTCCAGAGCATGCACACGCCTTTGGATTGAGCTTATGGCTCGTAGCATCCACATGCTGAACGCCTGTACGCTTGGTTGCCAAAGGATGTCACCCGATGCGGGATTCAATGTTTCTGAGAGGCAAGTGTCTCTTAGCACAATCCAGCGACTTCTGGGCCATTCCTGCCTCGAATGGCCGCTACATACTAAGACCCAAACCTGAGTAGCTAGTTGAAAGCTGTCTGTCTGGAGGAACTTCCTTCTGTGAGATGAGCTGACACACGGTCCTTCCCAGTTCCACACTGCCTCCAGATGGAATTACGAACATCCTCACGGGTCATGTGGGTCAAAGGTCATGGGACGCCAGGGCCAAACCGCTGGCTTCAATGGCTGTGTCTCCGGGGCACTAGAGCGTTATTCATGGAACGTCCTAAGTTGCAATTCTGCTAGCTTTTCACAGCCTTAAGTAGGCAGCTAGGAGAAAGCTGGCTTTGAAGCGTGCTCCCTTTGGAGAGCTGAGCTCAGGGCGGGACCCTCCCGCATGCTGCCTGCCCGTAGACGTGGCTGCTAACATCCTTAGGTTAGTTGCAGGGATAGGTGGTGAGAAAAGCATGTGGAAGGGTCAAGCCAGTACCCAGGTGTACCTGAGTTGAATCCAGCGATTTCCAACGGCCTTCTTCAGTTAGAGTGCAGCTAGCTTGGAACTCCCATGTAGGAGTGTGTAGCAGCCATCTGCCTCCCAGACATACACACTTCTGAGAGTTGTGCCTATGGTCCATAGCTCCCTCTTCCTGGCTGCCTGTAAGGGTCCGATTCCACAGCTTTTCGTTGTATGCGGGATAGTTGCGGAATGAGAACCTAGTGTCTGCCTTGTCAATTTCGCGCCAGGCGGAAAGCTTCCTCCAGAGCATGCACACGCCTTTGGATTGAGCTTATGGCTCGCAGCTCCCACATGCTGAACACCTGTACGCTTGGTTTCCAAAGGATTTCGCCCGATGCGGGATTCAGTGCTTCTGAGAGGCAAGTGTCTCTTAGCACAATCCAATGACTTCTGAGCCATACCTGCCTCAGATGGCAGCTACATACTAACATCCAAACCTGAGTAGCTAGTTGAAAGCTGTCTGTGTGGGGGAACTTCCTTCTGTGAGATGAGCTGACACACGTTCCTTCCCAGTTCCACACTGCCTCCAGACGGAGTTACCAATATCCTCACGGGTCATGTGGGTCAAAGGTCATGGGACGCCAGGGGCAACCTGCTGGCTTCAAGGCTGTGTCTCCAGGGCACTAGAGCGGTATTCGTGGAACGTCCTAAGTTGCAATTCTGCTAGCTTCTCACGGCTCTAAGAAGGCAGCTACGAGAATGCTGGCTTTGAAGCGTGCTCCCTTTGGAGAGCTGAGCTCAGGGCGGGACCCTCCCGCATGCTGCCTGCCCGTAGACGTGGCTGCTAACATCCTTAGGTTAGTTGCAAGGAGAGGTGGTGAGAAAAGCATGTTGAAGGGTCAAGCCTGTACCCAGGTGTACCTGAGTTGAATCCAGCGATTTCCAACGGCCTTCTTCAGTTAGAGTGCAGCTAGCTTGGAACTCCCATGTAGGAGTGTGTAGCAGCCATCTGCCTCCCAGACATACACACTTCTGAGAGTTGTGCTTATGGTCCATACCTCCCTCCTCCTGGCTGCCTGTAAGGGTCCGCTTCCACAGCTTTTCGTTGTATGCGGGATAGTTGCGGAATGAGAACCTAGTGTCTGCCTTGTCACTTTCGCGCCAGGCGGAAAGCTTCCTCCAGAGCATGCACACGCCTTTGGATTGAGCTTATGGCTCGTAGCTCCCACATGCTGAACGCCTGTACGCTTGGTTTCCAAAGGATTTCGCCCGATGCGGGATTCAGTGTTTCTGAGAGGCAAGTGTCTCTTAGCACAATCCAGCGACTTCTGAGCCATTCCTGCCTCGGATGGCAGCTACATACTAACATCCAAACCTGAGTAGCTAGTTGAAAGCTGTCTGTGTGGGGGAACTTCCTTCTGTGAGATGAGCTGACAAACGGTCCTTCCCAGTTCCACACTGCCTCCAGATGGATTTATGAACATCCTCACGGGTCATGTGGGTCAAAGGTCATGGGACGCCTGGGGCAACCTGCTGGCTTCAAGGGGTGTGTCTCCGGGGCACTAGAGCGGTATTCATGGAACGTCCTAAGTTGCAATTCTGCTAGCTTCTCACGGCCTTAAGAAGGCAGCTAGGAGAAAGCTGGCTTTGAAGCGTGCTCCCTTTGGAGAGCTGAGCTCAGGGCGGGACCCTCCCGCATGCTGTCTGCCCGTAGACGTGGCTGCTAACATCCTTAGGTTAGTTGCAGGGAGAGGTGGTGAGAAAAGCATGTGGAAGGGTCAAGCCTGTACCCAGGTGTACCTGAGTTGAATCCAGCGATTTCCAACGGCCTTCTTCAGTTAGAGTGCAGCTAGTTTGGAACTCCCATGGAGGAGTGTGTAGCAGCCATCTGCCTCCCAGACATACACACTTCTGAGAGTTGTGCTTATGGTCCATACCTCCCTCCTCCTGGCTGCCTGTAAGGGTCCGCTTCCACAGCTTTTCGTTGTATGCGGGATAGTTGCGGAATGAGAACCTAGTGTCTGCCTTGTCATTTTCGCGCCAGGCGGAAAGCTTCCTCCAGAGCATGCACACGCCTTTGGATTGAGCTTATGGCTCGCAGCTCCCACATGCTGAACGCCTGTACGCTTGGTTTCCAAAGGATTTCGCCCGATGCGGGATTCAGTGCTTCTGAGAGGCAAGTGTCTCTTAGCACAATCCAGCGACTTCTGAGCCATTCCTGCCTCGGATGGCAGCTACATACTAACATCCAAACCTGAGTAGCTAGTTGAAAGCTGTCTGTGTGGGGGAAGTTCCTTCTGTGAGATGAGCTGACACACGGTCCTTCGCAGTTCCACACTGCCTCCAGATGGAGTTACGAACATCCTCACGGGTCATGTGGGTCAAAGGTCATGGGACGCCAGGGGCAACCTGCTGGCTTCAACGGCTGTGTCTCCGGGGCACTAGAGCGGTATTCATGGAACGTCCTAAGTTGCAATTCTTCTAGCTTCTCATGGCTCTAAGAAGGCAGCTAGGAGAAAGCTGGCTTTGAAGCGTGCTCCCTTTGGAGACCTGAGCTCAGGGCGGGACCCTCCCACATGCTGCCTGCCCGTAGACGTGGCTGCTAACATCCTTAGGTTAGTTGCAGGGAGAGGTGGTGAGAAAAGCATGTGGAAGGGTCAAGCCTGTACCCAGGTGTACCTGAGTTGAATCCAGCGATTTCCAACGGCCTTCTTCAGTTAGAGTGCAGCTAGCTTGGAACTCCCATGTAGGAGTGTGTAGCAGCCATCTGCCTCCCAGACATACACACTTCTGAGAGTTGTGCTTATGGTCCATACCTCCCTCCTCCTGGCTGCCTGTAAGGGTCCGCTTCCACAGCTTTTCGTTGTATGCGGGATAGTTGTGGAATGAGAACCTAGTGTCTGCCTTGTCACTTTTGCGCCAGGCGGAAAGCTTCCTCCAGAGCATGCACACGCCTTTGGATTGAGCTTATGGCTCGCAGCTCCCACATGCTGAACGCCTGTACGCTTGGTTTCGAAAGGATTTTGCCCGATGCGGGATTCAGTGTTTCTGAGAGGCAAGTGTCTCTTAGCAAAATCCAGCGACTTCTGAGCCATTCCTGCCTCGGATGGCAGCTACATACTAACATCCAAACCTGAGTAGCTAGTTGAAAGCTGTCTGTGTGGGGGAACTTCCCTCTGTGAGATGAGCTGACACACGGTCCTTCCCAGTTCCACACTGCCTCCAGATGGAGTTACGAACATCCTCACTGGTCATGTGGGTCAAAGGTCATGGGACGCCAGGGGCAACCTGCTGGCTTCAATGGCTGTGTCTCCAGGGCACTAGAGCGGTATTCATGGAACGTCCTAAGTTGCAATTCTGCTAGCTTCTCACTGGTCTAAGAAGGCAGCTAGGAGAAAGCTGGCTTTGAAGCGTGCTCCCTTTGGAGAGCTGAGCTCAGGGCGGGACCCTCCAGCATGCTGCCTGCCCGTAGACGTGGCTGCTAACATCCTTAGGTTAGTTGCAGGGAGAGGTGGTGAGTAAAGCATGTGGAAGTGTCAAGCCTGTACCCAGGTGTACCTGAGTTGAATCCAGCAATTGCCAACGGCCTTCTTCAGTTAGAGTGCAGCTAGCTTGGAACTCCCATGTAGGAGTGTGTAGCAGCCATCTGCCTCCCAGACATACACACTTCTGAGAGTTGTGCTTATGGTCCATACCTCCCTCCTCCTGGCTGCCTGTAAGGGTCCGCTTCCACAGCTTTTCGGTGTATGCGGGATAGTTGCGGAATGAGAACCAATGTCTGCCTTGTCACTTTCGCGCCAGGCGGAAAGCTTCCTCCAGAGCATGCACACGCCTTTGGATTGAGCTTATGGCTCGCAGCTCCCACATGCTGAACGCCTGTACGCTTGGTTTCCAAAGGATTTCGCCCGATGCGGGATTCAGTGTTTCTGAGAGGCAAGTGTCTCTTAGCACAATCCAGCGATTTCTGAGCCATTCCTGCCTCGGATGGCAGCTACATACTAACATCCAAACCGGAGTACCTTGTTGAAAGCTGTCTGTGTGGGGGAAGTTCCTTCTGTGAGATGAGCTGACAAACGGTCCTTCCCAGTTCCACACTGCCTCCAGATGGAGTTACGAACATCCTCACGGGTCATGTGGGTCAAAGGTCATGGGACGCCAGGGGCAACCTGCTGGCTTCAACGGCTGTGTCTCCAGGGCACTAGAGCGTTATTCATGGAACGTCCTAAGTTGCAATTCTGCTAGCTTCTCACGGCCTTAAAAAGGCAGCTAGGAGAAAGCTGGCTTTGAAGCGTGCTCCCTTTGGAGAGCTGAGCTCAGGGCGGGACCCTCCTGCATGCTGCCTGCCCGTAGACGTGGCTGCTAACATCCTTAGGTTAGTTGCAGGGAGAGGTGGTGAGAAAAGCATGTGGAAGCGTCAAGCCTGTACCCAGGTGTACCTGAGTTGAATCCAGCGATTTCCAACGGCCTTCTTCAGTTAGAGTGCAGCTAGCTTGGAACTCCCATGTAGGAGTGTGTAGCAGCCATCTGCCTCCCAGACATACACACTTCTGAGAGTTGTGCTTATGGTCCATACCTCCCTCCTCCTGGCTGCCTGTAAGGGTCCGCTTCCACAGCTTTTCGTTGTATGCGGGATAGTTGCGGAATCAGAACCTAGTGTCTGCCTTGTCACTTTCGCGCAAGGCAGAAAGCTTCCTCCAGAGCATGCACACGCCTTTGGATTGAGCTTATGGCTCGCAGCTCCCACATGCTGAACGCCTGTACGCTTTGTTTCCAAAGGATTTCGCCCGATGCGGGATTCAGTGTTTCTGAGAGGCAAGTGTCTCTTAGCACAATCCAGCGACTTCTGAGCCATTCCTGCCTCGGATGGCAGCTACATACTAACATCCAAACCTGAGTAGCTAGTTGAAAGCTGTCTGTGTGGGGGAACTTCCTTCTGTGAGATGAGCTGACACACGGTCCTTCCCAGTTCCACACTGCCTCCAGATGGAGTTACGAACATCCTCACGGGTCATGTGGGTCAAAGGTCATGGGACGCCAGGGGCAACCTGCTGGCTTCAATGACTGTGTCTCCGGGGCACTAGAGCGTTTTTCATGGAACGTCCTAAGATGCAATTCTGCTAGTTTCTCAAGGCCTTAAGAAGGCAGCTAGGAGAAAGCTGGCTTTGAAGCGTGCTCCCTTTGGAGAGCTGAGCTCAGGGCGGGACCCTCCCGCATGCTGCCTGCCCATAGACGTGGCTGCTAACATCCTTAGGTTAGTTGCAGGGAGAGGTGGTGAGAAAAGCATGTGGAAGTGTCAAGCCTGTACCCAGGTGTACCTGAGTTGAATACAGCGATTTCCAACGGCCTTCTTCAGTGAGAGTGCAGCTAGCTTGGAACTCCCATGTAGGAGTGTGTAGCAGCCATCTGCCTCCCAGACATACACACTTCTGAGAGTTGTGCTTATGGTCCATACCTCCCTCCTCCTGGCTGCCTGTAAGGGTCCGCTTCCACAGCTTTTCATTGTATGCGGGATAGTTGCGGAATGAGAACTTAGTGTCTGCCTTGTCACTTTCGCGCCAGGCGGAAAGCTTCCTCCTGAGCCTGCACACGCCTTTGGATTGAGCTTATGGCTCGCAGCTCCCACATGCTGAACGCCTGTACGCTTGGTTTCCAAAGGATTTCGCACGATGCGGGATTCAGTGTTTCTGAGAGGCAAGTGTCTCTTAGCACAATCCAGCAACTTCGGAGCCATTCCTGCCTCGGATGGCAGCTACATACTAACATCCAAACCTGAGTAGCTAGTTGAAAGCTGTCTGTGTGGGGGAACTTCCTTCTGTGAGATGAGCTGACACACGGTCCTTCCCAGTTCCACACTGCCTCCAGATGGAGTTACGAACATCCTCACGGGTCATGTGGGTCAAAGGTCATGGGACGCCAGGGGCAACCTGCTGGCTTCAATGGCTGTGTCTCCGGGGCACTAGAGCGGTATTCATGGAACGTCCTAAGTTGCAATTCTGCTAGCTTCTCACGGCCTTAAGAAGGCAGCTAGGAGAAAGCTGGCTTTGAAGCGTGCTCCCTTTGGAGAGCTGAGCTCAGGGCGGGACCCTCCCGCATGCTGCCTGCCCGTAGACGTGGCTGCTAACATCCTTAGGTTAGTTGCAGGGAGAGGTGGTGAGAAAAGCATGTGGAAGGGTCAAGCCTGTATCAGGTGTACCTGAGTTGAATCCAGCGATTTCCAACGGCCTTCTTCAGTGAGAGTGCAGCTAGCTTGGAACTCCCATGTAGGAGAGTGTAGCAGCCATCTGCCTCCCAGACATACACACTTCTGAGAGTTGTGCTTATGGTCCATAACTCCCTCCTCCTGGCTGCCTGTAAGGGTCCGCTTCCACAGCTTTTCGTTGTATGCGGGATAGTTGCGGAATGAGAACCTAGTGTCTGCCTTGTCACTTTCGCACCAGGCGGAAACCTTCCTCCAGAGCATGCACACGCCTTTGGATTGAGCTTATGGCTCGCAGCTCCCACATGCTGAACGCCTGTACGCTTGGTTTCCAAAGGATTTCGCCCGATGCGGGATTCAGTGTTTCTGAGAGGCAAGTATCTCTTAGCACAATCCAGCGACTTCTCAGCCATTCCTGCCTTGGATGGCAGCTACATTCTAACATCCAAACCTGAGTAGCTAGTTGAAAGCTGTCTGTGTGGGGGAAGTTCCTTCTGTGAGATGAGCTGACACAGGGTCCTTCCCAGTTCCACACTGCCTCCAGATGGAGTTACGAACATCCTCACGGGTCATGTGGGTTAAAGGTCATGGGACGCCAGGTGCAACCTGCTGGCTTCAACGGCTGTGTCTCCAGGGCACTAGAGCGTTATTCGTGGAACGTCCTAAGTTGCAATTCTGCTAGCTTCTCACGGCTCTAAGAAGGCAGCTAGGAGAAAGCTGGCTTTTAAGCGTGCTCCCTTTGGAGAGCTGAGCTCAGGGCGGGACCCTCCCGCATGCTGCCTGCCCGTAGACGTGGCTGCTAACATCCTTAGGTTAATTGCAGGGAGAGGTGGTGAGAAAAGCATGTGGAAGTGTCAAGCCTGTACCCAGGTGTACCTGAGTTGAATCCAGCGATTTCCAAAGGCCTTCTTCAGTTAGAGTCCAGCTAGATTGGAACTCCCATGTAGGAGTGTGTAGCAGCCATCTGCCTCCCAGACATACACACTTCTGAGAGTTGTGCTTATGGTCCATGCATCCCTCCTCCTGGCTCTTTGTAAGGGTCCGCTTCCACAGCTTTTCGTTGTATGCGGGATAGTTGCGGAATGAGAACCTAGTGTCTGCCTTGTCACTTTCGCGCCAGGAGGAAAGCTTCCTCCAGGGCTTGCACACGCCTTTGGATTGAGCTTATGACTCACAGCTCCCACATGCTGAACGCCTGTACGCTTGGTTTCCAAAGGATTTCGCCCGATGCGGGATTCAGTGTTTCTGAGAGGCAAGTGTTTCTTAGCACAATCCAGCGACTTCTGAGCCATTCCTGCCTCGGATGGCAGCTACATACTAACATCCAAACCTGAGTAGCTAGTTGAAGGCTGTCTGTGTGGGGGAACTTCCTTCTGTGAGATGAGCTGACACACGGTCCTTCCCAGTTCCACACTGCCTCCAGATGGAGTTACGAACATCCTCACGGGTCATGTGGGTCAAAGGTCATGGGACACCAGGGGCAACCTGCTGGCTTCAACGGCTGTGTCTCCAGGGCACTAGAGCGGTATTCGTGGAACGTCCTAAGTTGCAATTCTGCTAGCTTCTCACGGCTCTAAGAAGGCAGCTAGGAGAAAGCTGGCTTTGAAGCGTGCTCCCTTTGGAGAGCTGAGCTCAGGGCGGGACCCTCCCGCATGCTGCCTGCCCGTAGACGTGGCTGCTAACATCCTTAGGTTAGTTGCAGGGAGAGGTGGTGAGAAAAGCATGTGGAAGGGTCAAGCCGGTACCCAGGTGTACCTGAGTTGAATCCAGCGATTTCCAACGGCCTTCTTCAGTTAGAGTGCAGCTAGCTTGGAACTCCCATGTAGGAGTGTGTAGCAGCCATCTGCCTCCCAGACATACACACTTCTGAGAGTTGTGCTTATGGTCCATACCTCCCTCCTCCTGGCTGCCTGTAAGGGTCCGCTTCCACACCTTTTCGTTGTATGCGGGATAGTTGCGGAATGAGAACCTAGTGTCTGCCTTGTCACTTTCGCGCCAGGCGGAAAGCTTCCCTCAGAGCATGCACACGCCTTTGGATTGAGCTTATGGCTCGCAGCTCCCACATGCTGAAAGCCTATACGCTTGGTTTCCAAAGGATTTCGCCCGATGCGGGATTCAGTGTTTCTGAGAGGCAAGTGTCTCTTAGCAAAATCCAGCGACTTCTGAGCCATTCCTGCCTCGGATGGCAGCTACATACTAACATCCAAACCTGAGTAGCTAGTTGAAAGCTGTCTGTGTGGGGGAACTTCCTTCTCTGAGATGAGCTGACACACGGTCCTTCCCAGTTCCACACTGCCTCCAGATGGAGTTACGAACATCCTCACGGGTCATGTGGGTCAAAGGTCATGGGACGCCAGGGGCAACCTGCTGGCTTCAACGGCTGTGACTCCGGGGCACTAGAGCGGTATTCATGGAACGTCCTAAGTTGCAATTCTGCTAGCTTCTCACGGCTCTAAGAAGGCAGCTAGGAGAAAGCTGGCTTTGAAGCGTGCTCCCTTTGGAGAGCTGAGCTCAGGGCGGGACCTTCCTGCATGCTGCCTGCCCATAGACGTGGCTGCTAACATCCTTAGGTTAGTTGCAGGGAGAGGTGGTGAGAAAAGCATGTGGAAGTGTCAAGCCTGTACCCAGGTGTACCTGAGTTGAATCCAGCGATTTCCAACGGCCTTCTTCAGTTAGAGTGCAGCTAGCTTGGAACTCCCATGTAGGAGTGTGTAGCAGCCATCTGCCTCCCAGACATACACACTTCTGAGAGTTGTGCTTATGGTCCATACCTCCTCCTCCTGGCTGCCTGTAAGGGTCCGCTTCCAAAGCTTTTCGTTGTATGCGGGATAGTTGCAGAATGAGAACCTAGTGTCTGCCTTGTCACTTTCGCGCCAGGCGGAAAGCTTCCTCCAGAGCATGCACACGCCTTTGGATTGAGCTTATGGCTCGCAGCTCCCACATGCTGAACGCCTGTACGCTTGGTTTCCAAAGGATTTCGCCCGATGCGGGATTCAGTGTTTCTGAGAGGCAAGTGTCTCTTAGCACAATCCAGCGACTTCTGAGCCATTCCTGCCTCGGATGGCAGCTACATACTAACATCCAAACCTGAGTAGCTAGTTGAAAGCTGTCTCTGTGAGGGAACTTCCTTCTCTGAGATGAGCTGACACACGGTCCTTCCCAGTTCCACACTGCCTCCAGATGGAGTTACGAACATCCTCACGGGTCATGTGGGTGAAAGGTCATGGGATGTCAGGGGCAACCTGCTGGCTTCAACGGCTGTGTCTCCAGGGCACTAGAGCGGTATTCGTGGAACGTCCTAAGTTGCAATTCTGCTAGCTTCTCCCGGCTCTAAGAAGGCAGCTAGGAGAAAGCTGGCTTTGAGCGTGCTCCCTTTGGAGAGCTGAGCTCAGGGCGGGACCCTCCCGCATGCTGCCTGCCCGTAGATATGGCTGCTAACATCCTTAGGTTAGTTGCAGGGAGAGGTGGTGAGAAAAGCATGTGGAAGGGTCAAGCCTGTACCCAGGTGTACCTGAGTTGAATCCAGCGATTTCCAACGGCCTTCTTCAGATAGAGTGCAGCTAGCTTGGAACTCCCATGTAGGAGTGTGTAGCAGCCATCTGCCTCCCAGACATACACACTTCTGAGAGTTGTGCTTATGGTCCATACCTCCCTCCTCCTGGCTCTCTGTAAGGGTCCGCTTCCACAGCTTTTCGTTGTATTCAGGATAGTTGCGGAATGAGAACCTAGTGTCTGCCTTGTCACTTTCGCGCCAGGCGGAAAGCTTCCTCCAGAGCATGCACACGCCTTTGGATTGAGCTTATGGCTCGCAGCTCCCACATGCTGAACGCCTGTACGCTTGGTTTCCAAAGGATTTCGCCCGATGCGGGATTCAGTGTTTCTGAGAGGCAAGTGTCTCTTAGCACAATCCAGCGACTTCTGAGCCATTCCTGCCTCGGATGGCAGCTACATACTAACATCCAAACCTGAGTAGCTAGTTGAAAGCTGTCTGTGTGGGGGAACTTCCTTCTGTGAGATGAGCTGACACACGGTCCTTCCGAGTTCCACACTGCCTCCAGATGGAGTTACGAACATCCTCACGGGTCATGTGGGTCAAAGGTCATGGGACGCCAGGGGCAACCTGCTGGGTTCAATGGCTGTGTCTCCGGTACACTAGAGCGTTATTCATGGAACGTCCTATGTTGCAATTCTGCTAGCTTCTCACGGCCTTAAGAAGGCAGCTAGGAGAAAGCTGGCTTTGAGCGTGCTCCCTTTGGAGAGCTGAGCTCAGGGCGGGACCCTCCCGCATGCCGCCTGCCCGTAGACGTGGCTGCTAACATCCTTAGGTTAGTTGCAGGGAGAGGTGGTGAGAAAAGCATGTGGAAGGGTCAAGCCTGTACCCAGGTGTACCTGAGTTGAATCCAGCGATTTCCAACGGCCTTCTTCAGTTAGAGTGCAGCTAGCTTGGAACTCCCATGTAGGAGTGTGTAGCAGCCATCTGCCTTCCAGACATACACACTTCTGAGAGTTGTGCTTATGGTCCATACCTCCCTCCTCCTGGTTGCCTGTAAGGGTCCGCTTCCACAGCTTTTCGTTGTATGCGGGATAGTTGCGGAATGAGAACCTAGTGTCTGCCTTGTCACTTTCGCGCTAGGCGGAAAGCTTCCTCCAGAGCATGCACACGCCTTTGGATTGAGCTTATGGCCAGTAGCTCCCACATGCGGAACGCCTGTACGCTTGGTTTCCAAAGGATTTCGCCCGATGCGGGATTCAGTGTTTCTGAGAGGCAAGTGTCTCTTAGCACAATCCAGCGACTTCTGAGCCATTCTTGCCTCGGATGGCAGCTACATACTAACATCCAAACCTGAGTAGCTAGTTGAAAGCTGTCTGTGTGGGGGAACTTCCTTCTGTGAGATGAGCTGACACACGGTCCTTCCCAGTTCCACAGTTCCTCCAGATGGAGTTATGAACATCCTCACTGGTCATGTGGGTCAAAGGTCATGGGACGCTAGGGGCAACCTGCTGGCTTCAATGGCTGTGTCTCCGGGGCACTAGAGGGGTATTTATAGAACGTCCTAAGATGCAATTCTGCAGGCTTCTCACGGCTCTAAGAAGGCAGATACGAGAAAGCTGGCTTTGAAGAGTGCTCCCTTTGGAGAGCTGAGCTCAGGGCGGGACCCTCCCGCATGCTGCCTGCCCGTAGACGTGGTTGCTAACATCCTTAAGTTAGTTGCAGGGAGAGGTGGTGAGAAAAGCATGTGGAAGGGTCAAGCCTGTACCCAGGTGTACCTGAGTTGAATCCAGCGATTTCCAACGGCCTTCTTCAGTTAGAGTGCAGCTAGCTTGGAACTCCCATGTAGGAGTGTGTAGCAGCCATCTGCCTCCCAGACATACACACTTCTGAGAGTTGTGCTTATGGTACATACCTCCCTCCTCCTGGCTTCCTGTAAGGGTCCGCTTCCACAGCTTTTCGTTGTATGCGGGATAGTTGCGGAATGGGAACCTAGTGTCTGCCTTGTCACTTTCGCGCCAGGCGGAAAGCTTCCTCCAGAGCATGCACACGCCTTTGGATTGAGCTTATGGCTCGCAGCTCCCACATGCTGAACGCCTGTACGCTTGGTTTCCAAAGGATTTCGCCCGATGCGGGATTCAGTGTTTCTGAGAGGCAAGTGTCTCTTAGCACAATCCAGCGACTTCTGAGCCATTCCTGCCTCGGATGGCAGCTACATACTAACATCCAAACCTGAGTAGCTAGTTGAAAGCTGTCTGTGTGGGGGAACTTCCTTCTGTGAGATGAGCTGACACACGGTCCTTCCCAGTTCCACACTGCCTCCAGATGGAGTTACGAACATCCTCACGGGTCATGTGGGTCAAAGGTCATGGGACGCCAGGGGCAACCTGCTGGCTTCAACGGCTGTGTCTCCAGGGCACTAGAGCGGTATTCATGGAACGTCCTAAGTTGCAATTCTGCTAGCTTCTCACGGCTCTAAGAAGGCAGCTAGGAGAAAGCTGGCTTTGAAGCGTGCTCCCTTTGGAGAGCTGAGATCAGGGCGGGACCCTCCCGCATGCTGCCTGCCCGTAGACGTGGCTGCTAACATCCTTAGGTTAGTTGCAGGGAGAGGTGGTGAGAAAAGCATGTGGAAGGGTCAAGCCTGTACCCAGGTGTACCTGAGTTGTATCCAGCGATTTCCAACGGCCTTCTTCAGTTAGAGTGCAGCTAGCTTGGAACTCCCATGTAGGAGTGTGTAGCAGCCATCTGCCTCCCAGACATACACCCTTCTGAGAATTGTGCTTATGGTCCATACCTCCCTCCTCCTGGCTGCCTGTAACGGTCTGCTTCCACAGCTTTTCGTTGTATGCGGGATAGTTGCGGAATGAGAACCTAGTGTCTGCCTTGTCACTTTCGCGCCAGGCGGAAAGCTTCCTCCAGAGCATGCACACGCCTTTGGATTGAGCTTATGGCTCGCAGCTCCCACATGCTGAACGCCTGTACGCTTGGTTTCCAAAGGATTTCGCCCGATGCGGGATTCAGTGTTTCTGAGAGGCAAGTGTCTCTTAGCACAATCCAGCGACTTCTGAGCCATTCCTGCCTCGGATGGCAGCTACATACTGACATCCAAACCTGAGTAGCTAGTTGAAAGCTGTCTGTGTGGGGGAACTTCCTTCTGTGAGAGGAGCTGACACACGGTCCTTCCCAGTTCCACACTGCCTCCAGATGGAGTTACGAACATAATCACGGGTCATGTGGGTCAAAGGTCATGGGACGCCATGGGCAACCTGCTGGCTTCAACGGCTGTGTCTCCAGGGCACTAGAGAGGTATTCATGGAACGTCCTAAGTTGCAATTCTGCTAGCTTCTCACGGCTCTAAGAAGGCAGCTAGGAGAAAGCTGGCTTTGAAGCGTGCTCCCTTTGGAGAGCTGAGCTCAGGGCGGGACCCTCCCGCATGCTGCCTGCCCGTAGACGTGGCTGCTAACATCCTTAGGTTAGTTGCAGGGAGAGGTGGTGAGAAAAGCATGTGGAAGGGTCAAGCCTGTACCCAGGTGTACCTGAGTTGAATCCTGCGATTTCCAACGGCCTTCTTCAGTTAGAGTGCAGCTAGCTTGGAACTCCCATGTAGGAGTGTGTAGCAGCCATCTGCCTCCCAGACATACACACTTCTGAGATTTGTGCTTATGGTCCATACCTCCCTCCTCCTGGCTGCCTGTAAGGGTCCGCTTCCACAGCTTTTCGTTGTATGCGGGATAGTTGCGGAATGAGAACCTAGTGTCTGCCTTGTCACTTTCGCGCCAGGCGGAAAGCTTCCTCCAGAGCATGCACACGCCTTTGATTGAGCTTATGGCTCGCAGCTCCCACATGCTGAACGCCTGTACGCTTGGTTTCCAAAGGATTTCGCCCGATGCGGGATTCAGTGTTTCTGAGAGGCAAGTGTCTCTTAGCACAATCCAGCGACTTCTGAGCCATTCCTGCCTCGGATGGCAGCTACATACTGACAGCCAAACCTGAGTAGCTAGTTGAAAGCTGTCTGTGTGGGGGAACTTCCTTCTGTGAGATGAGCTGACACACGTTCCTTCCCAGTTCCACACTGCCTCCAGATGGAGTTACGAACATCCTCACGGGTCATGTGGGTCAAAGGTCATGGGACGCCAGGGGCAACCTGCTGGCTTCAACGGCTGTGTCTCCAGGGCACCAGAGAGGTATTCATGGAACGTCCTAAGTTGCAATTCTGCTAGCTTCTCACGGCTCTAAGAAGGCAGCTAGGAGAAAGCTGGCTTTGAAGCGTGCTCCCTTTGGAGAGCTGAGCTCAGGGCGGGACCCACCCGCATGCTGCCTGCCTGTAGACGTGGCTGCTAACATCCTTAGGTTAGTTGCAGGGAGAGGTGGTGAGAAAAGCATGTGGAAGGGTCAAGCCTGTACCCAGGTGTACCTGAATTGAATCCAGCGATTTCCAACGGCCTTCTTCAGTTAGAGTGCAGCTAGCTTAGAACTTCCATGTAGGAGTGTGTAGCAGCCATCTGCCTCCCAGACATACACACTTCTGAGAGTTGTGCTTATGGTCCATACCTCCCTCATCCTGGCTGCCTGTAAGGGTCCGCTTCCACAGCTTTTCGTTGTATGCGGGATAGTTGCGGAATGAGAACCTAGTGTCTGCCTTGTCACTTTCGCGCCAGGCGGAAAGCTTCCTCCAGAGCATGCACACGCCTTTGGATTGAGCTTATGGCTCGCAGCTCCCACATGCTGAACGCCTGTACGCTTGGTTTCCAAAGGATTTCGCCCGATGCGGGATTCAGTGTTTCTGAGAGGCAAGTGTCTCTTAGCACAATCCAGCGACTTCTGAGCCATTCCTGCCTCGGATGGCAGCTACATACTGACATCCAAACCTGAGTAGCTAGTTGAAAGCTGTCTGTGTGGGGGAACTTCCTTCTGTGAGATGAGCTGACACACGGTCCTTCCCAGTTCCACACTGCCTCCAGATGGAGTTACGAACATTCTCACGGGTCATGTGGGTCAAAGGTCATGGGACGCCAGGGGCAACCTGCTGGCTTCAACGGCTGTGTCTCCAGGGCACTAGAGAGGTATTCATGGAACGTCCTAAGTTGCAATTCTGCTAGCTTCTCACGGCTCTAAGAATGCAGCTAGGAGAAAGCTGGCTTTGAAGCGTGCTCCCTTTGGAGAGCTGAGCTCAGGGCGGGACCCTCCCGCATGCTGCCTGCCCGTAGACGTGGCTGCTAACATCCTTAGGTTAGTTGCAGGGAGAGGTGGTGAGAAAAGCATGTGGAAGGGTCAAGCCTGTACCCAGGTGTACCTGAGTTGAATCCAGCGATTTCCAACGGCCTTCTTCAGTTAGAGTGCAGCTAGCTTGGAACTCCCATGTAGGAGTGTGTAGCAGCCATCTGCCTCCCAGACATACACACTTCTGAGAGTTGTGCTTATGGTCCATACCTCCCTCCTCCTGGCTGCCTGTAAGGGTCTGCTTCCACAGCTTTTCGTTGTATGCGGGATAGTTGCGGAATGAGAACCTAGTGTCTGCCTTGTCACTTTCGCGCCAGGCGGAAAGCTTCCTCCAGAGCATGCACACGCCTTTGGATTGAGCTTATGGCTCGCAGCTCCCACATGCTGAACGCCTGTACGCTTGGTTTCCAAAGGATTTCGCCCGATGCGGGATTCAGTGTTTCTGAGAGGCAAGTGTCTCTTAGCACAATCCAGCGACTTCTGAGCCATTCCTGCCTCGGATGGCAGCGACATACTGACATCCAAACCTGAGTAGCTAGTTGAAAGCTGTCTGTGTGGGGGAACTTCCTTCTGTGAGATGAGCTGACACACGGTCCTTCCCAGTTCCACACTGCCTCCAGATGGAGTTACGAACATCCTCACGGGTCATGTGGGACAAAGTTATAGGACGCCAGGGGCAACCTGCTGGCTTCAACGGCTGTGTCTCCGGGGCACTAGAGCGGTATTAATGGAACGTCCTAAGTTGCAATTCTGCTAGCTTCTCATGACCTTAAGAAGCCAGTTAGGAGAAAGCTGGCTTTGAAGCGTGCTCCCTTTGGAGAGCTGAGCTCAGGGCGGGACCCTCCCGCATGCTGCCTGCCCGTAGACGTGGCTGCTAACATCCTTAGGTTAGTTGCAGGGAGAGGTGGTGAGAAAAGCATGTGGAAGGGTCAAGCCTGTACCCAGGTGTACCTGAGTTGAATCCAGCGATTTCCAACGGCCTTCTTCAGTTAGAGTGCAGCTAGCTTGGAACTCCCATGTAGGAGTGTGTAGCAGCCATCTGCCTCCCAGACATACACACTTCTGAGAGTTGTGCTTATGGTCCATACCTCCCTCCTCCTGGCTGCCTGTAAGGGTCCGTTTCCACAGCTTTTCGTTGTATGAGGGATAGTTGCGGAATGAGAACCTAGTGTCTGCCTTGTCACTTTCGCGCCAGGCGGAAAGCTTCCTCCAGAGCATGCACACGCCTTTGGATTGAGCTTATGGCTCGCAGCTCCCACATGCTGAACGCCTGTACGCTTGGTTTCCAAAGGATTTCGCCCGATGCGGGATTCAGTGTTTCTGAGAGGCAAGTGTCTCTTAGCACAATCCAGCGACTTCTGAGCCATTCCTGCCTCGGATGGCAGCGACATACTGACATCCAAACCTGAGTAGCTAGTTGAAAGCTGTCTGTGTGGGGGAACTTCCTTCTGTGAGATGAGCTGACACACGGTCCTTCCCAGTTCCACACTGCCTCCAGATGGAGTTACGAACATCCTCACGGGTCATGTGGGACAAAGTTATAGGACGCCAGGGGCAACCTGCTGGCTTCAACGGCTGTGTCTCCGGGGCACTAGAGCGGTATTAATGGAACGTCCTAAGTTGCAATTCTGCTAGCTTCTCATGACCTTAAGAAGCCAGTTAGGAGAAAGCTGGCTTTGAAGCGTGCTCCCTTTGGAGAGCTGAGCTCAGGGCGGGACCCTCCCGCATGCTGCCTGCCCGTAGACGTGGCTGCTAACATCCTTAGGTTAGTTGCAGGGAGAGGTGGTGAGAAAAGCATGTGGAAGGGTCAAGCCTGTACCCAGGTGTACCTGAGTTGAATCCAGCGATTTCCAACGGCCTTCTTCAGTTAGAGTGCAGCTAGCTTGGAACTCCCATGTAGGAGTGTGTAGCAGCCATCTGCCTCCCAGACATACACACTTCTGAGAGTTGTGCTTATGGTCCATACCTCCCTCCTCCTGGCTGCCTGTAAGGGTCCGTTTCCACAGCTTTTCGTTGTATGAGGGATAGTTGCGGAATGAGAACCTAGTGTCTGCCTTTTCACTTTCGCGCCAGGCGGAAAGCTTCCTCCAGAGCATGCACACGCCTTTGGATTGAGCTTATGGCTCGCAGCTCCCACATGCTGAACGCCTGTACGCTTGGTTTCCAAAGGATTTCGCCCGATGCGGGATTCAGTGTTTCTGAGAGGCAAGTGTCTCTTAGCACAATCCAGCGACTTCTGAGCCATTCCTGCCTCGGATGGCAGCTACATACTGACATCCAAACCTGAGTAGCTAGTTGAAAGCTGTCTGTGTGGGGGAACTTCCTTCTGTGAGAGGAGCTGACACACGGTCCTTCCCAGTTCCACACTGCCTCCAGATGGAGTTACGAACATAATCACGGGTCATGTGGGTCAAAGGTCATGGGACGCCAGGGGCAACCTGCTGGCTTCAACGGCTGTGTCTCCAGGGCACTAGAGAGGTATTCATGGAACGTCCTAAGTTGCAATTCTGCTAGCTTCTCACGGCTCTAAGAAGGCAGCTAGGAGAAAGCTGGCTTTGAAGCGTGCTCCCTTTGGAGAGCTGAGCTCAGGGCGGGACCCTCCCGCATGCTGCCTGCCCGTAGACGTGGCTGCTAACATCCTTAGGTTAGTTGCAGGGAGAGGTGGTGAGAAAAGCATGTGGAAGGGTCAAGCCTGTACCCAGGTGTACCTGAGTTGAATCCTGCGATTTCCAACGGCCTTCTTCAGTTAGAGTGCAGCTAGCTTGGAACTCCCATGTAGGAGTGTGTAGCAGCCATCTGCCTCCCAGACATACACACTTCTGAGATTTGTGCTTATGGTCCATACCTCCCTCCTCCTGGCTGCCTGTAAGGGTCCGCTTCCACAGCTTTTCGTTGTATGCGGGATAGTTGCGGAATGAGAACCTAGTGTCTGCCTTGTCACTTTCGCGCCAGGCGGAAAGCTTCCTCCAGAGCATGCACACGCCTTTGATTGAGCTTATGGCTCGCAGCTCCCACATGCTGAACGCCTGTACGCTTGGTTTCCAAAGGATTTCGCCCGATGCGGGATTCAGTGTTTCTGAGAGGCAAGTGTCTCTTAGCACAATCCAGCGACTTCTGAGCCATTCCTGCCTCGGATGGCAGCTACATACTGACATCCAAACCTGAGTAGCTAGTTGAAAGCTGTCTGTGTGGGGGAACTTCCTTCTGTGAGATGAGCTGACACACGTTCCTTCCCAGTTCCACACTGCCTCCAGATGGAGTTACGAACATCCTCACGGGTCATGTGGGTCAAAGGTCATGGGACGCCAGGGGCAACCTGCTGGCTTCAACGGCTGTGTCTCCAGGGCACCAGAGAGGTATTCATGGAACGTCCTAAGTTGCAATTCTGCTAGCTTCTCACGGCTCTAAGAAGGCAGCTAGGAGAAAGCTGGCTTTGAAGCGTGCTCCCTTTGGAGAGCTGAGCTCAGGGCGGGACCCACCCGCATGCTGCCTGCCTGTAGACGTGGCTGCTAACATCCTTAGGTTAGTTGCAGGGAGAGGTGGTGAGAAAAGCATGTGGAAGGGTCAAGCCTGTACCCAGGTGTACCTGAATTGAATCCAGCGATTTCCAACGGCCTTCTTCAGTTAGAGTGCAGCTAGCTTAGAACTTCCATGTAGGAGTGTGTAGCAGCCATCTGCCTCCCAGACATACACACTTCTGAGAGTTGTGCTTATGGTCCATACCTCCCTCATCCTGGCTGCCTGTAAGGGTCCGCTTCCACAGCTTTTCGTTGTATGCGGGATAGTTGCGGAATGAGAACCTAGTGTCTGCCTTGTCACTTTCGCGCCAGGCGGAAAGCTTCCTCCAGAGCATGCACACGCCTTTGGATTGAGCTTATGGCTCGCAGCTCCCACATGCTGAACGCCTGTACGCTTGGTTTCCAAAGGATTTCGCCCGATGCGGGATTCAGTGTTTCTGAGAGGCAAGTGTCTCTTAGCACAATCCAGCGACTTCTGAGCCATTCCTGCCTCGGATGGCAGCTACATACTGACATCCAAACCTGAGTAGCTAGTTGAAAGCTGTCTGTGTGGGGGAACTTCCTTCTGTGAGATGAGCTGACACACGGTCCTTCCCAGTTCCACACTGCCTCCAGATGGAGTTACGAACATCCTCACGGGTCATGTGGGTCAAAGGTCATGGGACGCCAGGGGCAACCTGCTGGCTTCAACGGCTGTGTCTCCAGGGCACTAGAGAGGTATTCATGGAACGTCCTAAGTTGCAATTCTGCTAGCTTCTCACGGCTCTAAGAATGCAGCTAGGAGAAAGCTGGCTTTGAAGCGTGCTCCCTTTGGAGAGCTGAGCTCAGGGCGGGACCCTCCCGCATGCTGCCTGCCCGTAGACGTGGCTGCTAACATCCTTAGGTTAGTTGCAGGGAGAGGTGGTGAGAAAAGCATGTGGAAGGGTCAAGCCTGTACCCAGGTGTACCTGAGTTGAATCCAGCGATTTCCAACGGCCTTCTTCAGTTAGAGTGCAGCTAGCTTGGAACTCCCATGTAGGAGTGTGTAGCAGCCATCTGCCTCCCAGACATACACACTTCTGAGAGTTGTGCTTATGGTCCATACCTCCCTCCTCCTGGCTGCCTGTAAGGGTCTGCTTCCACAGCTTTTCGTTGTATGCGGGATAGTTGCGGAATGAGAACCTAGTGTCTGCCTTGTCACTTTCGCGCCAGGCGGAAAGCTTCCTCCAGAGCATGCACACGCCTTTGGATTGAGCTTATGGCTCGCAGCTCCCACATGCTGAACGCCTGTACGCTTGGTTTCCAAAGGATTTCGCCCGATGCGGGATTCAGTGTTTCTGAGAGGCAAGTGTCTCTTAGCACAATCCAGCGACTTCTGAGCCATTCCTGCCTCGGATGGCAGCGACATACTGACATCCAAACCTGAGTAGCTAGTTGAAAGCTGTCTGTGTGGGGGAACTTCCTTCTGTGAGATGAGCTGACACACGGTCCTTCCCAGTTCCACAATGCCTCCAGATGGAGTTACGAACATCCTCACGGGTCATGTGGGACAAAGTTATAGGACGCCAGGGGCAACCTGCTGGCTTCAACGGCTGTGTCTCCGGGGCACTAGAGCGGTATTAATGGAACGTCCTAAGTTGCAATTCTGCTAGCTTCTCATGACCTTAAGAAGGCAGTTAGGAGAAAGCTGGCTTTGAAGCGTGCTCCCTTTGGAGAGCTGAGCTCAGGGCGGGACCCTCCCGCATGCTGCCTGCCCGTAGACGTGGCTGCTAACATCCTTAGGTTAGTTGCAGGGAGAGGTGGTGAGAAAAGCATGTGGAAGGGTCAAGCCTGTACCCAGGTGTACCTGAGTTGAATCCAGCGATTTCCAACGGCCTTCTTCAGTTAGAGTGCAGCTAGCTTGGAACTCCCATGTAGGAGTGTGTAGCAGCCATCTGCCTCCCAGACATACACACTTCTGAGAGTTGTGCTTATGGTCCATACCTCCCTCCTCCTGGCTGCCTGTAAGGGTCCGTTTCCACAGCTTTTCGTTGTATGAGGGATAGTTGCGGAATGAGAACCTAGTGTCTGCCTTGTCACTTTCTCGCCAGGCGGAAAGCTTCCTCCAGAGCATGCACACGCCTTTGGATTGAGCTTATGGCTCGCAGCTCCCACATGCTGAACGCCTGTACGCTTGGTTTCCAAAGGATTTCGCCCGATGCGGGATTCAGTGTTTCTGAGAGGCAAGTGTCTCTTAGCACAATCCAGCGACTTCTGAGCCATTCCTGCCTCGGATGGCAGCTACATACTGACATCCAAACCTGAGTAGCTAGTTGAAAGCTGTCTGTGTGGGGGAACTTCCTTCTGTGAGAGGAGCTGACACACGGTCCTTCCCAGTTCCACACTGCCTCCAGATGGAGTTACGAACATAATCACGGGTCATGTGGGTCAAAGGTCATGGGACGCCAGGGGCAACCTGCTGGCTTCAACGGCTGTGTCTCCAGGGCACTAGAGAGGTATTCATGGAACGTCCTAAGTTGCAATTCTGCTAGCTTCTCACGGCTCTAAGAAGGCAGCTAGGAGAAAGCTGGCTTTGAAGCGTGCTCCCTTTGGAGAGCTGAGCTCAGGGCGGGACCCTCCCGCATGCTGCCTGCCCGTAGACGTGGCTGCTAACATCCTTAGGTTAGTTGCAGGGAGAGGTGGTGAGAAAAGCATGTGGAAGGGTCAAGCCTGTACCCAGGTGTACCTGAGTTGAATCCTGCGATTTCCAACGGCCTTCTTCAGTTAGAGTGCAGCTAGCTTGGAACTCCCATGTAGGAGTGTGTAGCAGCCATCTGCCTCCCAGACATACACACTTCTGAGATTTGTGCTTATGGTCCATACCTCCCTCCTCCTGGCTGCCTGTAAGGGTCCGCTTCCACAGCTTTTCGTTGTATGCGGGATAGTTGCGGAATGAGAACCTAGTGTCTGCCTTGTCACTTTCGCGCCAGGCGGAAAGCTTCCTCCAGAGCATGCACACGCCTTTGATTGAGCTTATGGCTCGCAGCTCCCACATGCTGAACGCCTGTACGCTTGGTTTCCAAAGGATTTCGCCCGATGCGGGATTCAGTGTTTCTGAGAGGCAAGTGTCTCTTAGCACAATCCAGCGACTTCTGAGCCATTCCTGCCTCGGATGGCAGCTACATACTGACATCCAAACCTGAGTAGCTAGTTGAAAGCTGTCTGTGTGGGGGAACTTCCTTCTGTGAGATGAGCTGACACACGTTCCTTCCCAGTTCCACACTGCCTCCAGATGGAGTTACGAACATCCTCACGGGTCATGTGGGTCAAAGGTCATGGGACGCCAGGGGCAACCTGCTGGCTTCAACGGCTGTGTCTCCAGGGCACTAGAGAGGTATTCATGGAACGTCCTAAGTTGCAATTCTGCTAGCTTCTCACGGCTCTAAGAAGGCAGCTAGGAGAAAGCTGGCTTTGAAGCGTGCTCCCTTTGGAGAGCTGAGCTCAGGGCGGGACCCTCCCGCATGCTGCCTGCCTGTAGACGTGGCTGCTAACATCCTTAGGTTAGTTGCAGGGAGAGGTGGTGAGAAAAGCATGTGGAAGGGTCAAGCCTGTACCCAGGTGTACCTGAATTGAATCCAGCGATTTCCAACGGCCTTCTTCAGTTAGAGTGCAGCTAGCTTAGAACTTCCATGTAGGAGTGTGTAGCAGCCATCTGCCTCCCAGACATACACACTTCTGAGAGTTGTGCTTATGGTCCATACCTCCCTCATCCTGGCTGCCTGTAAGGGTCCGCTTCCACAGCTTTTCGTTGTATGCGGGATAGTTGCGGAATGAGAACCTAGTGTCTGCCTTGTCACTTTCGCGCCAGGCGGAAAGCTTCCTCCAGAGCATGCACACGCCTTTGGATTGAGCTTATGGCTCGCAGCTCCCACATGCTGAACGCCTGTACGCTTGGTTTCCAAAGGATTTCGCCCGATGCGGGATTCAGTGTTTCTGAGAGGCAAGTGTCTCTTAGCACAATCCAGCGACTTCTGAGCCATTCCTGCCTCGGATGGCAGCTACATACTGACATCCAAACCTGAGTAGCTAGTTGAAAGCTGTCTGTGTGGGGGAACTTCCTTCTGTGAGATGAGCTGACACACGGTCCTTCCCAGTTCCACACTGCCTCCAGATGGAGTTACGAACATCCTCACGGGTCATGTGGGTCAAAGGTCATGGGACGCCAGGGGCAACCTGCTGGCTTCAACGGCTGTGTCTCCAGGGCACTAGAGAGGTATTCATGGAACGTCCTAAGTTGCAATTCTGCTGGCTTCTCACGGCTCTAAGAATGCAGCTAGGAGAAAGCTGGCTTTGAAGCGTGCTCCCTTTGGAGAGCTGAGCTCAGGGCGGGACCCTCCCGCATGCTGCCTGCCCGTAGACGTGGCTGCTAACATCCTTAGGTTAGTTGCAGGGAGAGGTGGTGAGAAAAGCATGTGGAAGGGTCAAGCCTGTACCCAGGTGTACCTGAGTTGAATCCAGCGATTTCCAACGGCCTTCTTCAGTTAGAGTGCAGCTAGCTTGGAACTCCCATGTAGGAGTGTGTAGCAGCCATCTGCCTCCCAGACATACACACTTCTGAGAGTTGTGCTTATGGTCCATACCTCCCTCCTCCTGGCTGCCTGTAAGGGTCTGCTTCCACAGCTTTTCGTTGTATGCGGGATAGTTGCGGAATGAGAACCTAGTGTCTGCCTTGTCACTTTCGCGCCAGGCGGAAAGCTTCCTCCAGAGCATGCACACGCCTTTGGATTGAGCTTATGGCTCGCAGCTCCCACATGCTGAACGCCTGTACGCTTGGTTTCCAAAGGATTTCGCCCGATGCGGGATTCAGTGTTTCTGAGAGGCAAGTGTCTCTTAGCACAATCCAGCGACTTCTGAGCCATTCCTGCCTCGGATGGCAGCGACATACTGACATCCAAACCTGAGTAGCTAGTTGAAAGCTGTCTGTGTGGGGGAACTTCCTTCTGTGAGATGAGCTGACACACGGTCCTTCCCAGTTCCACACTGCCTCCAGATGGAGTTACGAACATCCTCACGGGTCATGTGGGACAAAGTCATAGGACGCCAGGGGCAACCTGCTGGCTTCAACGGCTGTGTCTCCGGGGCACTAGAGCGGTATTAATGGAACGTCCTAAGTTGCAATTCTGCTAGCTTCTCATGACCTTAAGAAGGCAGTTAGGAGAAAGCTGGCTTTGAAGCGTGCTCCCTTTGGAGAGCTGAGCTCAGGGCGGGACCCTCCCGCATGCTGCCTGCCCGTAGACGTGGCTGCTAACATCCTTAGGTTAGTTGCAGGGAGAGGTGGTGAGAAAAGCATGTGGAAGTGTCAAGCCTGTACCCAGGTGTACCTGAGTTGAATCCAGCGATTTCCAACGGCCTTCTTCAGTTAGAGTGCAGCTAGCTTGGAACTCCCATGTAGGAGTGTGTAGCAGCCATCTGCCTCCCAGACATACACACTTCTGAGAGTTGTGCTTATGGTCCATACCTCCCTCCTCCTGGCTGCCTGTAAGGGTCCGTTTCCACAGCTTTTCGTTGTATGAGGGATAGTTGCGGAATGAGAACCTAGTGTCTGCCTTGTCACTTTCGCGCCAGGCGGAAAGCTTCCTCCAGAGCATGCACACGCCTTTGGATTGAGCTTATGGCTCGCAGCTCCCACATGCTGAACGCCTGTACGCTTGGTTTCCAAAGGATTTCGCCCGATGCGGGATTCAGTGTTTCTGAGAGGCAAGTGTCTCTTAGCACAATCCAGCGACTTCTGAGCCATTCCTGCCTCGGATGGCAGCTACATACTGACATCCAAACCTGAGTAGCTAGTTGAAAGCTGTCTGTGTGGGGGAACTTCCTTCTGTGAGATGAGCTGACACACGGTCCTTCCCAGTTCCACACTGCCTCCAGATGGAGTTACGAACATCCTCACGGGTCATGTGGGTCAAAGGTCATGGGACGCCAGGGCGAACCTGCTGGCTTCAACGGCTGTGTCTCCAGGGCACTAGAGCGGTATTCATGGAACGTCCTAAGTTGCAATTCTGCTAGCTTCTCACGGCTCTAAGAAGGCAGCTAGGAGAAAGCTGGCTTTGAAGCGTGCTCCCTTTGGAGAGCTGAGCTCAGGGCGGGACCCTCCCGCATGCTGCCTACCCGTAGCCGTGGCTGCCAACATCCTTAGGTTAGTTGCAGGGAGAGGTGGTGAGAAAAGCATGTGGAAGTTTCAAGCCGGTACCCAGGTGTACCTGAGTTGAATCCAGCGATTTCCAATGGCCTTCTTCAGTTAGAGTACAGCTAGCTTGGAACTCCCATGTAGGAGTGTGTAGCAGCCATCTGACTCCCAGACATACACACTTCTGAGAGTTTTGCTTATGGTCCATATCTCTCTCCTCCTGGCTGCTTGTAAGGGTCCACTTCCACACCTTTTCGTTGTATGCGGGATAGTTGCCTAATGAGACCCTAGTGTCTGCCTTGTCACTTTCGCGCCAGGCGGAAAGCTTCCTCCAGAGCATGCACACGCCTTTGGATTGAGCTTATGGCTCGCAGCTCCCACATGCTGAACGCCTGTACGCTTGGTTTCCGAAGGATTTCGCCCGATGCGGGATTCAGTGTTTCTGAGAGGCAAGTGTCTCTTAGCACAATCCAGCGACTTCGGAGCCATTCCTGCCTCGGATGGCAGCTACATACTAACATCCAAACCTGAGTAGCTAGTTGAAAGCTGTCTGTGTGGGGGAACTTCCTTCTGTGAGATGAGCTGACACACGGTCCTTCCCAGTTCCACATTGCCTCCAGATGGAGTTACGAACATCCTCACGGGTCATGTGGGTCAAAGGTCATGGGACGCCAGGGGCAACCTGCTGGCTTCAACGGCTGTGTCTCCAGGGCACTAGAGCGGTTTTCGGGGAACGTCCTAAGTTGCAAATCTGCTAGCTTCTCACGGCTCTAAGAAGGCAGCTAGGAGAAAGCTGGCTTTGAAGCGTGCTCCCTTTGGAGAGCTGAGCTCAAGGCGGGACCCTCACGCATGCTCCCTGCCCGTAGACGTGGCTGCTAACATCCTTAGGTTAGTTGCAGGGAGAGGTGGTGAGAAAAGCATGTGGAAGGGTCAAGCCTGTACCCAGGTGTACCTGAGTTGAATCCAGCGATTTCCAATGGCCTTCTTCAGTTAGAGTGCAGCTAGCTTGGAACTCCCATGTAGGAGTGTGTAGCAGCCATCTGCCTCCCAGACATACACACTTCTGAGAGTTGTGCTTATGGTCCATACCTCCCTCCTCCTGGCTGCCTGTAAGGGTCCGCTTCCACAGCTTTTCGTTGTATGCGGTATAGTTGCGGAATGAGAACCTAGTGTCTGCCTTGTCACTTTCGCGCCAGGCGGAAAGCTTCCTCCAGAACATGCACACGCCTTTGGATTGAGCTTATGACTCACAGCTCCCACATGCTGAACGCCTGTACGCTTGGTTTCCAAAGGATTTCGCCCGATGCGGGATTCAGTGTTTCTGAGAGGCAAGTGTCTCTTAGCACAATCCAGCGACTTCTGAGCCATTCCTGCCTCGGATGGCAGCTACATACTAACATCCAAACCTGAGTAGCTAGTTGAAAGCTGTCTGTGTGGGGGAACTTCCTTCTGTGAGATGAGCTGACACACGGTCCTTCCCAGTTCCACACTGCCTCCAGATGGAGTTACGAACATCCTCACGGGTCATGTGGGTCAAAGGTCATGGGACGCCAGGGGCAACCTGCTGGCTTCAACGGCTGTGTTTCCAGGGCACTAGAGCGGTATTCGTGGAACGTCCTAAGTTGCAATTCTGCTAGCTTCTCACGGCTCTAAGAAGGCAGCTAGGAGAAAGCTGGCTTTGAAGCGTGCTCCCTTTGGAGAGCTGAGCTCAGGGCGGGACCCTCCCGCATGCTGCCTGCCCGTAGACGTGGCTGCTAACATCCTTAGGTTAGTTGCAGGGAGAGGTGGTGAGAAAAGCATGTGGAAGGGTCAAGCCTGTACCCAGGTGTACCTTAGTTGAATCCAGCGATTTCCAACGGCCTTCTTCAGTTAGAGTGCAGCTAGCTTGGAACTCCCATGTAGGAGTGTGTAGCAGCCATCTGCCTCCCAGACATACACACTTCTGAGAGTTGTGCTTATGGTCCATACCTCCCTCCTCCTGGCTGCCTGTAAGGGTCCGCTTCCACACCTTTTCGTTGTATGCGGGATAGTTGCGGAATGAGAACCTAGTGTCTGCCTTGTCACTTTCGCGCCAGGCGGAAAGCTTCCCTCAGAGCATGCACACGCCTTTGGATTGAGCTTATGGCTCGCAGCTCCCACATGCTGAACGCCTATACGCTTGGTTTCCAAAGGATTTCGCCCGATGCGGGATTCAGTGTTTCTGAGAGGCAAGTGTCTCTTAGCACAATCCAGCGACTTCTGAGCCATTCCTGCCTCGGATGGCAGCTACATACTAACATCCAAACCTGAGTAGCTAGTTGAAAGCTGTCTGTGTGGGGGAACTTCCTTCTCTGAGATGAGCTGACACACGGTCCTTCCCAGTTCCACACTGCCTCCAGATGGAGTTACGAACATCCTCACGGGTCATGTGGGTCAAAGGTCATGGGACGCCAGGGGCAACCTGCTGGCTTCAACGGCTGTGACTCCGGGGCACTAGAGCGGTATTCATGGAACGTCCTAAGTTGCAATTCTGCTAGCCTCTCACGGCCTTAAGAAGGCAGCTAGGAGAAACCTGGCTTTGAAATGTGCTCCCTTTGGAGAGCTGAGCTCAGGGCGGGACCCTCCCGCATGCTGCCTGCCCGTAGACGTGGCTGCTAACATCCTTAGGTTAGTTGCAGGGAGAGGTGGTGAGAAAAGCATGTGGAAGGTTCAAGCCGGTACCCAGGTGTACCTGAGTTGAATCCAGCGATTTCCAATGGCCTTCTTCAGTTAGAGTGCAGCTAGCTTGGAACTCCCATGTAGGAGTGTGTAGCAGCCATCTGCCTCCCAGACATACACACTTCTGAGAGTTGTGCTTATGGTCCATATCTCTCTCCTCCTGGCTGCTTGTAAGGGTCCGCTTCCACACCTTTTCGTTGTATGCGGGATAGTTGCGGAATGAGACCCTAGTGTCTGCCTTGTCACTTTCGCGCCAGGCGGAAAGCTTCCTCCAGAGCATGCACACGCCTTTGGATTGAGCTTATGGCTCGCAGCTCCCACATGCTGAACGCCTGTATGCTTGGTTTCCAAAGGATTTCGCCCGATGCGGGATTCAGTGTTTCTGAGAGGCAAGTGTCTCTTAGCACAATCCAGCGACTTCGGAGCCATTCCTGCCTCGGATGGCAGCTACATACTAACATCCAAACCTGAGTAGCTAGTTGAAAGCTGTCTGTGTGGGGGAACTTCCTTCTGTGAGATGAGCTGACACACGGTCCTTCCCAGTTCCACATTGCCTCCAGATGGAGTTACGAACATCCTCACGGGTCATGTGGGTCAAGGGTCATGGGACGCCAGGGGCAACCTCCTGGCTTCAACGGCTGTGTCTCCAGGGCACTAGAGCGGTATTCGGGGAACGTCCTAAGTTGCAAATCTGCTAGCTTCTCACGGCTCTAAGAAGGCAGCTAGGAGAAAGCTGGCTTTGAAGCGTGCTCCCTTTGGAGAGCTGAGCTCAGGGCGGGACCCTCCCGCATGCTGCCTGCCCGTAGACGTGGCTGCTAACATCCTTAGGTTAGTTGCAGGGAGAGGTGGTGAGAAAAGCATGTGGAAGGGTCAAGCCTGTACCCAGGTGTACCTGAGTTGAATCCAGCGATTTCCAATGGCCTTCTTCAGTTTGAGTGCAGCTAGCTTGGAACTCCCATGTAGGAGTGTGTAGCAGCCATCTGCCTCCCAGACATACACACTTCTGAGAGTTGTGCTTATGGTCCATACCTCCCTCCTCCTGGCTGCCTGTAAGGGTCCGCTTCCACAGCTTTTCGTTGTATGCGGGATAGTTGCGGAATGAGAACCTAGTGTCTGCCTTGTCACTTTCGGGCCAGGCGGAAAGCTTCCTCCAGAGCATGCACACGCCTTTGGATTGAGCTTATGGCTCGCAGCTCCCACATGCTGAACGCCTGTACGCTTGGTTTCCAAAGGATTTTGCCCGATGCGGGATTCAGTGTTTCTGAGAGGCAAGTGTTTCTTAGCACAATCCAGCGACTTCTCAGCCATTCCTGCCTTGGATGGCAGCTACATACTAACATCCAAACCTGAGTAGCTAGTTGAAAGCTGTCTGTGTGGGGGAAGTTCCTTCTGTGAGATGAGCTGACACACGGTCCTTCCCAGTTCCACACTGCCTCCAGATGGAGTTACGAACATCCTCACGGGTCATGTGGGTCAAAGGTCATGGGACACCAGGGGCAACCTGCTGGCGTCAACGGCTGTGTCTCCAGGGCACTAAAGCGGTATTCGTGGAACGTCCTAAGTTGCAGTTCTGCTAGCTTCTCACGGCTCTAAGAAGGCAGCTAGGAGAAAGCTGGCTTTGAAGCGTGCTCCCTTTGGAGAGCTGAGCTCAGGGCGGGACCCTCCCGCATGCTGCCTGCCCGTAGACGTGGCTGCTAACATCCTTAGGTTAGTTGCAGGGAGAGGTGGTGAGAAAAGCATGTGGAAGGGTCAAGCCTGTACCCAGGTGTACCTGAGTTGAATCCAGCGATTTCCAACGGCCTTCTTCAGTTAGAGTGCAGCTAGCTTGGAACTCCCATGTAGGAGTGTGTAGCAGCCATCTGCCTCCCAGACATACACACTTCTGAGAGTTGTGCTTATGGTCCATACCTCCCTCCTCCTGTCTGCCTGTAAGGGTCCGCTTCCAAAGCTTTTCGTTGTATGCGGGATAGTTGCGGAATGAGAACCTAGTGTCTGCCTTGTCACTTTCGCGCCAGGCGGAAAGCTTCCTCCAGAGCATGCACACGCCTTTGGATTGAGCTTATGGCTCGCAGCTCCCACATGCTGAACGCCTGTACGCTTGGTTTCCAAAGGATTTCGCCCGATGCGGGATTCAGTGTTTCTGAGAGGCAAGTGTCTCTTAGCACAATCCAGCGACTTCTGAGCCATTCCTGCCTCGGATGGCAGCTACATACTAACATCCAAACCTGAGTAGCTAGTTGAAAGCTGTCTGTGTGGGGGAACTTCCTTCTGTGAGTTGAGCTGACACACGGTCCTTCCCAGTTCCACACTGCCTCCAGATGGAGTTACGAAGATCCTCACGGGTCATGTGGGTCAAAGGTCATGGGACGCCAGGGGTAACCTGCTGGCTTCAATGGCTGTGTCTCCGGGGAACTAGAGCGGTATTCATGGAACGTCCTAAGTTGCAATTCTGCTAGCTTCTCACGGCTCTAAGAAGGCAGCTAGGAGAAAGCTGGCTTTGAAGCGTGCTCCCTTTGGAGAGCTGAGCTCAGGGCGGGACCCTCCCGCATGCTGCCTGCCCGTAGACGTGGCTTCTAACATCCTTAGGTTAGTTGCAGGGAGAGGTGGTGAGAAAAGCATGAGGAAGGGTCAAGCCTGTACCCAGGTGTACCTGAGTTGAATCCAGCGATTTCCAACGGCCTTCTTCAGTTAGAGTGCAGCTAGCTTGGAACTCCCATGTAGGAGTGTGTAGCAGCCATCTGCCTCCCAGACATACACACTTCTGAGAGTTGTGCTTATGGTCCATACCTCCCTCCTCCTGGCTGCCTGTAAGGGTCCGCTTCCACAGCGTTTCGTTGTATGCGGGATAGTTGCGGAATGAGAACCTAGTGTCTGCCTTGTCACTTTCGCGCCAGGCGGAAAGCTTCCTCCAGAGCATGCACACGCCTTTGGATTGAGCTTATGGCTCGCAGCTCCCACATGCTTAACGCCTGTACGCTTGGTTTCCAAAGGATTTCGCCCGATGCGGGATTCAGTGTTTCTGAGAGGCAAGTGTCTCTTAGCACAATCCAGCGACTTCTGAGCCATTCCTGCCTCGGATGGCAGCTACATACTAACATCCAAACCTGAGTAGCTAGTTGAAAGCTGTCTGTGTGGGGGAACTTCTTTCTCTGAGATGAGCTGACACACGGTCCTTCCCAGTTCCACACTGCCTCCAGATGGAGTTACGAAGATCCTCACGGGTCATGTGGGTCAAAGGTCATGGGACGCCAGGGGCAACCTGCTGGCTTCAATGGCTGTGTCTCCGGGGCACTAGAGCGTTTTACATGGAACGTCCTAAGTTGCAGTTCTGCTAGCTTCTCACGGCCTTAAGAAAGCAGCTAGGAGAAAGCTGGCTGTGAAGCATGCTCCCTTTGGAGAGCTGAGCTCAGGGCGGGACCCTCCCGCATGCTGCCTGCCCGTAGACGTGGCTGCTAACATCCTTAGGTTAGTTGCAGGGAGAGGTGGTGAGAAAAGCATGTGGAAGGGTCAAGCCTGTACCCAGGTGTACCTGAGTTGAATCCAGCGATTTCCAACGGCCTTCTTCAGTTAGAGTGCAGCTAGCTTGGAACTCCCATGTAGGAGTGTGTAGCAGCCATCTGCCTTCCAGACATACACACTTCTGAGAGTTGTGCTTATGGTCCATACCTCCCTCCTCCTGGCTGCCTGTAAGGGTCCGCTTCCACAGCTTTTCGTTGTATGCGGGATAGTTGCGGAATGAGAACCTAGTGTCTGCCTTGTCACTTTCGCGCCAGGCGGAAAGCTTCCTCCAGAGCATGCACACGCCTTTGAATTGAGCTTATGGCTCGCAGCTCCCACATGCTGAACGCCTGTACGCTTGGTTTCCAAAGGATTTCGCCCGATGCGGGATTCAGTGTTTCTGAGAGGCAAGTGTCTCATAGCACAATCCAGCGACTTCTGAGCCATTCCTGCCTCGGATGGCAGCTACATACTAACATCCAAACCTGAGTAGCTAGTTGAAAGCTGTCTGTGTGGGGGAACTTCCATCTGTGAGATGAGCTGACACACGGTCCTTCCCAGTTCCACACTGCCTCCAGATGGAGTTACGAACATCCTCACGGGTCATGTGGGTCAAAGGTCATGGGACGCCAAGGGCAACCTGCTGGCTTCAACGGCTGTGTCTCCGGGGCACTAGAGCGGTATTCGTGGAACGTCCTAAGTTGCAATTCTGCTAGCTTCTCACGGCTCTAAGAAGGCAGCTAGGAGAAAGCTGGCTTTGAAGCGTGCTCCCTTTGGAGAGCTGAGCTCAGGGCGGGACCCTCCCGCATGCTGCCTGCCTGTAGACGTGGCTGCTAACATCCTTAGGTTAGTTGCAGGGAGAGGTGGTGAGAAAAGCATGTGGAAGGGTCAAGCCTGTACCCAGGTGTACCTGAGTTGAATCCAGCGATTTCCAAAGGCCTTCTTCAGTTAGAGTGCAGCTAGCTTGGAACTACCATGTAAGAGTGTGTAGCAGCCATCTGCCTCCCAGACATACACACTTCTGAGAGTTGTGCTTATGGTCCATACCTCCCTCCTCCTGGCTGCCTGTAAGGGTCCGCTTCCACACCTTTTCGTTGTATGCGGGATAGTTGCGGAATGAGAACCTAGTGTCTGCCTTGTCACTTTCGCGCCAGGCGGAAATCTTCCCTCAGAGCATGCACACGCCTTTGGATTGAGCTTATGGCTCGCAGCTCCCACATGCTGAACGCCTATACGCTTGGTTTCCAAAGGATTTCGCCCGATGCGGGATTCAGTGTTTCTGATAGGCAAGTGTCTCTTAGCACAATCCAGCGACTTCTGAGCCATTCCTGCCTCGGATGGCAGCTACATACTAACATCCAAACCTGAGTAGCTAGTTGAAAGCTGTCTGTGTGGGGGAACTTCCTTCTGTGAGATGAGCTGACACACGGTCCTTCCCAGTTCCACACTGCCTCCAGATGGAGTTACGAACATCCTCACGGGTCATGTGGGTCAAAGGTCATGGGACGCCAGGGGCAACCTGCTGGTTTCAACGGCTGTGACTCCGGGGCACTAGAGCGGTATTCATGGAACGTCCTATGTTGCAATTCTGCTAGCTTCTCACGGCTCTAAGAACCAGCTAGGAGAAAGCTGGCTTTGAAGCGTGCTCCCTTTGGAGAGCTGAGCTCAGGGCGGGACCTTCCTGCATGCTGCCTGCCCGTAGACGTGGCTGCTAACATCCTTAGGTTAGTTGCAGGGAGAGGTGGTGAGAAAAGCATGTGGAAGTGTCAAGCCTGTACCCAGGTGTACCTGAGTTGAATCCAGCGATTTCCAACGGCCTTCTTCAGTTAGAGTGCAGCTAGCTTGGAACTCCCATGTAGGAGTGTGTAGCAGCCATCTGCCTCCCAGACATACACACTTCTGAGAGTTGTGCTTATGGTCCATACCTCCCTCCTCCTGTCTGCCTGTAAGGGTCCGCTTCCAAAGCTTTTCGTTGTATGCGGGATAGTTGCGGAATGAGAACCTAGTGTCTGCCTTGTCACTTTCGCGCCAGGCGGAAAGCTTCCTCCAGAGCATGCACACGCCTTTGGATTGAGCTTATGGCTCGCAGCTCCCACATGCTGAACGCCTGTACGCTTGGTTTCCAAAGGATTTTGCCCGATGCGGGATTCAGTGTTTCTGAGAGGCAAGTGTCTCTTAGCACAATCCAGCGACTTCTGAGCCATTCCTGCCTCGGATGGCAGCTACATACTAACATCCAAACCTGAGTAGCTAGTTGAAAGCTGTCTGTGTGGGGGAACTTCCTTCTGTGAGTTGAGCTGACACACGGTCCTTCCCAGTTCCACACTGCCTCCAGATGGAGTTACGAACATCCTCACGGGTCATGTGGGTCAAAGGTCATGGGACGCCAGGGGTAACCTGCTGGCTTCAATGGCTGTGTCTCCGGGGAACTAGAGCGGTATTCATGGAACGTCCTAAGTTGCAATTCTGCTAGCTTCTCACGGCTCTAAGAAGGCAGCTAGGAGAAAGCTGGCTTTGAAGCGTGCTCCCTTTGGAGAGCTGAGCTCAGGGCGGGACCCTCCCGCATGCTGCCTGCCCGTAGACGTGGCTTCTAACATCCTTAGGTTAGTTGCAGGGAGAGGTGGTGAGAAAAGCATGAGGAAGGGTCAAGCCTGTACCCAGGTGTACCTGAGTTGAATCCAGCGATTTCCAACGGCCTTCTTCAGTTAGAGTGCAGCTAGCTTGGAACTCCCATGTAGGAGTGTGTAGCAGCCATCTGCCTCCCAGACATACACACTTCTGAGAGTTGTGCTTATGGTCCATACCTCCCTCCTCCTGGCTGCCTCTAAGGGTCCGCTTCCACAGCGTTTCGTTGTATGCGGGATAGTTGCGGAATGAGAACCTAGTGTCTGCCTTGTCACTTTCGCGCCAGGCGGAAAGCTTCCTCCAGAGCATGCACACGCCTTTGGATTGAGCTTATGGCTCGCAGCTCCCACATGCTTAACGCCTGTACGCTTGGTTTCCAAAGGATTTCGCCCGATGCGGGATTCAGTGTTTCTGAGAGGCAAGTGTCTCTTAGCACAATCCAGCGACTTCTGAGCCATTCCTGCCTCGGATGGCAGCTACATACTAACATCCAAACCTGAGTAGCTAGTTGAAAGCTGTCTGTGTGGGGGAACTTCTTTCTCTGAGATGAGCTGACACACGGTCCTTCCCAGTTCCACACTGCCTCCAGATGGAGTTACGAAGATCCTCACGGGTCATGTGGGTCAAAGGTCATGGGACGCCAGGGGCAACCTGCTGGCTTCAATGGCTGTGTCTCCGGGGCACTAGAGCGTTTTACATGGAACGTCCTAAGTTGCAGTTCTGATAGCTTCTCACGGCCTTAAGAAAGCAGCTAGGAGAAAGCTGGCTGTGAAGCATGCTCCCTTTGGAGAGCTGAGCTCAGGGCGGGACCCTCCCGCATGCTGCCTGCCCGTAGACGTGGCTGCTAACATCCTTAGGTTAGTTGCAGGGAGAGGTGGTGAGAAAAGCATGTGGAAGGGTCAAGCCTGTACCCAGGTGTACCTGAGTTGAATCCAGCGATTTCCAACGGCCTTCTTCAGTTAGAGTGCATCTAGCTTGGAACTCCCATGTAGGAGTGTGTAGCAGCCATCTGCCTTCCAGACATACACACTTCTGAGGGTTGTGCTTATGGTCCATACCTCCCTCCTCCTGGCTGCCTGTAAGGGTCCGCTTCCACAGCTTTTCGTTGTATGCGGGATAGTTGCGGAATGAGAACCTAGTGTCTGCCTTTTCACTTTCGCGCCAGGCGGAAAGCTTCCTCCAGAGCATGCACACGCCTTTGGATTGAGCTTATGGCTCGCAGCTCCCACATGCTGAACGCCTGTACGCTTGGTTTCCAAAGGATTTCGCCCGATGCGGGATTCAGTGTTTCTGAGAGGCAAGTGTCTCATAGCACAATCCAGCGACTTCTGAGCCATTCCTGCCTCGGATGGCAGCTACATACTAACATCCAAACCTGAGTAGCTAGTTGAAAGCTGTCTGTGTGGGGGAACTTCCATCTGTGAGATGAGCTGACACACGGTCCTTCCCAGTTCCACACTGCCTCCAGATGGAGTTACGAACATCCTCACGGGTCATGTGGGTCAAAGGTCATGGGACGCCAGGGGCAACCTGCTGGCTTCAACGGCTGTGTCTCCGGGGCACTAGAGCGGTATTCGTGGAACGTCCTAAGTTGCAATTCTGCTATCTTCTCACGGCTCTAAGAAGGCAGCTAGGAGAAAGCTGGCTTTGAAGCGTGCTCCCTTTGGAGAGCTGAGCTCAGGGCGGGACCCTCCCGCATGCTGCCTGCCCGTAGACGTGGCTGCTAACATCCTTAGGTTAGTTGCAGGGAGAGGTGGTGAGAAAAGCATGTGGAAGTGTCAAGCCTGTACCCAGGTGTACCTGAGTTGAATCCAGCGATTTCCAACAGCCTTCTTCAGTTAGAGTGCAGCTAGCTTGGAACTCCCATGTAGGAGTGTGTAGCAGCCATCTGCCTCCCAGACATACACACTTCTGAGAGTTGTGCTTATGGTCCATACCTCCCTCCTCCTGTCTGCCTGTAAGGGTCCGCTTCCAAAGCTTTTCGTTGTATGCGGGATAGTTGCGGAATGAGAACCTAGTGTCTGCCTTGTCACTTTCGCGCCAGGCGGAAAGCTTCCTCCAGAGCATGCACACGCCTTTGGATTGAGCTTATGGCTCGCAGCTCCCACATGCTGAACGCCTGTACGCTTGGTTTCCAAAGGATTTCGCCCGATGCGGGATTCAGTGTTTCTGAGAGGCAAGTGTCTCTTAGCACAATCCAGCGACTTCTGAGCCATTCCTGCCTCGGATGGCAGCTACATACTAACATCCAAACCTGAGTAGCTAGTTGAAAGCTGTCTCTGTGAGGGAACTTCCTTCTCTGAGATGAGCTGACACTCGGTCCTTCCCAGTTCCACACTGCCTCCAGATGGAGTTACGAACATCCTCACGGGTCATGTGGGTGAAAGTTCATGGGACGTCAGGGGCAACCTGCTGACTTCAACGGCTGTGTCTCCAGGGCACTAGAGCGGTATTCGTGGAACGTCCTAAGTTGCAATTCTGCTAGCTTCTCACGGCTCTAAGAAGGCAGCTAGGAGAAAGCTGGCTTTGAAGCGTGCTCCCTTTGGAGAGCTGAGCTCACGGCGGGACCCTCCCGCATGCTGCCTGCCCGTAGACGTGGCTGCTAACATCCTTAGGTTAGTTGCAGGGAGAGGTGGTGAGAAAAGCATGTGGAAGGGTCAAGCCTGTACCCAGGTGTCCCTGAGTTGAATCCAGCGATTTCCAATGGCCTTCTTCAGTTAGAGTGCAGCTAGCTTGGAACTCCCATGTAGGAGTGTGTAGCAGCCATCTGCCTCCCAGACATACACACTTCTGAGAGTTGTGCTTATGGTCCATACCTCCCTCCTCCTGGCTGCCTGTAAGGGTCCGCTTCCACAGCTTTTCGTTGTATGCGGGATAGTTGCGGAATGAGAACCTAGTGTCTGCCTTGTCACTTTCGCGCCAGGCGGAAAGCTTCCTCCAGAACATGCACACGCCTTTGGATTGAGCTTATGGCTCGCAGCTCCCACATGCTGAACGCCTGTACGCTTGGTTTCCAAAGGATTTCGCCCGATGCGGGATTCAGTGTTTCTGAGAGGCAAGTGTCTCTTAGCACAATCCAGCGATTTCTGAGCCATTCCTGCCTCGGATGGCAGCTACATACTAACATCCAAACCTGAGTAGCTAGTTGAAAGCTGTCTGTGTGGGGGAACTTCCTTCTGTGAGTTGAGCTGACACACGGTCCTTCCCAGTTCCACACTGCCTCCAGATGGAGTTACGAACATCCTCACGGGTCATGTGGGTCAAAGGTCATGGGACGCCAGGGGCAACCTGCTGGCTTCAATGGCTGTGTCTCCGGGGAACTAGAGCGGTATTCATGGAACGTCCTAAGTTGCAATTCTGCTAGCTTCTCACGGCTCTAAGAAGGCAGCTAGGAGAATGCTGGCTTTGAAGCGTGCTCCCTTTGGAGAGCTGAGCTCAGGGCGGGAACCTCCCGCATGCTGCCTGCCCGTAGACGTGGCTTCTAACATCCTTAGGTTAGTGGCAGGGAGAGGTGGTGAGAAAAGCATGTGGAAGGGTCAAGCCTGTACCCAGGTGTACCTGAGTTGAATCCAGCGATTTCCAACGGCCTTCTTCAGTTAGAGTGCAGCTAGCTTGGAACTCCCATGTAGGAGTGTGTAGCAGCCATCTGCCTCCCAGACATACACACTTCTGAGAGTTGTGCTTATGGTCCATACCTCCCTCCTCCTGGCTGCCTGTAAGGGTCCGCTTCCACAGCTTTTCGTTGTATGCGGGATAGTTGCGGAATGAGAACCTAGTGTCTTCCTTGTCACTTTCGCGCCAGGCAGAAAGCTTCCTCCAGAGCATGCACACGCCTTTGGATTGAGCTTATGGCTCGCAGCTCCCACATGCTTAACGCCTGTACGCTTGGTTTCCAAAGGATTTCGCCCGATGCGGGATTCAGTGTTTCTGAGAGGCAAGTGTCTCTTAGCACAATCCAGCGACTTCTGAGCCATTCCTGCCTCGGATGGCAGCTACATACTAACATTCAAACCTGAGTAGCTAGTTGAAAGCTGTCTGTGTGGGGGAACTTACTTCTGTGAGTTGAGCTGACACACGGTCCTTCCCAGTTCCACACTGCCTCCAGATGGAGTTACGAACATCCTCACGGGTCATGTGGGTCAAAGATCATGGGACGCCAGGGGCAACCTGCTGGCTTCAATGGCTGTATCTCCAGGGCACTAGAGCGGTATTCATGGAACGTCCTATGTTGCAATTCTGCTAGCTTCTCACGGCTCTAAGAAGGCAGCTAGGAGAAAGCTGGCTTTGAAGCATGCTCCCTTTGGAGAGCTGAGCTCAGGGCGGGACCCTCCCGCATGCTGCTTGCCCGTAGACGTGGCTGCTAACATCCTTAGGTTAGTTGCAGGGAGAGGTGGTGAGAAAAGCATGTGGAAGGGTCAAGCCTGTACCCAGGTGTACCTGAGTTGAATCCAGCGATTTCCAAAGGCCTTCTTCAGTTAGAGTGCAGCTAGCTTGGAACTCCCATGTAAGAGTGTGTAGCAGCCATCTGCCTCCCAGACATACACACTTCTGAGAGTTGTGCTTATGGTCCATACCTCCCTCCTCCTGGCTGCCTGTAAGGGTCCGCTTCCACACCTTTTCGTTGTATGCGGGATAGTTGCGGAATGAGAACCTAGTGTCTGCCTTGTCACTTTCGCGCCAGGCGGAAATCTTCCCTCAGAGCATGCACACGCCTTTGGATTGAGCTTATGGCTCGCAGCTCCCACATGCTGAACGCCTATACGCTTGGTTTCCAAAGGATTTCGCCCGATGCGGGATTCAGTGTTTCTGATAGGCAAGTGTCTCTTAGCACAATCCAGCGACTTCTGAGCCATTCCTGCCTCGGATGGCAGCTACATACTAACATCCAAACCTGAGTAGCTAGTTGAAAGCTGTCTGTGTGGGGGAACTTCCTTCTGTGAGATGAGCTGACACACGGTCCTTCCCAGTTCCACACTGCCTCCAGATGGAGTTACGAACATCCTCACGGGTCATGTGGGTCAAAGGTCATGGGACGCCAGGGGCAACCTGCTGGTTTCAACGGCTGTGACTCCGGGGCACTAGAGCGGTATTCATGGAACGTCCTATGTTGCAATTCTGCTAGCTTCTCACGGCTCTAAGAACCAGCTAGGAGAAAGCTGGCTTTGAAGCGTGCTCCCTTTGGAGAGCTGAGCTCAGGGCGGGACCTTCCTGCATGCTGCCTGCCCGTAGACGTGGCTGCTAACATCCTTAGGTTAGTTGCAGGGAGAGGTGGTGAGAAAAGCATGTGGAAGTGTCAAGCCTGTACCCAGGTGTACCTGAGTTGAATCCAGCGATTTCCAACGGCCTTCTTCAGTTAGAGTGCAGCTAGCTTGGAACTCCCATGTAGGAGTGTGTAGCAGCCATCTGCCTCCCAGACATACACACTTCTGAGAGTTGTGCTTATGGTCCATACCTCCCTCCTCCTGTCTGCCTGTAAGGGTCCGCTTCCAAAGCTTTTCGTTGTATGCGGGATAGTTGCGGAATGAGAACCTAGTGTCTGCCTTGTCACTTTCGCGCCAGGCGGAAAGCTTCCTCCAGAGCATGCACACGCCTTTGGATTGAGCTTATGGCTCGCAGCTCCCACATGCTGAACGCCTGTACGCTTGGTTTCCAAAGGATTTTGCCCGATGCGGGATTCAGTGTTTCTGAGAGGCAAGTGTCTCTTAGCACAATCCAGCGACTTCTGAGCCATTCCTGCCTCGGATGGCAGCTACATACTAACATCCAAACCTGAGTAGCTAGTTGAAAGCTGTCTGTGTGGGGGAACTTCCTTCTGTGAGTTGAGCTGACACACGGTCCTTCCCAGTTCCACACTGCCTCCAGATGGAGTTACGAACATCCTCACGGGTCATGTGGGTCAAAGGTCATGGGACGCCAGGGGTAACCTGCTGGCTTCAATGGCTGTGTCTCCGGGGAACTAGAGCGGTATTCATGGAACGTCCTAAGTTGCAATTCTGCTAGCTTCTCACGGCTCTAAGAAGGCAGCTAGGAGAAAGCTGGCTTTGAAGCGTGCTCCCTTTGGAGAGCTGAGCTCAGGGCGGGACCCTCCCGCATGCTGCCTGCCCGTAGACGTGGCTTCTAACATCCTTAGGTTAGTTGCAGGGAGAGGTGGTGAGAAAAGCATGAGGAAGGGTCAAGCCTGTACCCAGGTGTACCTGAGTTGAATCCAGCGATTTCCAACGGCCTTCTTCAGTTAGAGTGCAGCTAGCTTGGAACTCCCATGTAGGAGTGTGTAGCAGCCATCTGCCTCCCAGACATACACACTTCTGAGAGTTGTGCTTATGGTCCATACCTCCCTCCTCCTGGCTGCCTCTAAGGGTCCGCTTCCACAGCGTTTCGTTGTATGCGGGATAGTTGCGGAATGAGAACCTAGTGTCTGCCTTGTCACTTTCGCGCCAGGCGGAAAGCTTCCTCCAGAGCATGCACACGCCTTTGGATTGAGCTTATGGCTCGCAGCTCCCACATGCTTAACGCCTGTACGCTTGGTTTCCAAAGGATTTCGCCCGATGCGGGATTCAGTGTTTCTGAGAGGCAAGTGTCTCTTAGCACAATCCAGCGACTTCTGAGCCATTCCTGCCTCGGATGGCAGCTACATACTAACATCCAAACCTGAGTAGCTAGTTGAAAGCTGTCTGTGTGGGGGAACTTCTTTCTCTGAGATGAGCTGACACACGGTCCTTCCCAGTTCCACACTGCCTCCAGATGGAGTTACGAAGATCCTCACGGGTCATGTGGGTCAAAGGTCATGGGACGCCAGGGGCAACCTGCTGGCTTCAATGGCTGTGTCTCCGGGGCACTAGAGCGTTTTACATGGAACGTCCTAAGTTGCAGTTCTGATAGCTTCTCACGGCCTTAAGAAAGCAGCTAGGAGAAAGCTGGCTGTGAAGCATGCTCCCTTTGGAGAGCTGAGCTCAGGGCGGGACCCTCCCGCATGCTGCCTGCCCGTAGACGTGGCTGCTAACATCCTTAGGTTAGTTGCAGGGAGAGGTGGTGAGAAAAGCATGTGGAAGGGTCAAGCCTGTACCCAGGTGTACCTGAGTTGAATCCAGCGATTTCCAACGGCCTTCTTCAGTTAGAGTGCATCTAGCTTGGAACTCCCATGTAGGAGTGTGTAGCAGCCATCTGCCTTCCAGACATACACACTTCTGAGGGTTGTGCTTATGGTCCATACCTCCCTCCTCCTGGCTGCCTGTAAGGGTCCGCTTCCACAGCTTTTCGTTGTATGCGGGATAGTTGCGGAATGAGAACCTAGTGTCTGCCTTTTCACTTTCGCGCCAGGCGGAAAGCTTCCTCCAGAGCATGCACACGCCTTTGGATTGAGCTTATGGCTCGCAGCTCCCACATGCTGAACGCCTGTACGCTTGGTTTCCAAAGGATTTCGCCCGATGCGGGATTCAGTGTTTCTGAGAGGCAAGTGTCTCATAGCACAATCCAGCGACTTCTGAGCCATTCCTGCCTCGGATGGCAGCTACATACTAACATCCAAACCTGAGTAGCTAGTTGAAAGCTGTCTGTGTGGGGGAACTTCCATCTGTGAGATGAGCTGACACACGGTCCTTCCCAGTTCCACACTGCCTCCAGATGGAGTTACGAACATCCTCACGGGTCATGTGGGTCAAAGGTCATGGGACGCCAGGGGCAACCTGCTGGCTTCAACGGCTGTGTCTCCGGGGCACTAGAGCGGTATTCGTGGAACGTCCTAAGTTGCAATTCTGCTATCTTCTCACGGCTCTAAGAAGGCAGCTAGGAGAAAGCTGGCTTTGAAGCGTGCTCCCTTTGGAGAGCTGAGCTCAGGGCGGGACCCTCCCGCATGCTGCCTGCCCGTAGACGTGGCTGCTAACATCCTTAGGTTAGTTGCAGGGAGAGGTGGTGAGAAAAGCATGTGGAAGTGTCAAGCCTGTACCCAGGTGTACCTGAGTTGAATCCAGCGATTTCCAACAGCCTTCTTCAGTTAGAGTGCAGCTAGCTTGGAACTCCCATGTAGGAGTGTGTAGCAGCCATCTGCCTCCCAGACATACACACTTCTGAGAGTTGTGCTTATGGTCCATACCTCCCTCCTCCTGTCTGCCTGTAAGGGTCCGCTTCCAAAGCTTTTCGTTGTATGCGGGATAGTTGCGGAATGAGAACCTAGTGTCTGCCTTGTCACTTTCGCGCCAGGCGGAAAGCTTCCTCCAGAGCATGCACACGCCTTTGGATTGAGCTTATGGCTCGCAGCTCCCACATGCTGAACGCCTGTACGCTTGGTTTCCAAAGGATTTCGCCCGATGCGGGATTCAGTGTTTCTGAGAGGCAAGTGTCTCTTAGCACAATCCAGCGACTTCTGAGCCATTCCTGCCTCGGATGGCAGCTACATACTAACATCCAAACCTGAGTAGCTAGTTGAAAGCTGTCTCTGTGAGGGAACTTCCTTCTCTGAGATGAGCTGACACTCGGTCCTTCCCAGTTCCACACTGCCTCCAGATGGAGTTACGAACATCCTCACGGGTCATGTGGGTGAAAGTTCATGGGACGTCAGGGGCAACCTGCTGACTTCAACGGCTGTGTCTCCAGGGCACTAGAGCGGTATTCGTGGAACGTCCTAAGTTGCAATTCTGCTAGCTTCTCACGGCTCTAAGAAGGCAGCTAGGAGAAAGCTGGCTTTGAAGCGTGCTCCCTTTGGAGAGCTGAGCTCACGGCGGGACCCTCCCGCATGCTGCCTGCCCGTAGACGTGGCTGCTAACATCCTTAGGTTAGTTGCAGGGAGAGGTGGTGAGAAAAGCATGTGGAAGGGTCAAGCCTGTACCCAGGTGTCCCTGAGTTGAATCCAGCGATTTCCAATGGCCTTCTTCAGTTAGAGTGCAGCTAGCTTGGAACTCCCATGTAGGAGTGTGTAGCAGCCATCTGCCTCCCAGACATACACACTTCTGAGAGTTGTGCTTATGGTCCATACCTCCCTCCTCCTGGCTGCCTGTAAGGGTCCGCTTCCACAGCTTTTCGTTGTATGCGGGATAGTTGCGGAATGAGAACCTAGTGTCTGCCTTGTCACTTTCGCGCCAGGCGGAAAGCTTCCTCCAGAACATGCACACGCCTTTGGATTGAGCTTATGGCTCGCAGCTCCCACATGCTGAACGCCTGTACGCTTGGTTTCCAAAGGATTTCGCCCGATGCGGGATTCAGTGTTTCTGAGAGGCAAGTGTCTCTTAGCACAATCCAGCGATTTCTGAGCCATTCCTGCCTCGGATGGCAGCTACATACTAACATCCAAACCTGAGTAGCTAGTTGAAAGCTGTCTGTGTGGGGGAACTTCCTTCTGTGAGTTGAGCTGACACACGGTCCTTCCCAGTTCCACACTGCCTCCAGATGGAGTTACGAACATCCTCACGGGTCATGTGGGTCAAAGGTCATGGGACGCCAGGGGCAACCTGCTGGCTTCAATGGCTGTGTCTCCGGGGAACTAGAGCGGTATTCATGGAACGTCCTAAGTTGCAATTCTGCTAGCTTCTCACGGCTCTAAGAAGGCAGCTAGGAGAATGCTGGCTTTGAAGCGTGCTCCCTTTGGAGAGCTGAGCTCAGGGCGGGAACCTCCCGCATGCTGCCTGCCCGTAGACGTGGCTTCTAACATCCTTAGGTTAGTGGCAGGGAGAGGTGGTGAGAAAAGCATGTGGAAGGGTCAAGCCTGTACCCAGGTGTACCTGAGTTGAATCCAGCGATTTCCAACGGCCTTCTTCAGTTAGAGTGCAGCTAGCTTGGAACTCCCATGTAGGAGTGTGTAGCAGCCATCTGCCTCCCAGACATACACACTTCTGAGAGTTGTGCTTATGGTCCATACCTCCCTCCTCCTGGCTGCCTGTAAGGGTCCGCTTCCACAGCTTTTCGTTGTATGCGGGATAGTTGCGGAATGAGAACCTAGTGTCTTCCTTGTCACTTTCGCGCCAGGCAGAAAGCTTCCTCCAGAGCATGCACACGCCTTTGGATTGAGCTTATGGCTCGCAGCTCCCACATGCTTAACGCCTGTACGCTTGGTTTCCAAAGGATTTCGCCCGATGCGGGATTCAGTGTTTCTGAGAGGCAAGTGTCTCTTAGCACAATCCAGCGACTTCTGAGCCATTCCTGCCTCGGATGGCAGCTACATACTAACATTCAAACCTGAGTAGCTAGTTGAAAGCTGTCTGTGTGGGGGAACTTACTTCTGTGAGTTGAGCTGACACACCGTCCTTCCCAGTTCCACACTGCCTCCAGATGGAGTTACGAACATCCTCACGGGTCATGTGGGTCAAAGATCATGGGACGCCAGGGGCAACCTGCTGGCTTCAATGGCTGTATCTCCAGGGCACTAGAGCGGTATTCATGGAACGTCCTATGTTGCAATTCTGCTAGCTTCTCACGGCTCTAAGAAGGCAGCTAGGAGAAAGCTGGCTTTGAAGCATGCTCCCTTTGGAGAGCTGAGCTCAGGGCGGGACCCTCCCGCATGCTGCTTGCCCGTAGACGTGGCTGCTAACATCCTTAGGTTAGTTGCAGGGAGAGGTGGTGAGAAAAGCATGTGGAAGGGTCAAGCCTGTACCCAGGTGTACCTGAGTTGAATCCAGCGATTTCCAACGGCCTTCTTCAGTTAGAGTGCAGCTAGCTTGGAACTCCCATGTAGGAGTGTGTAGCAGCCATCTGCCTCCGAGACATACACACTTCTGAGAGTTGTGCTTAGGGTCCATACCTCCCTCCTCCTGGCTGCCTGTAAGGGTCCGCTTCCACAGCTTTTCGTTGTATGCGGGATAGTTGCGGAATGAGAACCTAGTGTCTGCCTTGTCACATTCGCGCCAGGCGGAAAGCTTCCTAAAGAGCATGCACACGCCTTTGGATTGAGCTTATGGCTCGCAGCTCCCACATGCTGAACGCCTGTACGCTTGGTTTCCAAAGGATTTCGCCCGATGCGGGATTCAGTGTTTCTGAGAGGCAAGTGTCTCTTAGCACAATCCAGCGACTTCTGAGCCATTCCTGCCTCGGATGGCAGCTACATACTAACATCCAAACCTGAGTAGCTAGTTGAAAGCTGTCTGTGTGGGGAAACTTCCTTCTGTGAGATGAGCTGACACACGGTCCTTCCCAGTTCCACACTGCCTCCAGATGGAGTTACGAACATCCTCACGGGTCATGTGGGTCAAAGGTCATGGGACGCCAGGGGCAAACTGCTGGCTTCAAGGGTTGTGTCTCCATGGCACTAGAGCGTTATTCATGGAACGTCCTAAGTTGCAATTCTGCTAGCTTCTCACGGCCTTAAGAAGACAGCTAGGAGAAAGCTGGCTTTGAAGCGTGCTCCCTTTGGAGAGCTGAGCTCAGGGCGGGACCCTCTCGCATGCTGCCTGCCCGTAGACGTGGCTGCTAACATCCTTAGGTTAGTTGCAGGGAGAGGTGGTGAGAAAAGCATGTGGAAGTGTCAAGCCTGTACCCAGGTGTACCTGAGTTGAATCCAGCGATTTCCAACGGCCTTCTTCAGTTAGAGTGCAGCTAGCTTGGAACTCCCATGTAGGAATGTGTAGCAGCCATCTGCCTCCCAGACATACACACTTCTGAGAGTTGTGCTTATGGTCCATACCTCCCTCCTCCTGGCTGCCTGTAAGGGTCTGCTTCCACACCTTTTCGTTGTATGAGGGATAGTTGCGGAATGAGAACCTAGTGTGTGCCTTGTCACTTTCGCGCCAGGTGGAAGCTTCCTCCAGGCAATGCACACGCCTTTGGATTGAGATTATGGCTCGCAGCTCCCACATGCTGAACGCCTGTACGCTTGGTTTCCAAAGGATTTCGCCCGATGCGGGATTCAGTGTTTCTGAGAGGCAAGTGTCTCTTAGCACAATCCAGCGACTTCTGAGCCATTCCTGCCTCGGATGGCAGCTACATACTAACATCCAAACCTGAGTAGCTAGTTGAAAGCTGTCTGTGTGGGGGAACTTCCTTCTGTGAGATGAGCTGACACACGGTCCTTCCCAGTTCCACACTGCCTCCAGATGGAGTTACGAACATCCTCACGGGTCATGTGGGTCAAAGGTCATGGGACGCCAGGGGCAACCTGCTGGCTTCAACGGCTGTGTCTCCAGGGCGTTAGAGCGGTATTCGTGGAAGGTCCTAAGTTGCAATTCTGCTAGCTTCTCCCGGGTCTAAGAAGGCAGCTAGGAGAAAGCTGGCTTTGAAGTGTGCTCCCTTTGGAGAGCTGAGCTCAGGGCGGGACCCTCCCGCATGCTGCCTGCCCGTAGATATGGCTGCTAACATCCTTAGGTTAGTTGCAGGGAGAGGTGGTGAGAAAAGCATGTGGAAGGGTCAAGCCTGTACCCAGGTGTACCTGAGTTGAATCCAGCGATTTCCAACGGCCTTCTTCAGTTAGAGTGCAGCTAGCTTGGAACTCCCATGTTGGAGTGTGTAGCAGCCATCTGCCTCCCAGACATACACACTTCTGAGAGTTGTGCTTAGGGTCCATACTTCCCTCCTCCTGGCTGCCTGTAAGGGTCCGCTTCCACAGCTTTTCGTTGTATGCGGGATAGTTGCGGAATGAGAACCTCGTGTCTGCCTTGTCACTTTCGCGCCAGGCGGAAAGCTTCCTCCAGAGCATGCACACGCCTTTGGATTGAGCTTATGGCTCGCAGCTCCCACATGCTGAACGCCTGTACGCTTGGTTTCCAAAGGATTTCGCCCGATGCGGGATTCAGGGTTTCTGAGAGGCAAGTGTCTCTTAGCACAATCCAGCGACTTCTGAGCCATTCCTGCCTCGGATGGCAGCTACATACTAACATCCAAACCTGAGTAGCTAGTTGAAAGCTGTCTGTGTGGGGGAACTTCCTTCTGTGAGATGAGCTGACACACGGTCCTTCCCAGTTCCACACTGCCTCCAGATGGAGTTACGAACATCCTCACGGGTCATGTGGGTCAAAGTTCATGGGACGCCAGGGGCAACCTGCTGGCTTCAAGGGCTGTGTCTCCAGGGCATTAGAGCGGTATTCGTGGAACGTCCTAAGTTGCAATTCTGCTAGCTTCTCCCGGCTCTAAGAAGGCAGCTAGGAGAAAGCTGGCTTTGAAGCGTGCTCCCTTTGGAGAGCTGAGCTCAGGGCGGGACCCTCCCGCATGCTGCCTGCCCGTAGATATGGCTGCTAACATCCTTAGGTTAGTTGCAGGGAGAGGTGGTGAGAAAAGCATGTGGAAGGGTCAAGCCTGTACCCAGGTGTACCTGAGTTGAATCCAGCGATTTCCAACGGCCTTCTTCAGATAGAGTGCAGCTAGCTTGGAACTCCCATGTAGGAGTGTGTAGCAGCCATCTGCCTCCCAGACATACACACTTCTGAGAGTTGTGCTTATGGTCCATACCTCCCTCCTCCTGGCTCTCTGTAAGGGTCCGCTTCCACAGCTTTTCGTTGTATGCAGGATAGTTGCGGAATGAGAACCTAGTGTCTGCCTTGTCACTTTCGCGCCAGGCGGAAAGCTTCCTCCAGAGCATGCACACGCCTTTGGATTGAGCTTATGGCTCGCAGCTCCCACATGCTGAACGCCTGTACGCTTGGTTTCCAAAGGATTTCGCCCGATGCGGGATTCAGTGTTTCTGAGAGGCAAGTGTCTCTTAGCCCAATCCAGCGACTTCTGAGCCATTCCTGCCTCGGATGGCAGCTACATACTAACATCCAAACCTGAGTAGCTAGTTGAAAGCTGTCTGTGTGGGGGAACTTACTTCTGTGAGATGAGCTGACACACGGTCCTTCCCAGTTCCACACTGCCTCCAGATGGAGTTACGAACATCCTCACGGGTCATGTGGGTCAAAGGTCATGGGACGCCAGGGGCAACCTGCTGGCTTCAAGGGCTGTGTCTCCGGGGCACTAGAGCTTTATTCTTGGAACGTCCTAATTTGCAATTCTGCTAGCTTCTCACAGCCTTAAGAAGGCAGCTAGGAGAAAGCTGGCTTTGAAGTGTGCTCCCTTTGGAGAGCTGAGCTCAGGGCGGGACCCTCCCGCATGCTGCCTGCCCGTAGACGTGGCTGCTAACATCCTTAGGTTAGTTGCAGGGAGAGGTGGTGAGAAAAGCATGTGGAAGGGTCAAGCCTGTACCCAGGTGTACCTGAGTTGAATCCAGCGATTTCCAACGGCCTTCTTCAGTTAGAGTGCAGCTAGCTTGGAACTCCCATGTAGGAGTGTGTAGCAGCCATCTGCCTCCCAGACATACACACTTCTGAGAGTTGTGCTTAGGGTCCATACTTCCCTCCTCCTGGCTGCCTGTAAGGGTCCGCTTCCACAGCTTTTCGTTGTATGCGGGATAGTTTCGGAATGAGAACCTAGTGTCTGCCTTGTCACATTCGCGCCAGGCGGAAAGCTTCCTCCAGAGCATGCACACGCCTTTGGATTGAGCTTATGGCTCGCAGCTCCCACATGCTGAACGCCTGTACGCTTGGTTTCCAAAGGATTTCGCCCGATGCGGGATTCAGTGTTTCTGAGAGGCAAGTGTCTCTTAGCACAATCCAGCGACTTCTGAGCCATTCCTGCCTCGGATGGCAGCTACATACTAACATCCAAACCTGAGTAGCTAGTTGAAAGCTGTCTGTGTGGGGGAACTTCCTTCTGTGAGATGAGCTGACACACGGTCCTTCCCAGTTCCACACTGCCTCCAGATGGAGTTACGAACATCCTCACGGGTCATGTGGGTCAAAGGTCATGGGACGCCAGGGGCAACCTGCTGGCTTCAACGGCTGTGTCTCCAGGGCACTAGAGAGGTATTCATGGAACGTCCTAAGTTGCAATTCTGCTAGCTTCTCACGGCTCTAAGAAGGCAGCTAAGAGAAAGCTGGGTTTGAAGCGTGCTCCCTTTGGAGAGCTGAGCTCAGGGCGGGACCCTCCCGCAAGCGGCCTGCCCGTGGACGTGGCTGCTAACATCCTTAGGTTAGTTGCAGGGAGAGGTGGTGAGAAAAGCATGTGGAAGGGTCAAGCCTGTACCCAGGTGTACCTGAGTTGAATCCAGCGATTTCCAACGGCCTTCTTCAGTTAGAGTGCAGCTAGCTTAGAACTTCCATGTAGGAGTGTGTAGCAGCCATCTGCCTCCAGACATACACACTTCTGAGAGTTGTGCTTACGGTCCATACATCCCTCCTCCTGGCTGCCTGTAAGGGTCCGCTTCCACAGCTTTTCGTTGTATGCGGGAGAGTTGCGGAATGAGAACCTAGTGTCTGCCTTGTCACTTTCGGGCCAGGCGGAAAGCTTCCTCCAGAGCATGCACACGCCTTTGGATTGAGCTTATGGCTCGCAGCTCCCACATGCTGAACGCCTGTACGCTTGGTTTCCAAAGGATTTCGCCCGATGCGGGATTCAGTGTTTCTGAGAGGCAAGTGTCTCTTAGCACAATCCAGCGACTTCTGAGCCATTCCTGCCTCGGATGGCAGCTACATACTAACATCCAAACCTGAGTAGCTAGTTGAAAGCTGTCTGTGTGGGGGAACTTCCTTCTGTGAGATGAGCTGACACACGGTCCTTCCCAGTTCCACACTGCCTCCAGATGGAGTTACGAACATCCTCACGGGTCATGGGGGACAAAGTCATAGGTCGCCATGGGCAACCTCCTGGCTTCAACGGCTGTGTCTCCGGGGCACTAGAGAGGTATTAATGGAACGTCCTAAGTTGCAATTCTGCTAGCTTCTCATGGCCTTAAGAAGGCAGCTAGGAGAACGCTGGCTTTGAAGCGTGCTCCCTTTGGAGAGCTGAGATCAGGGCAGGACCCTCCCGCATGCTGCCTGCCCGTAGACGTGGCTGCTAACATCCTTAGGTTAGTTGCAGGGAGAGGTGGTGAGAAAAGCATGTGGAAGGGTCAAGCCTGTACCCAGGTGTACCTGAGTTGAATCCAGCGATTTCCAACGGCCTTCTTCAGTTAGAGTGCAGCTAGCTTGGAACTCCCATGTAGGAGTGTGTAGCAGCCATCTGCCTCCCAGACATACACACTTCTGAGAGTTGTGCTTATGGTCCATACCTCCCTCCTCCTGGCTGCCTGTAAGGGTCCGCTTCCACAGCTTTTCGTTGTATGCGGGATAGTTGCGGAATGAGAACCTAGTGTCTGCCTTGTCACTTTCGCGCCAGGCGGAAAGCTTCCTCCAGAGCATGCACACGCCTTTGGATTGAGCTTATGGCTCGCAGCTCCCACATGCTGAACGCCTGTACGCTTGGTTTCCAAAGGATTTTGCCCGATGCGGGATTCAGTGTTCCTGAGAGGCAAGTGTCTCTTAGGACAATCCAGCGACTTCTGAGCCATTCCTGCCTCGGATGGCAGCTACATACTGACATCCAAACCTGAGTAGCTAGTTGAAAGCTGTCTGTGTGAGGAAACTTCCTTCTGTGAGATGAGCTGACACACGGTCCTTCCCAGTTCCACACTGCCTCCAGATGGAGTTACGAACATCCTCACGGGTCATGTGGGTCAAAGGTCATGGGACGCCAGGGGCAACCTGCTGGCTTCAACGGCTGTGTCTCCAGGGCACTAGAGAGGTATTCATGGAATGTCCTAAGTTGCAATTCTGCTAGCTTCTCACGGCTCTAAGATGGCAGCTAGGAGAAAGCTGGCTTTGAAGCGTGCTCCCTTTGGAGAGCTGAGCTAAGGGCGGGACCATCCCGCATGCTGCCTGCCCGTAGACGTGGCTGCTAACATCCTTAGGTTAGTGGCAGGGAGAGGTGGTGAGAAAAGCATGTGGAAGGGTCAAGCCTGTACCCAGGTGTACCTGAGTTGAATCCAGCGATTTCCAACGGCCTTCTTCAGTTAGAGTGCAGCTAGCTTGGAACTCCCATGTAGGAGTGTATAGCAACCATCTGCCTCCCAGACATACACACTTCTGAGAGTTGTGCTTATGGTCCATACCTCCCTCCTCCTGGCTGCCTGTAAGGGTCCGCTTCCACAGCTTTTCGTTGTATGCGGGATAGTTGCGGAATGAGAACCTAGTGTCTGCCTTGTCACTTTCGCGCCAGGCGGAAAGCTTCCTCCAGAGCATGCACACGCCTTTGGATTGAGCTTATGGCTTGCAGCTCCCACATGCTGAACGCCTGTACGCTTGGTTTCCAAAGGATTTCGCCCGATGCGGGATTCAGGGTTTCTGAGAGGCAAGTGTCTCTTAGCACAATCCAGCGACTTCTGAGCCATTCCTGCCTCGGATGGCAGCTACATACTAACATCCAAACCTGAGTAGCTAGTTGAAAGCTGTCTGTGTGGGGGAACTTCCTTCTGTGAGATGAGCTGACACACGGTCCTTCCCAGTTCCACACTGCCTCCAGATGGAGTTACGAACATCCTCACGGGTCATGTGGGTCAAAGGTCATGGGACGCCAGGGACAACCTGCTGGCATCAACGGCTGTGTCTCCAGGGCACTAGAGCGGTATTCATGGAACGTCCTAAGTTGCAATTCTGCTAGCTTCTCACGGCTCTAAGAATGCAGCTAGGAGAAAGCTGGCTTTGAAGCGTGCTCCCTTTGGAGAGCTGAGCTCAGGGCGGGACCCTCCCGCATGCTGCCTGCCCGTAGACGTGGCTGCTAACATCCTTAGGTTATTTGCAGGGAGAGGTGGTGAGAAAAGCATGTGGAAGGGTCAAGCCTGTACCCAGGTGTACCTGAGTTGAATCCAGCGATTTCCAACGGCCTTCTTCAGTTAGAGTGCAGCTAGCTTGGAACTCCCATGTTGGAGTGTGTAGCAGCCATCTGCCTCCCAGACATACACACTTCTGAGAGTTGTGCTTAGGGTCCATACGTCCCTCCTCCTGGCTGCCTGTAAGGGTCCGCTTCCACAGCTTTTCGTTGTATGTGGGATAGTTGCGGAATGAGAACCTAGTGTCTGCCTTGTCACTTTCGCGCCAGGTGGAAAGCTTCCTCCAGAGCATGCACACGCCTTTGGATTGAGCTTATGGCTCGTAGCTCCCACATGCTGAACGCCTGTACGCTTGGTTTCCAAAGGATTTCGCCCGATGCGGGATTCAGGGTTTCTGAGAGGCAAGTGTCTCTTAGCACAATCCAGCGACTTCTGAGCCATTCCTGCCTCGGATGGCAGCTACATACTAACATCCAAACCTGAGTAGCTAGTTGAAAGCTGTCTGTCTGGGGCACCTTCCTTCTGTGAGATGAGCTGACACACGGTCCTTCCCAGTTCCACACTGCCTCCAGATGGAGTTACGAACATCCTCACGGGACATGTGGGTCAAAGGTCATGGGACGCCAGGGGCAACCTGCTGGCTTCAATGGCTGTGTCTCCGGGGCACTAGAGCGTTATTCATGGAACGTCCTAAGTTGCAATTCTGCTAGCTTCTCACGGCTCTAAGATGGCAGCTCGGAGAAACCTGGCTTTGAAGCGTGCTCCCTTTGGAGAGCTGAGCTCAGGGCGGGACCCTCCCGCAGGCTGCCTGCCCGTAGACGTGGCTGCTAACATCCTTAGGTTAGTTGCAGGGAGAGGTGGTGAGAAAAGCATGTGGAAGGGTCAAGCCTGTACCCAGGTGTACCTGAGTTGAATCCCGCGATTTCCAACGGCCTTCTTCAGTTAGAGTGCAGCTAGCTTGGAAGTCCCATGTAGGAGTGTGTAGCAGCCATCTGCCTCCCAGACATACACACTTCTGAGAGTTGTGCTTATGGTCCATACCTCCCTCCTCCTGGCTGCCTGTAAGGGTCCGCTTCCACAGCTTTTCGTTGTATGCGGGATAGTTGCGGAATGAAAACCTAGTGTCTGCCTTGTCACTTTCGCGCCAGGCGGAAATCTTCCTCCAGAGCATGCACACGCCTTTGGATTGAGCTTATGGCTCGCAGCTCCCACATGCTGAACGCCTGTACGCTTGGTTTCCAAAGGATTTCGCCCGATGCGGGATTCAGTGTTTCTGAGAGGCAAGTGTCTCTTAGCACAATCCAGCGACTTCTGAGCCATTCCTGCCTCGGATGGCAGCTACATACTAACATCCAAACCTGAGTAGCTAGTTGAAAGCTGTCTGTCTGGGGCACCTTCCTTCTGTGAGATGAGCTGACACACGGTCCTTCCCAGTTCCACACTGCCTCCAGATGGAGTTACGAACATCCTCACGGGTCATGTGGGTCAAGGGTCATGGGACACCAGGGGCAAACTGTTGGCTTCAATGGCTGTGTCTCCAGGACACTAGAGAGGTATTCATGGAAGGTCCTAAGTTGCAATTCTGCTAGCTTCTCACTGCTCTAAGAAGGCAGCTAGGAGAATGCTGGCTTTGAAGCGAGCTCCCTTTGGAGAGCTGAGCTCAGGGCGGGACCGTCCCGCAAGCTGCCTGCCCGTAGACGTGGCTGCTAACATCCTTAGGTTAGTTGCAGGGAGAGGTGGTGAGAAAAGCATGTGGAAGGGTCAAGCCTGTACCCAGGTGTCCCTGAGTTGAATCCAGCGATTTCCAACGGCCTTCTTCAGTTAGAGTGCAGCTAGCTTGGAACTCCCTTGTAGTAGTGTGTAGCAGCCATCTGCCTCCCAGACATACACACTTCTGAGAGTTGTGCTTAGGGTCCATACCTCCCTCCTCCTGGCTGCCTGTAAGGGTCCGCTTCCACAGCTTTTCGTTGTATGCGTGATAGTTGCGGAATGAGAACCTAGTGTCTGCCTTGTCACTTTCGCGCCAGGCGGAAAGCTTCCTCCAGAGCATGCACACGCCTTTGGATTGAGCTTATGGCTCGTAGCTCCCACATGCTGAACGCCTGTACGCTTGGTTTCCAAAGGATTTCGCCCGATGCGGGATTCAGGGTTTCTGAGAGGCAAGTGTCTCTTAGCACAATCCAGCGACTTCTGAGCCATTCCTGCCTCGGATGGCAGCTACATACTAACATCCAAACCTGAGTAGCTAGTTGAAAGCTGTCTGTGTGGGGGAACTTCCTTCTGTGAGATGAGCTGACACACGGTCCTTCCCAGTTCCACACTGCCTCCAGATGGAGTTACGAACAACCTCACGGGTCATGTGGGTCAAAGGTCATGGGACGCCAGGGACAACCTGCTGGCATCAACGGCTGTGTCTCCAGGGCACTAGAGCGGTATTCATGGAACGTCCTAAGTTGCAATTCTGCTACCTTCTCACGGCTCTAAGAATGCAGCTAGGAGAAAGCTGGCTTTGAAGCGTGCTCCCTTTGGAGAGCTGAGCTCAGGGCGGGACCCTCCCGCATGCTGCCTGCCCGTAGACGTGGCTGCTAACATCCTTAGGTTATTTGCAGGGAGAGGTGGTGAGAAAAGCATGTGGAAGGGTCAAGCCTGTACCCAGGTGTACCTGAGTTGAATCCAGCGATTTCCAACGGCCTTCTTCAGTTAGAGTGCAGCTAGCTTGGAACTCCCATGTTGGAGTGTGTAGCAGCCATCTGCCTCCCAGACATACACACTTCTGAGAGTTGTGCTTAGGGTCCATACTTCCCTCCTCCTGGCTGCCTGTAAGGGTCCGCTTCCACAGCTTTTCGTTGTATGTGGGATAGTTGCGGAATGAGAACCTAGTGTCTGCCTTGTCACTTTCGCGCCAGGTGGAAAGCTTCCTCCAGAGCATGCACACGCCTTTGGATTGAGCTTATGGCTCGTAGCTCCCACATGCTGAACGCCTGTACGCTTGGTTTCCAAAGGATTTCGCCCGATGCGGGATTCAGGGTTTCTGAGAGGCAAGTGTCTCTTAGCACAATCCAGCGACTTCTGAGCCATTCCTGCCTCGGATGGCAGCTACATACTAACATCCAAACCTGAGTAGCTAGTTGAAAGCTGTCTGTCTGGGGCACCTTCCTTCTGTGAGATGAGCTGACACACGGTCCTTCCCAGTTCCACACTGCCTCCAGATGGAGTTACGAACATCCTCACGGGACATGTGGGTCAAAGGTCATGGGACGCCAGGGGCAACCTGCTGGCTTCAATGGCTGTGTCTCCGGGGCACTAGAGCGTTATTCATGGAACGTCCTAAGTTGCAATTCTGCTAGCTTCTCACGGCTCTAAGATGGCAGCTCGGAGAAACCTGGCTTTGAAGCGTGCTCCCTTTGGAGAGCTGAGCTCAGGGCGGGACCCTCCCGCAGGCTGCCTGCCCGTAGACGTGGCTGCTAACATCCTTAGGTTAGTTGCAGGGAGAGGTGGTGAGAAAAGCATGTGGAAGGGTCAAGCCTGTACCCAGGTGTACCTGAGTTGAATCCCGCGATTTCCAACGGCCTTCTTCAGTTAGAGTGCAGCTAGCTTGGAAGTCCCATGTAGGAGTGTGTAGCAGCCATCTGCCTCCCAGACATACACACTTCTGAGAGTTGTGCTTATGGTCCATACCTCCCTCCTCCTGGCTGCCTGTAAGGGTCCGCTTCCACAGCTTTTCGTTGTATGCGGGATAGTTGCGGAATGAAAACCTAGTGTCTGCCTTGTCACTTTCGCGCCAGGCGGAAAACTTCCTCCAGAGCATGCACACGCCTTTGGATTGAGCTTATGGCTCGCAGCTCCCACATGCTGAACGCCTGTACGCTTGGTTTCCAAAGGATTTCGCCCGATGCGGGATTCAGTGTTTCTGAGAGGCAAGTGTCTCTTAGCACAATCCAGCGACTTCTGAGCCATTCCTGCCTCGGATGGCAGCTACATACTAACATCCAAACCTGAGTAGCTAGTTGAAAGCTGTCTGTCTGGGGCACCTTCCTTCTGTGAGATGAGCTGACACACGGTCCTTCCCAGTTCCACACTGCCTCCAGATGGAGTTACGAACATCCTCACGGGTCATGTGGGTCAAGGGTCATGGGACACCAGGGGCAAACTGTTGGCTTCAATGGCTGTGTCTCCAGGACACTAGAGAGGTATTCATGGAAGGTCCTAAGTTGCAATTCTGCTAGCTTCTCACTGCTCTAAGAAGGCAGCTAGGAGAATGCTGGCTTTGAAGCGAGCTCCCTTTGGAGAGCTGAGCTCAGGGCGGGACCCTCCCACATGCTGCCTGCCCGTAGACGTGGCTGCTAACATCCTTAGGTTAGTTGCAGGGAGAGGTGGTGAGAAAAGCATGTGGAAGGGTCAAGCCTGTACCCAGGTGTACCTGAGTTGAATCCCGCGATTTCCAACGGCCTTCTTCAGTTAGAGTGCAGCTAGCTTGGAACTCCCATGTAGGAGTGTGTAGCAGCCATCTGCCTCCCATACATAGACACTTCTGAGAGTTGTCCTTATGGTCCATACCTCCCTCCTCCTGGATGCCTGTAAGGGTCCGCTTCTACAGCATTTCGTTGTATGCGGGATAGTTGCGGAATGAGAACCTAGTGTCTGCCTTGTCACTTTCGCGCCAGGCGGAAAGCTTCTTTCAGAGCATGCACACGCCTTTGGATTGAGCTTATGGCTCGCGCTCCCACAAGCTGAACGCCTGTACGCTTGGTTTCCAAAGGATTTTGCCCGATGTGGGATTCAGGGTTTCTGAGAGGCAAGTGTCTCTTAGCACAATCCAGCGACTTCTGAGCCATTCCTGCCTCGGATGGCAGCTACATACTAACATCCAAACCTGAGTAGCTAGTTGAAAGTTGTCTGTGTGGGGGAACTTCCTTCTGTGAGATGAGCTGACACACGGTCCTTCCCAGTTCCACACTGCCTCCAGATGGAGTTACGAACATCCTCACGGGTCATGTGGGTCAAGGGTCATGGGACACCAGGGGCAACCTGCTGGCTTCAATGGCTGTGTCTCCAGGGCACTAGAGCGGTATTCTTGGAACGTCCTAAGTTGCAATTCTGCTAGCTTCTCACGGCTCTAAGAAGGCAGCTAGGAGAAAGCTGGCTTTTAAGCGTGCTCCCTTTGGAGAGCTGAGCTCAGGGCGGGACCCTCCCGCATGCTGCCTGCCCGTAGACGTGGCTGCTAAGATCCTTAAGTTAGTTGCAGGGAGAGGTGGTGAGAAAAGCATGTGGAAGGGTCAAGCCTGTACCCAGGTGTACCTGAGTTGAATCCAGCGATTTCCAACGGCCTTCTTCAGTTAGAGTGCAGCTAGCTTGGAACTCCCATGTAGGAGTGTGTAGCAGCCATCTGCCTCCCAGACATACACACTTCTGAGAGTTGTGCTTATGGTCCATACCTCCCTCTCCTGGCTGCCTGTAAGGGTCCGCTTCCACTGCTTTTCGTTGTATGCAGGATAGTTGCGGAATGAGAACCTAGTGTCTGCCTTGTCACTTTCGCGCCAGGCAGAAAGCTTCCTCCAGAGCATGCACACGCCTTTGGATTGAGCTTATGGCTCGCAGTTCCCACATGCTGAACGCCTGTACGCTTGGTTTCCAAAGGATTTCGCCCGATGCGGGATTCAGTGTTTCTGAGAGGCAAGTGTCTCTTAGCACAATCCAGCGACTTCTGAGCCATTCCTGCCTCGGATGGCAGCTACATACTAACATCCAAACCTGAGTAGCTAGTTGAAAGCTGTCTGTGTGGGGGAACTTCCTTCTGTGAGATGAGCTGACACACGGTCCTTCCCAGTTCCACACTGCCTCCAGATGGAGTTACGAACATCCTCACGGGTCATGTGGGTCAAAGGTCATGGGACGCCAGGGGAAACCTGCTGGCTTCAACGGCTGTGTCTCCAGGGCACTAGAGCGGTATTCATGGAACGTCCTATGTTGCAATTCTGCTAGCTTCTCACGGCTCTAAGAAGGCAGCTAGGAGAAAGCTGGCTTTGAAGCGTGCTCCCTTTGGAGAGCTGAGCTCAGGGCGGGACCCTCCCGCATGCTGCCTGCCCATAGACGTGGCTGCTAACATCCTTAAGTTAGTTGCAGGGAGAGGTGGTGAGAAAAGCATGTGGAAGGGTCAAGCCTGTACCCAGGTGTACCTGAGTTGAATCCAGCGATTTCCAACGGCCTTCTTCAGTTAGAGTGCAGCTAGCTTGGAACTCCCATGTAGGAGTGTGTAGCAGCCATCTGCCTCCCAGACATACACACTTTTGAGAGTTGTGCTTATGGTCCATACCTCCCTCCTCCTGGCTGCCTGTAAGGGTCTGCTTCCACAGCTTTTCGTTGTATGCGGGATAGTTGCGGAATGAGAACCTAGTGTCTGCCTTGTCACTTTCGCGCCAGGCGGAAAGCTTCCTCCAGAGCATGCACACGCCTTTGGATTGAGCCTATGGCTCGCAGCTCCCACATGCTGAACGCCTGTACGCTTGGTTTCCAAAGGATTTCGCCCGATGCAGGATTCAGTGTTTCTGAGAGGCAAGTGTCTCTTAGCACAATCCAGTGACTTCTGAGCCATTCCTGCCTCGGATGGCAGCTACATACTAACATCCAAACCTGAGTAGCTAGTTGAAAGCTGTCTGTGTGGGGGAACTTCCTTCTGTGAGATGGGCTAACACACGGTCCTTCCCAGTTCCACACTGCCTCCAAATGGAGTTAGGAACATCCTCATGGGTCATGTGGGTCAAAGGTCATGGGACGCCAGGGGCAACCTGCTGGCTTCAACGGCTGTGTCTCCAGGGCACTAGAGAGGTATTCATGGAAGGTCCTAAGTTGCAATTCTGCTAGCTTCTCCCTGCTCTAAGAAGGCAGCTAGGAGAATGCTGGCTTTGAAGCGTGCTCCCTTTGGAGAGCTGAGCTCAGGGCGGGACCCTCCCGCATGCTGCCTGCCCGTAGACGTGGCTGCTAACATCCTTAGGTTAGTTGCAGGAAGAGGTGGTGAGAAAAGCATGTGGAAGGGTCAAGCCTGTACCCAGGTGTACCTGTGTTGAATCCAGCGATTTCCAATGGCCTTCTTCAGTTAGAGTGCAGCTAGCTTGGAACTCCCATGTAGGAGTGTGTAGCAGCCATCTGCCTCCCAGACATACACTCTTCTGAGAGTTGTGCTTATGGTCCATAACTCCCTCCTCCTGGCTGCCTGTAAGGGTCCGCTTCCACAGCTTTTCGTTGTATGCGGGATAGTTGTGGAATGAGAACCTAGCGTCTGCCTTGTCACTTTCGCGCCAGGCGGAAAGCTTCCTCCAGAGCATGCACACGCCTTTGGATTGAGCTTATGGCTCGCAGCTCCCACATGCTGAACGCCTGTACGCTTGCTTTCCAAAGGATTTCGCCCGATGCGGGATTCAGTGTTTCTGAGAGGGAAGTGTCTCTTAGCACAATCCAGCGACTTCTGAGCCATTCCTGCCTCGGATGGCAGCTACATACTGACATCCAAACCTGAGTAGCTAGTTGAATGCTGTCTGTGTGGGGGAACTTCCTTCTCTGAGATGAGCTGACCAAGGTCCTTCCCAGTTCCACACTGCCTCCAGATGGAGTTACGAACATCCTCACGGGTCATGTGGGTCAAAGGTCATGGGACGCCAGGGGCAACCTGCTGGCTTCAACGGCTGTGTCTCCAGGACACTAGAGAGGTATTCATGGAAGGTCCTAAGTTGCAATTCTGCTAGCTTCTCACTACTCTAAGAAGGCAGCTAGGAGAATGCTGGCTTTGAAGCGTGCTCCCTTTGGAGAGCTGAGCTCAGGGCGGGACCCTCCCGCATGCTGCCTGCCCATAGACGTGGCTGCTAACATCCTTAAGTTAGTTGCAGGGAGAGGTGGTGAGAAAAGCATGTGGAAGGGTCAAGCCTGTACCCAGGTGTACCTGAGTTGAATCCAGCGATTTCCAACGGCCTTCTTCAGTTAGAGTGCAGCTAGCTTGGAACTCCCATGTAGGAGTGTGTAGCAGCCATCTGCCTCCCAGACATACACACTTCTGAGAGTTGTGCTTATGGTCCATACCTCCCTCCTCCTGGCTGCCTGTAAGGGTCCGCTTCCACAGCTTTTCGTTGTATGCGGGATAGTTGCGGAATGAGAACCTAGCGTCTGCCTTGTCACTTTCGCGCCAGGCGGAAAGCTTCCTCCAGAGCATGCACACGCCTTTGGATTGAGCTTATGGCTCGCAGCTCCCACATGCTGAACGCCTGTACGCTTGGTTTCCAAAGGATTTCGCCCGATGCGGGATTCAGTGTTTCTGAGAGGCAAGTGTCTCTTAGCACAATCCAGCAACTTCTGAGCCATTCCTGCCTCGGATGGCAGCTACATACTGACATCCAAACCTGAGTAGCTAGTTGAAATCTGTCTGTGTGGGGGAACTTCCTTCTCTGAGATGAGCTGACACACGGTCCTTCCCAGTTCCACACTGCCTCCAGATGGAGTTACGAACATCCTCACGGGTCATGTGGGACAAAGGTCATAGGACGCCAGGGGCAACCTGCAGGCTTCAACGGCTGTGTCTCCGGGGCACTAGAGCGGTATTCATGGAACGTCCTAAGTTGCAATTCTGCTAGCTTCTCACGGCTCTAAGAAGGCAGCTAGGAGAAAGCTGGCTTTGAAGCGTGCTCCCTTTGGAGAGCTGAGCTCAGGGCGGGACCCTCCCTCATGCTGCCTGCCCGTAGACGTGGCTGCTAACATCCTTAGGTTAGTTGCAGGGAGAGGTGGTGAGAAAAGCATGTGGAAGGGTCAAGCCTGTACCCAGGTGTACCTGAGTTGAATCCAGCGATTTCCAACGGCCTTCTTCAGTTAGAGTGCAGCTAGCTTGGAACTCCCATGTAGGAGTGTGTAGCAGCCATCTGCCTCCAAGACATACACACTTCTGAGAGTTGTGCTTATGGTCCATACCTCCCTCCTCCTGGCTGCCTGTAAGGGTCCGCTTCCACAGCTTTTCGTTGTATGCGGGATAGTTGCGGAATGAGAACCTAGTGTCTGCCTTGTCACTTTCCCGCCAGGCGGAAAGCTTCCTCCAGAGCATGCACACGCCTTTGGATTGAGCTTATGGCTCGCAGCTCCCACATGCTGAACGCCTGTACGCTTGGTTTCCAAAGGATTTTGCCCGATGCGGGATTCAGTGTTTCTGAGAGGCAAGTGTCTCTTAGCACAATCCAGTGACTTCTGAGCCATTCCTGCCTCGGATGGCAGCTACATACTAACATCCAAACCTGAGTAGCTAGTTGAAAGCTGTCTGTGTGGGGGAACTTCCTTCTGTGAGATGGGCTAACACACGGTCCTTCCCAGTTCCACACTGCCTCCAAATGGAGTTAGGAACATCCTCACGGGTCATGTGGGTCAAAGGTCATGGGATGCCAGGGGAAACCTGCTGGCTTCAACGGCTGTGTCTCCAGGGCACTAGAGAGGTATTCATGGAAGGTCCTAAGTTGCAATTCTGCTAGCTTCTCACTGCTCTAAGAAGGCAGCTAGGAGAATGCTGGCTTTGAAGCGTGCTCCCTTTGGAGAGCTGAGCTCAGGGCGGGACCCTCCCGCATGCTGCCTGCCCGTAGACGTGGCTGCTAACATCCTTAGGTTAGTTGCAGGAAGAGGTGGTGAGAAAAGCATGTGGAAGGGTCAAGCCTGTACCCAGGTGTACCTGAGTTGAATCCAGCGATTTCCAACGGCCTTCTTCAGTTAGAGTGCAGCTAGCTTGGAACTCCCATGTAGGAGTGTGTAGCAGCCATCTGCCTCCCAGACATACACACTTCTGAGAGTTGTGCTTATGGTCCATAACTCCCTCCTCCTGGCTGCCTGTAAGGGTCCGCTTCCACAGCTTTTCGTTGTATGCGGGATAGTTGTGGAATGAGAACCTAGCGTCTGCCTTGTCACTTTCGCGCCAGGCGGAAAGCTTCCTCCAGAGCATGCACACGCCTTTGGATTGAGCTTATGGCTCGCAGCTCCCACATGCTGAACGCCTGTACGCTTGCTTTCCAAAGGATTTCGCCCGATGCGGGATTCAGTGTTTCTGAGAGGCAAGTGTCTCTTAGCACAATCCAGCGACTTCTGAGCCATTCCTGCCTCGGATGGCAGCTACATACTGACATCCAAACCTGAGTAGCTAGTTGAAAGCTGTCTGTGTGGGGGAACTTCCTTCCGTGAGATGAGCTGACACACGGTCCTTCCCAGTTCCACACTGCCTCCAGATGGAGTTACGAACATCCTCACGGGTCATGTGGGTCAAAAGTCATGGGACGCCAGGGGCAACCTGCTGGCTTCAACGGCTGAGTCTCCAGGGCACTAGAGAGGTATTCATGGAACGTCCTAAGTTGCAATTCTGCTAGCTTCTCACGGCTCTAAGAAGGCAGTTAGGAGAAAGCTGGCTTTGAAGCGTGCTCCCTTTGGAGAGCTGAGCTCAGGGCGGGACCCTCCCGCATGCTGCCTGCCCGTAGACGTGGCTGCTAACATCCTTAGGTTAGTTGCACGGAGAGGTGGTGAGAAAAGCATGTGGAAGGGTCAAGCCTGTACCCAGGTGTACCTGAGTTGAATCCCGCGATTTCCAACGGCCTTCTTCAGTTAGAGTGCAGCTAGCTTGGAACTCCCATGTAGGAGTGTGTAGCAGCCATCTGCCTCCCAGACATACACACTTCTGGGAGTTGTGCTTATGGTCCATACCTCCCTCCTCCTGGCTGCCTGTAAGGGTCGCTTCCACAGCTTTTCGTTGTATGCGGGATAGTTGCGGAATGAGAACCTAGTGTCTGCCTTGTCACTTTAGCGCCAGGCGGAAAGCTTCCTCCAGAGCATGCACACGCCTTTGGATTGAGCTTATGGCTCGCAGCTCCCACATGCTGAACGCCTGTACGCTTGGTTTCCAAAGGATTTCGCCCGATGCGGGATTCAGTGTTTCTGAGAGGCAAGTGTCTCTTAGCACAATCCAGCGACTTCTGAGCCATTCCTGCCTCGGATGGCAGCTACATACTGACATCCAAACCTGAGTAGCTAGTTGAAAGCTGTCTGTGTGGGGGAACTTCCTTCTGTGAGATGAGCTGACACATGGTCCTTCCCAGTTCCACACTGCCTCCAGATGGAGTTACGAACATCCTCACGGGTCATGTGGGTCAAAGGTCATGGGACGCCAGGGGCAACATGCTGGCTTCAACGGCTGTGTCTCCAGGGCACTAGAGAGGTATTCATGGAAGGTCCTAAGTTGCAATTCTGCTAGCTTCTCACGGCTCTAAGAAGGCAGCTAGGAGAATGCTGGCTTTGAAGCGTGCTCCCTTTGGAGAGCTGAGCTCAGGGCAGGAACCTCCCGCATGCTGCCTGCCCGTAGACGTGGCTGCTAACATCCTTAGTTTAGTTGCAGGGAGAGGTGGTGAGAAAAGCATGTGGAAGGGTCAAGCCTGTACCCAGGTGTACCTGAGTTGAATCCAGCGATTTCCAACGGCCTTCTTCAGTTAGAGTGCAGCTAGCTTGGAACTCCCATGTAGGAGTGTGTAGCAGCCATCTGCCTCCCAGACATACACACTTCTGAGAGTTGTGCTTATGGTCCATACCTCCCTCCTCCTGGCTGCCTGTAAGGGTCCGCTTCCACAGCTTTTCGTTGTATGCGGGATAGTTGCGGAATGAGAACCTAGTGTCTGCCTTGTCACTTTCGCGCCAGGCGGAAAGCTTCCTCCAGAGCATGCACACGCCTTTGGATTGAGCTTATGGCTCGCAGCTCCCACATGCTGAACGCCTGTACGCTTGGTTTCCAAAGGATTTCGCCCGATGCGGGATTCAGTGTTTCTGAGAGGCAAGTGTCTCTTAGCACAATCCAGCGACTTCTGAGCCATTCCTGCCTCGGATGGCAGCTACATACTAACATCCAAACCTGAGTAGCTAGTTGAAAGCTGTCTGTGTGGGGGAACTTCCTTCTGTGAGATGAGCTGACACACGGTCCTTCCCAGTTCCACACTGCCTCCAGATGGAGTTACGAACATCCTCACGGGTCATGTGGGTCAAAGGTCATGGGACGCCATGGGCCACCTGCTGGCTTCAATGGCTGTGTCTCCGGGGCACTAGAGCGGTATTCATGGAACGTCCTAAGTTGCAATTCTGCTAGCTTCTCACGGCTCTAAGAAGGCAGCTAGGAGAAAGCTGGCTTTGAGGCGTGCTCCCTTTGGAGAGCTGAGCTCAGGGCGGGACCCTCCCGCATGCTGCCTGCCCGTAGACGTGGCTGCTAACATCCTTAAGTTAGTTGCAGGGAGAGGTGGTGAGAAAAGCATGTGGAAGGGTCAAGCCTGTACCCAGGTGTACCTGAGTTGAATCCAGCGATTTCCAACGGCCTTCTTCAGTTAGAGTGCAGCTAGCTTGGAACTCCCATGTAGGAGTGTGTAGCAGCCATCTGCCTCCCATACATACACACTTCTGAGAGTTGTGCTTATGGTCCATACCTCCCTCCTCCTGGCTGCCTGTAAGGGTCCGCTTCCACAGCTTTTCGTTGTATGCGGGATAGTTGCGGAATGAGAACCTAGTGTCTGCCTTGTCACTTTCGCGCCAGGCGGAAAGCTTCCTCCAGAGCATGCACACGCCTTTGGATTGAGCTTATGGCTCGCAGCTCCCACATGCTGAACGCCTGTACGCTTGGTTTCCAAAGGATTTCGCCCGATGCGGGATTCAGTGTTTCTGAGAGGCAAGTGTCTCTTAGCACAATCCAGCGACTTCTGAGCCATTCCTGCCTCGGATGACAGCTACATACTAACATCCAAACCTGAGTAGCTAGTTGAAAGCTTTCTGTGTGGGGGAACTTCCTTCTGTGAGATGAGCTAACACACGGTCCTTCCCAGTTCCACACTGCCTCCAGATGGAGTTACGAACATCCTCACGGGTCATGTGGGTCAAAGGTCATGGGACCCCGGGGCAACCTACTGGCTTCAACGGCTGTGTCTCCAGGGCACTAGAGCGGTATTCTTGGAACGTCCTAAGTTGCAATTCTGCTAGCTTCTCACGGCTCTAAGAAGGCAGCTAGGATAAAGCTGGCTTTGAAGCGTGCTCCCTTTGGAGAGCTGAGCTCAGGGCAGGACCCTCCCGCATGCTGCCTGCCCGTAGACGTGGCTGCTAACATCCTTAGGTTAGTTGCAGTGAGAGGTGGTGAGAAAAGCATGTGGAAGGGTCAAGCCTGTACCCAGGTGTACCTGAGTTGAATCCAGCGATTTCCAACGGCCTTCTTCAGTTAGAGTGCAGCTAGCTTGGAACTCCCATGTAGGAGTGTGTAGCAGCCATCTGCCTCCCAGACATACACACTTCTGGGAGTTGTGCTTATGGTCCATACCTCCCTCCTCCTGGCTGCCTGTAAGGGTCGCTTCCACAGCTTTTCGTTGTATGCGGGATAGTTGCGGAATGAGAACCTAGTGTCTGCCTTGTCACTTTCGCGCCAGGCGGAAATCTTCCTCCAGAGCATGCACACCCCTTTGGATTGAGCTTATGGCTCGCAGCTCCCACATGCTGAACGCCTGTACGCTTGGTTTCCAAAGGATTTCGCCCGATGCGGGATTCAGTGTTTCTGAGAGGCAAGTGTCTCTTAGCACAATCCAGCGACTTCTGAGCCATTCCTGCCTCGGATGGCAGCTACATACTGACATCCAAACCTGAGTAGCTAGTTGAAAGCTGTCTGTGTGGGGGAACTTCCTTCTGTGAGATGAGCTGACACATGGTCCTTCCCAGTTCCACACTGCCTCCAGATGGAGTTACGAACATCCTCACGGGTCATGTGGGTCAAAGGTCATGGGACCCCAGGGGCAACCTGCTGGCTTCAACGGCTGTGTCTCCAGGGCACTAGAGCGGTATTCTTGGAACGTCCTATGTTGCAATTCTGCTAGCTTCTCACGGCTCTAAGAAGGCAGCTAGGAGAAAGCTGGCTTTGAAGCGTGCTCCCTTTGGAGAGCTAAGCTCAGGGCGGGACCCTCCCACATGCTGCCTGCCCGTAGACCTGGCTGCTAACATCCTTAGGTTAGTTGCAGGGAGAGGTGGTGAGAAAAGCATGTGGAAGGGTCAAGCCTGTACCCAGGTGTACCTGAGTTGAATCCAGCGATTTCCAACAGCCTTCTTCAGTTAGAGTGCAGCTAGCTTGGAACTCCCATGTAGGAGTGTGTAGCAGCCATCTGCCTCCCAGACATACACACTTCTGGGAGTTGTGCTTATGGTCCATACCTCCCTCCTCCTGGCTGCCTGTAAGGGTCCGCTTCCACAGCTTTTCGTTGTAGGCGGGATAGTTGCGGAATGAGAACCTAGTGTCTGCCTTGTCACTTTCGCGCCAGGCGGAAATCTTCCTCCAGAGCATGCACACGCCTTTGGATTGAGCTTATGGCTTGCAGCTTCCACATGCTGAACACCTGTACGCTTGGTTTCCAAAGGATTTCACCCGATGCAGGATTCAGTGTTTCTGAGAGGCAAGTGTCTCTTAGCACAATCCAGCGACTTCTGAGCCATTCCTGCCTCAGATGGCAGCTACATACTGACATCCAAACCTGAGTAGCTAGTTGAAAGCTGTCTGTGTGGGGGAACTTCCTTCTGTGAGATGAGCTGACACACGGTCCTTCCCAGTTCCACACTGCCTCCAGATGGAGTTAGGAACATCCTCACGGGTCATGTGGGTCAAAGGTCATGGGACGCCAGGGGCAACCTGCTGGCTTCAACGGCTGTGTCTCCGGGGCACTAGAGCGGTATTCATGGAACGTCCTAAGTTGCAATTCTGCTAGCTTCTCACGGCTTCTAGAAGGCAGCTGGAGAAAGCTGGCTTTGAAGCGTGCTCCCTTTGGAGAGCTGAGCTCAGGGCAGGACCCTCCCGCATGCTGCCTGCCCGTAGACGTGGCTGCTAACATCCTTAGGTTAGTTGCAGTGAGAGGTGGTGAGAAAAGCATGTGGAAGGGTCAAGCCTCTACTCAGGTGTACCTGAGTTGAATCCAGCGATTTCCAACAGCCTTCTTCAGTTAGAGTGCAGCTAGCTTGGAACTCCCATGTAGGAGTGTGTAGCAGCCATCTGCCTCCCAGACATACACACTTCTGGGAGTTGTGCTTATGGTCCATACCTCCCTCCTCCTGGCTGCCTGTAAGGGTCGCTTCCACAGCTTTTCGTTGTATGCGGGATAGTTGCGGAATGAGAACCTAGTGTCTGCCTTGTCACTTTCGCGCCAGGCGGAAAGCTTCCTCCAGAGCATGCACACGCCTTTGGATTGAGCTTATGACTCGCAGCTCCCACATGCTGAACGCCTGTACGCTTGGTTTCCAAAGGATTTCGCCCGATGCGGGATTCAGTGTTTCTGAGAGGCAAGTGTCTCTTAGCACAATCCAGCGACTTCTGAGCCATTCCTGCCTCGGATGGCAGCTACATACTGACATCCAAACCTGAGTAGCTAGTTGAAAGCTGTCTGTGTGGGGGAACTTCCTTCTGTGAGATGAGCTGACACACGGTCCTTCCCAGTTCCACACTGCCTCCAGATGGAGTTACGAACATCCTCACGGGTCATGTGGGTCAAAGGTCATGCGACCCCGGGGCAACCTACTGGCTTCAACTGCTGTGTCTCCAGGGCACTAGAGCGGTATTCTTGGAACGTCCTAAGTTGCAATTCTGCTAGGTTCTCACGACTCTAAGAAGGCAGCTAGGATAAAGCTGGCTTTGAAGCGTGCTCCCTTTGGAGAGCTGAGCTCAGGGCAGGACCCTCCCGCATGCTGCCTGCCCGTAGACGTGGCTGCTAACATCCTTAGGTTAGTTGCAGTGAGAGGTGGTGAGAAAAGCATGTGGAAGGGTCAAGCCTGTACCCAGGTGTACCTGAGTTGAATCCAGCGATTTCCAACGGCCTTCTTCAGTTAGAGTGCAGCTAGCTTGGAACTCCCATGTAGGAGTGTGTAGCAGCCATCTGCCTCCCAGACATACACACTTCTGGGAGTTGTGCTTATGGTCCATACCTCCCTCCTCCTGGCTGCCTGTAAGGGTCGCTTCCACAGCTTTTCGTTGTATGCGGGATAGTTGCGGAATGAGAACCTAGTGTCTGCCTTGTCACTTTAGCGCCAGGCGGAAAGCTTCCTCCAGAGCATGCACACGCCTTTGGATTGAGCTTATGGCTCGCAGCTCCCACATGCTGAACGCCTGTACGCTTGGTTTCCAAAGGATATCGCCCGATGCGGGATTCAGTGTTTCTGAGAGGCAAGTGTCTCTTAGCACAATCCAGCGACTTCTGAGCCATTCCTGCCTCGGATGGCAGCTACATACTGACATCCAAACCTGAGTAGCTAGTTGAAAGCTGTCTGTGTGGGGGAACTTCCTTCTGTGAGATGAGCTGACACATGGTCCTTCCCAGTTCCACACTGCCTCCAGATGGAGTTACGAACATCCTCACGGGTCATGTGGGTCAAAGGTCATGGGACGCCAGGGGCAACATGCTGGCTTCAAAGGCTGTGTCTCCAGGGCACTAGAGAGGTATTCATGGAAGGTCCTAAGTTGCAATTCTGCTAGCTACTCACGGCTCTAAGAAGGCAGCTAGGAGAATGCTGGCTTTGAAGCGTGCACCCTTTGGAGAGCTGAGCTCAGGGCGGGAACCTCCCGCATGCTGCCTGCCCGTAGACGTGGCTGCTAACATCCTTAGGTTAGTTGCAGGGAGAGGTGGTGAGAAAAGCATGTGGAAGGGTCAAGCCTGTACCCAGGTGTACCTGAGTTGAATCCAGCGATTTCCAACGGCCTTCTTCAGTTAGAGTGCAGCTAGCTTGGAACTCCCATGTAGGAGTGTGTAGCAGCCATCTGCCTCCCAGACATACACACTTCTGAGAGTTGTGCTTATGGTCCATACCTCCCTCCTCCTGGCTGCCTGTAAGGGTCCGCTTCCACAGCTTTTCGTTGTATGCGGGATAGTTGCGGAATGAGAACCTAGTGTCTGCCTTGTCACTTTCGCGCCAGGCGGAAAGCTTCCTCCAGAGCATGCACACGCCTTTGGATTGAGCTTATGGCTCGCAGCTCCCACAGGCTGAACGCCTGTACCCTTGGTTTCCAAAGGATTTCGCCCGATGCGGGATTCAGTGTTTCTGAGAGGCAAGTGTCTCTTAGCACAATCCAGCGACTTCTGAGCCATTCCTGCCTCGGATGGCAGCTACATACTAACATCCAAACCTGAGTAGCTAGTTGAAAGCTGTCTGTGTGGGGGAACTTCCTTCTGTGAGATGAGCTGACACACGGTCCTTCCCAGTTCCACACTGCCTCCAGATGGAGTTAGGAACATCCTCACGGGTCATGTGGGTCAAAGGTCATGGGACGCCAGGGGCAACCTGCTGGCTTCAACGGCTGTGTCTCCAGGGCACTAGAGCGGTATTCTTGGAACGTCCTAAGTTGCAATTCTGCTAGCTTCTCACGGCTCTAAGAAGGCAGCTAGGATAAAGCTGGCTTTGAAGCGTGCTCCCTTTGGAGAGCTGAGCTCAGGGCAGGACCCTCCCGCATGCTGCCTGCCCGTAGACGTGGCTGCTAACATCCTTAGGTTAGTTGCAGTGAGAGGTGGTGAGAAAAGCATGTGGAAGGGTCAAGCCTCTACCCAGGTGTACCTGAGTTGAATCCAGCGATTTCCAACAGCCTTCTTCAGTTAGAGTGCAGCTAGCTTGGAACTCCCATGTAGGAGTGTGTAGCAGCCATCTGCCTCCCAGACATACACACTTCTGGGAGTTGTGCTTATGGTCCATACCTCCCTCCTCCTGGCTGCCTGTAAGGGTCGCTTCCACAGCTTTTCGTTGTATGCGGGATAGTTGCGGAATGAGAACCTAGTGTCTGCCTTGTCACTTTCGCGCCAGGCGGAAATCTTCCTCCAGAGCATGCACACGCCTTTGGATTGAGCTTATGGCTCGCAGCTCCCACATGCTGAACGCCTGTACGCTTGGTTTCCAAAGGATTTCGCCCGATGCGGGATTCAGTGTTTCTGAGAGGCAAGTGTCTCTTAGCACAATCCAGCGACTTCTGAGCCATTCCTGCCTCGGATGGCAGCTACATACTGACATCCAAACCTGAGTAGCTAGTTGAAAGCTGTCTGTGTGGGGGAACTTCCTTCTGTGAGATGAGCTGACACATGGTCCTTCCCAGTTCCACACTGCCTCCAGATGGAGTTACGAACATCCTCACGGGTCATGTGGGTCAAAGGTCATGGGACCCCAGGGGCAACCTGCTGGCTTCAACGGCTGTGTCTCCAGGGCACTAGAGCGGTATTCTTGGAACGTCCTATGTTGCAATTCTGCTAGCTTCTCACGGCTCTAAGAAGGCAGCTAGGAGAAAGCTGGCTTTGAAGCGTGCTCCCTTTGGAGAGCTAAGCTCAGGGCGGGACCCTCCCACATGCTGCCTGCCCGTAGACCTGGCTGCTAACATCCTTAGGTTAGTTGCAGGGAGAGGTGGTGAGAAAAGCATGTGGAAGGGTCAAGCCTGTACCCAGGTGTACCTGAGTTGAATCCAGCGATTTCCAACAGCCTTCTTCAGTTAGAGTGCAGCTAGCTTGGAACTCCCATGTAGGAGTGTGTAGCAGCCATCTGCCTCCCAGACATACACACTTCTGGGAGTTGTGCTTATGGTCCATACCTCCCTCCTCCTGGCTGCCTGTAAGGGTCCGCTTCCACAGCTTTTCGTTGTAGGCGGGATAGTTGCGGAATGAGAACCTAGTGTCTGCCTTGTCACTTTCGCGCCAGGCGGAAATCTTCCTCCAGAGCATGCACACGCCTTTGGATTGAGCTTATGGCTTGCAGCTTCCACATGCTGAACACCTGTACGCTTGGTTTCCAAAGGATTTCACCCGATGCAGGATTCAGTGTTTCTGAGAGGCAAGTGTCTCTTAGCACAATCCAGCGACTTCTGAGCCATTCCTGCCTCAGATGGCAGCTACATACTGACATCCAAACCTGAGTAGCTAGTTGAAAGCTGTCTGTGTGGGGGAACTTCCTTCTGTGAGATGAGCTGACACACGGTCCTTCCCAGTTCCACACTGCCTCCAGATGGAGTTAGGAACATCCTCACGGGTCATGTGGGTCAAAGGTCATGGGACGCCAGGGGCAACCTGCTGGCTTCAACGGCTGTGTCTCCGGGGCACTAGAGCGGTATTCATGGAACGTCCTAAGTTGCAATTCTGCTAGCTTCTCACGGCTTCTAGAAGGCAGCTGGAGAAAGCTGGCTTTGAAGCGTGCTCCCTTTGGAGAGCTGAGCTCAGGGCAGGACCCTCCCGCATGCTGCCTGCCCGTAGACGTGGCTGCTAACATCCTTAGGTTAGTTGCAGTGAGAGGTGGTGAGAAAAGCATGTGGAAGGGTCAAGCCTCTACTCAGGTGTACCTGAGTTGAATCCAGCGATTTCCAACAGCCTTCTTCAGTTAGAGTGCAGCTAGCTTGGAACTCCCATGTAGGAGTGTGTAGCAGCCATCTGCCTCCCAGACATACACACTTCTGGGAGTTGTGCTTATGGTCCATACCTCCCTCCTCCTGGCTGCCTGTAAGGGTCGCTTCCACAGCTTTTCGTTGTATGCGGGATAGTTGCGGAATGAGAACCTAGTGTCTGCCTTGTCACTTTCGCGCCAGGCGGAAAGCTTCCTCCAGAGCATGCACACGCCTTTGGATTGAGCTTATGACTCGCAGCTCCCACATGCTGAACGCCTGTACGCTTGGTTTCCAAAGGATTTCGCCCGATGCGGGATTCAGTGTTTCTGAGAGGCAAGTGTCTCTTAGCACAATCCAGCGACTTCTGAGCCATTCCTGCCTCGGATGGCAGCTACATACTGACATCCAAACCTGAGTAGCTAGTTGAAAGCTGTCTGTGTGGGGGAACTTCCTTCTGTGAGATGAGCTGACACACGGTCCTTCCCAGTTCCACACTGCCTCCAGATGGAGTTACGAACATCCTCACGGGTCATGTGGGTCAAAGGTCATGCGACCCCGGGGCAACCTACTGGCTTCAACTGCTGTGTCTCCAGGGCACTAGAGCGGTATTCTTGGAACGTCCTAAGTTGCAATTCTGCTAGGTTCTCACGACTCTAAGAAGGCAGCTAGGATAAAGCTGGCTTTGAAGCGTGCTCCCTTTGGAGAGCTGAGCTCAGGGCAGGACCCTCCCGCATGCTGCCTGCCCGTAGACGTGGCTGCTAACATCCTTAGGTTAGTTGCAGTGAGAGGTGGTGAGAAAAGCATGTGGAAGGGTCAAGCCTGTACCCAGGTGTACCTGAGTTGAATCCAGCGATTTCCAACGGCCTTCTTCAGTTAGAGTGCAGCTAGCTTGGAACTCCCATGTAGGAGTGTGTAGCAGCCATCTGCCTCCCAGACATACACACTTCTGGGAGTTGTGCTTATGGTCCATACCTCCCTCCTCCTGGCTGCCTGTAAGGGTCGCTTCCACAGCTTTTCGTTGTATGCGGGATAGTTGCGGAATGAGAACCTAGTGTCTGCCTTGTCACTTTAGCGCCAGGCGGAAAGCTTCCTCCAGAGCATGCACACGCCTTTGGATTGAGCTTATGGCTCGCAGCTCCCACATGCTGAACGCCTGTATGCTTGGTTTCCAAAGGATATCGCCCGATGCGGGATTCAGTGTTTCTGAGAGGCAAGTGTCTCTTAGCACAATCCAGCGACTTCTGAGCCATTCCTGCCTCGGATGGCAGCTACATACTGACATCCAAACCTGAGTAGCTAGTTGAAAGCTGTCTGTGTGGGGGAACTTCCTTCTGTGAGATGAGCTGACACATGGTCCTTCCCAGTTCCACACTGCCTCCAGATGGAGTTACGAACATCCTCACGGGTCATGTGGGTCAAAGGTCATGGGACGCCAGGGGCAACATGCTGGCTTCAAAGGCTGTGTCTCCAGGGCACTAGAGAGGTATTCATGGAAGGTCCTAAGTTGCAATTCTGCTAGCTACTCACGGCTCTAAGAAGGCAGCTAGGAGAATGCTGGCTTTGAAGCGTGCACCCTTTGGAGAGCTGAGCTCAGGGCGGGAACCTCCCGCATGCTGCCTGCCCGTAGACGTGGCTGCTAACATCCTTAGGTTAGTTGCAGGGAGAGGTGGTGAGAAAAGCATGTGGAAGGGTCAAGCCTGTACCCAGGTGTACCTGAGTTGAATCCAGCGATTTCCAACGGCCTTCTTCAGTTAGAGTGCAGCTAGCTTGGAACTCCCATGTAGGAGTGTGTAGCAGCCATCTGCCTCCCAGACATACACACTTCTGAGAGTTGTGCTTATGGTCCATACCTCCCTCCTCCTGGCTGCCTGTAAGGGTCCGCTTCCACAGCTTTTCGTTGTATGCGGGATAGTTGCGGAATGAGAACCTAGTGTCTGCCTTGTCACTTTCGCGCCAGGCGGAAAGCTTCCTCCAGAGCATGCACACGCCTTTGGATTGAGCTTATGGCTCGCAGCTCCCACAGGCTGAACGCCTGTACCCTTGGTTTCCAAAGGATTTCGCCCGATGCGGGATTCAGTGTTTCTGAGAGGCAAGTGTCTCTTAGCACAATCCAGCGACTTCTGAGCCATTCCTGCCTCGGATGGCAGCTACATACTAACATCCAAACCTGAGTAGCTAGTTGAAAGCTGTCTGTGTGGGGGAACTTCCTTCTGTGAGATGAGCTGACACACGGTCCTTCCCAGTTCCACACTGCCTCCAGATGGAGTTAGGAACATCCTCACGGGTCATGTGGGTCAAAGGTCATGGGACGCCAGGGGCAACCTGCTGGCTTCAACGGCTGTGTCTCCAGGGCACTAGAGCGGTATTCATGGAACGTCCTAAGTTGCAATTCTGCTAGCTTCTCACGGCTCTAAGAAGGCAGCTAGGAGAATGCTGGCTTTGAAGCGTGCTCCCTTTGGAGAGCTGAGCTCAGGGCGGGACCCTCCCGCATGCTGCCTGCCCGTAGACGTGGCTGCTAACATCCTTAGGTTAGTTGCAGGGAGAGGTGGTGAGAAAAGCATGTGGAAGGGTCAAGCCTGTACCCAGGTGTACCTGAGTTGAATCCAGCGATTTCCAACAGCCTTCTTCAGTTAGAGTGCAGGTAGATTGGAACTCCCATGTAGGAGTGTGTAGCAGCCATCTGCCTCCCAGACATACACACTTCTGAGAGTTGTGCTTATGGTCCATACCTCCCTCCTCCTGGCTGCCTGTAAGGGTCCGCTTCCACAGCTTTTCGTTGTATGCGGGATAGTTGCGGAATGAGAACCTAGTGTCTGCCTTGTCACTTTCGCGCCAGGCGGAAAGCTTCCTCCAGAGCATGCACACGCCTTTGGATTGAGCTTATGGCTCGCAGCTCCCACATGCTGAACGCCTGTACGCTTGGTTTCCAAAGGATTTCGCCCGATGCGGGATTCAGTGTTTCTGAGAGGCAAGTGTCTCTTAGCACAATCCAGCGACTTCTGAGCCATTCCTGCCTCGGATGGCAGCTACATACTGACATCCAAACTGAGTAGCTAGTTGAAAGCTGTCTGTGTGGGGGAACTTTCTTCTGTGAGATGAGCTGACACACGGTCCTTCCCAGTTCCACACTGCCTCCAGATGGAGTTACGAACATCCTCACGGGTCATGTGGGTCAAAGGTCATGGGACGCCAGGGGCAACCTGCTGGCTTCAACGGCTGTGTCTCCAGGGCACTAGAGAGGTATTCATGGAACGTCCTAAGTTGCAATTCTGCTAGCTTCTCACGGCTCTAAGAAGGCAGCTAGAAGAATGCTGGCTTTGAAGCGTGCTCCCTTTGGAGAGCTGAGCTCAGGGCGGGACCCTCCCGCATGCTGCCTGCCCGTAGACGTGGCTGCTAACATCCTTAAGTTAGTTGCAGGGAGAGGTGGTGAGAAAAGCATGTGGAAGGGTCAAGCCTGTACCCAGGTGTACCTGAGTTGAATCCAGCGATTTCCAACGGCCTTCTTCAGTTAGAGTGCAGCTAGCTTGGAACTCCCATGTAGGAGTGTGTAGCAGCCATCTGCCTCCCAGACATACACACTTCTGAGAGTTGTGCTTATGGTCCATACCTCCCTCCTCCTGGCTGCCTGTAAGGGTCCGCTTCCACAGCTTTTCGTTGTATGCGGGATAGTTGCGGAATGAGAACCTAGCGTCTGCCTTGTCACTTTCGCGCCAGGCGGAAAGCTTCCTCCAGAGCATGCACACGCCTTTGGATTGAGCTTATGGCTCACAGCTCCCACATGCTGAACGCCTGTACGCTTGGTTTCCAAAGGATTTCGCCCGATGCGGGATTCAGTGTTTCTGAGAGGCAAGTGTCTCTTAGCACAATCCAGCGACTTCTTAGCCATTCCTGCCTCGGATGGCAGCTACATACTAACATCCAAACCTGAGTAGCTAGTTGAAAGCTGTCTGTGTGAGGGAACTTCCTTCTGTGAGATGAGCTGACACACGGTCCTTCCCAGTTCCACACTGCCTCCAGATGGAGTTAGGAACATCCTCACGGGTCATGTGGGACAAAGGTCATAGGACCCCAGGGGCAACCTGCTGGCTTCAACGGCTGTGTCTCCAGGGCACTAGAGCAGTATTCATGGAACGTCCTAAGTTGCAATTCTGCTAGCTTCTCACGGCTCTAAGAAGGCAGCTAGGAGAAAGCTGGCTTTGAAGCGTGCTCCCTTTGGAGAGCTGAGCTCAGGGCGGGACCCTCCCGCATGCTGCCTGCCCGTAGACGTGGCTGCTAACATCCTTAGGTTAGTTGCAGGGAGAGGTGGTGAGAAAAGCATGTGGAAGGGTCAAGCCTGTACCCAGGTGTACCTGAGTTGAATCCATCGATTTCCAATGGCCTTCTTCAGTTAGAGTGCAGCTAGCTTGGAACTCCCATGTAGGAGTGTGTAGCAGCCATCTGCCTCCCAGACATACACACTTCTGAGAGTTGTGCTTATGGTCCATACCTCCCTCCTCCTGGCTGCCTGTAAGGGTCCGCTTCCACAGCTTTTCGTTGTATGCGGGATAGTTGCGGAATGAGAACCTAGTGTCTGCCTTGTCACTATCGTGCCAGGCTGAAAGCTTCCTCCAGAGCATGCACACGCCTTTGGATTGAGCTTATGGCTCGCAGCTCCCACATGCTGAACGCCTGTACGCTTGGTTTCCAAAGGATTTCGCCCGATGCGGGATTCAGTGTTTCTGAGAGGCAAGTGTCTCTTAGCACAATCCAGCGACTTCTTAGCCATTCCTGCCTCGGATGGCAGCTACATACTAACATCAAAACCTGAGTAGCTAGGTGAAAGCTGTCTGTGTGGGGGAACTTCCTTCTGTGAGATGATTTGACACACGGTCCTTCCCAGTTCCACACTGCCTCCAGATGGAGTTAGGAACATCCTCACGGGTCATGTGGGTCAAAGGTCATGGGACGCCAGGGGCAACCTGCTGGTTTCAATGGCTGTGTCTCCGGGGCACGAGAGCGGTATTCATGGAACGTCCTAAGTTGCAATTCTGCTAGCTTCTCATGGCTCTAAGAAGGCAGCTAGGAGAAAGCTGGCTTTGAATCGTGCTCCCTTTGGAGAGCTGAGCTCAGGGCGGGACCCTCCCGCATGCTGCCTGCCCGTAGACGTGGCTGCTAACATCCTTAAGTTAGTTGCAGGGAGAGGTGGTGAGAAAAGCATGTGGAAGGGTCAAGCCTGTACCCAGGTGTACCTGAGTTGAATCCAGCGATTTCCAACGGCCTTCTTCAGTTAGAGTGCAGCTAGCTTGGAACTCCCATGTAGGAGTGTGTAGCAGCCATCTGCCTCCCAGACATACACACTTCTGGGAGTTGTGCTTATGGTCCATACCTCCCTCCTCCTGGCTGCCTGTAAGGGTCCGCTTCCACAGCTTTTTGTTGTATGCGGGATAGTTGCGGAATGAGAACCTAGTGTCTGCCTTGTCACTTTCGCGCCAGGCGGAAAGCTTCCTCCAGAGCATGCACACGCCTTTGGATTTTGCTTATGACTCGCAGCTCCCACATGCTGAACGCCTGTACGCTTGGTTTCCAAGGGATTTCACCCGATGCGGAATTCAGTGTTTCTGAGAGGCAAGTGTCTCTTAGCACAATCCAGCGACTTCTGAGCCATTCCTGCCTCGGATGGCAGCTACATACTAACATCCAATCCTGAGTAGCTAGTTGAAAGCTGTCTGTGTGGGGGAACTTCCTTCTGTGAGATGAGCTGACACATGGTCCTTCCCAGTTCCACACTGCCTCCAGATGGAGTTACGAACATCCTCACGGGTCATGTGGGTCAAAGGTCATGGGACGCCAGGGGCAACCTGCTGGCTTCAACGGCTGTGTCTCCAGGGCACTAGAGCGGTATTCATGGAACGTCCTAAGTTGCAATTCTGCTAGCTTCTCACGGCTCTAGGAAGGCAGCTAGGAGAAAGCTGGCTTTGAAGCGTGCTCCCTTTGGAGAGCTGAGCTCAGGGCGGGACCCTCCCGCATGCTGCCTGCCCGTAGACGTGGCTGCTAACATCCTTAGGTTAGTTGCAGGGAGAGGTGGTGAGAAAAGCATGTGGAAGGGTCAAGCCTGTACCCAGGTGTACCTGAGTTGAATCCAGCGATTTCCAACGGCCTTCTTCAGTTAGAGTGCAGCTAGCTTGGAACTCCCATGTAGGAGTGTGTAGCAGCCATCTGCCTCCCAGACATACACACTTCTGAGAGTTGTGCTTATGGTCCATACATCCCTCCTCCTGGCTGCCTGTAAGGGTTCGCTTCCACAGCTTTTCGTTGTATGCGGGATAGTTGCGGAATGAGAACCTAGTGTCTGCCTTGTCACTTTCGCGCCAGGCGGAAAGCTTCCTCCAGAGCATGCACACGCCTTTGGATTGAGCTTATGGCTCGCAGCTCCCACATGCTGAACGCCTGTACGCTTGGTTTCCAAAGGATTTTGCCCGATGCGGGATTCAGTGTTTCTGAGAGGCAAGTGTCTCTTAGCACAATCCAGCGACTTCTGAGCCATTCCTGCCTCGGATGGCAGCTACATACTAACATCCAAACCTGAGTAGCTAGATGAAAGCTGTCTGTGTGGGGGAACTTCCTTCTCTGAGATGAGCTGACACACGGTCCTTCCCAGTTCCACACTGCCTCCAGATGGAGTTACGAACATCCTCACGGGTCATGTGGGACAAAGGTCATAGGACGCCAGGGGCAACCTGCTGGCTTCAACGGCTGTGTCTCCGGGGCACTAGAGCGGTATTCATGGAACGTCCTAAGTTGCAATTCTGCTAGCTTCTCACGGCTCTAAGAAGGCAGCTAGGAGAAAGCTGGCTTTGAAGCGTGCTCCCTTTGGAGACCTGAGCTCAGGGCGGGACCCTCCCGCATGCTGCCTGCCCATAGACGTGGCTGCTAACATCCTTAGGTTAGTTGCAGGGAGAGGTGGTGAGAAAAGCATGTGGAAGGGTCAAGCCTGTACCCAGGTGTACCTGAGTTGAATCCAGCGATTTCCAACGGCCTTCTTCAGTTAGAGTGCAGCTAGCTTGGAACTCCCATGTAGGAGTGTGTAGCAGCCATCTGCCTCCCAGACATACACACTTCTGAGAGTTGTGCTTATGGTCCATATCTCCCTCCTCCTGGCTGCCTGTAAGGGTCCGCTTCCACAGCTTTTCGTTGTATGCGGGATAGTTGCGGAATGAGAACCTAGTGTCTGCCTTGTCACTTTCGTGCCAGGCGGAAAGCATCCTCCAGAGCATGCACACGCCTTTGGATTGAGCTTATGGCTCGCAGCTCCCACATGCTGAACGCCTGTACGCTTGGTTTCCAAAGGATTTCGCCCGATGCGGGATTCAGTGTTTCTGAGAGGCAAGTGTCTCTTAGCACAATCCAGCGACTTCTGAGCCATTCCTGCCTCGGATGGCAGCTACATACTAACATCCAAACCTGAGTAGCTAGTTGAAAGCTGTCTGTGTGGGGGAACTTCCTTCTGTGAGATGGGCTAACACACGGTCCTTCCCAGTTCCACACTGCCTCCAAATGGAGTTAGGAACATCCTCACGGGTCATGTGGGACAAAGGTCATAGGACGCCAGGGGCAACCTGCTGGCTTCAACGGCTGTGTCTCCGGGGCACGAGAGCGGTATTCATGGAACGTCCTAAGTTGCAATTCTGCTAGCTTCTCACGGCTCTAAGAAGGCAGCTAGGAGAAAGCTGGCTTTGAAGCGTGCTCCCTTTGGAGAGCTGAGCTCAGGGCGGCACCCTCCCACATGCTGCCTGCCCGTAGACGTGGCTGCTAACATCCTTAGGTTAGTTGCAGGGAGAGGTGGTGAGAAAAGCATGTGGAAGGGTCAAGCCTGTACCCAGGTGTACCTGAGTTGAATCCAGCGATTTCCAACGGCCTTCTTCAGTTAGAGTGCAGCTAGCTTGGAACACCCATGTAGGAGTGTGTAGCAGCCATCTGCCTCCCAGACATACACACTTCTGGGAGTTGTGCTTATGGTCCATACCTCCCTCCTCCTGGCTGCCTATAAGGGTCCGCTTCCACAGCTTTTCGTTGTATGGGGAATAGTTGCGGAATGAGAACCTAGTGTCTGCCTTGTCACTTTCGCGCCAGGCGGAAAGCTTCCTCCAGAGCATGCACACGCCTTTGGATTGAGCTTATGGCTCGCAGCTCCCACATGCTGAACGCCTGTACGCTTGGTTTCCAAAGGATTTCGCCCGTTGCGGGATTCAGTGTTTCTGAGAGGCAAGTGTCTCTTAGCACAATCCAGCGACTTCTGAGCCATTCCTGCCTCGGATGGCAGCTACATACTGACATCGAAACCTGAGTAGCTAGTTGAAAGCTGTCTGTGTGGGGGAACTTCCTTCTGTGAGATGAGCTGACACAAGGTCCTTCCCAGTTCCACACTGCCTCCAGATGGAGTTACGAACATCCTCACGGGTCATGTGGGTCAAAGGTCATGGGACGCCAGGGGCAAACTGCTGGCTTCAACGGCTGTGTCTCCAGGGAACTAGAGAGGTATTCATGGAAGGTCCTAAGTTGCAATTCTGCTAGCTTCTCACTGCTCTAAGAAGGCAGCTAGGAGAATGCAGCTTTGAAGCGTGCTCCCTTTGGAGAGCTGAGCTCAGGGCGGGACCCTCCCTCATGCTGCCTGCCCGAAGACGTGGCTGCTAACATCCTTAGGTTAGTTGCAGGAAGAGGTGTGAGAAAAGCATGTGGAAGGGTCAAGCCTGTACCCAGGTGTACCTGAGTTGAATCCAGCGATTTCCAACGGCCTTCTTCAGTTAGAGTGCAGCTAGCTTGGAACTCTCATGTAGGAGTGTGTAGCAGCCATCTGCCTCCCAGACATACACACTTCTGAGAGTTGTGCTTATGGTCCATACCTCCCTCCTCCTGGCTGCCTGTAAGGGTCCGCTTCCACAGCTTTTCGTTGTATGCGGGATAGTTGCGGAATGAGAACCTAGCGTCTGCCTTGTCACTTTCGCGCCAGGCGGAAAACTTCCTCCAGAGCATGCACACGCCTTTGGATTGAGCTTATGGCTCGCAGCTCCCACATGCGGAACGCCTGTACGCTTGGTGTCCAAAGGATTTCGCCCGATGCGGGATTCAGTGTTTCTGAGAGGCAAGTGTCTCTTAGCACAATCCAGCGACTTCTGAGCCATTCCTGCCTCGGATGGCAGCTACATACTGACATCCAAACCTGAGTAGCTAGTTGAAAGCTGTCTGTGTGGGGGAACTTCCTTCTGTGAGATGAGCAAACACACGGTCCTTCCCAGTTCCACACTGCCTCCAGATGGAGTTAGGAACATCCTCACGGGTCATGTGGGACAAAGGTCATAGGATGCCAGGGGCAACCTGCTGGCTTCAACGGCTGTGTCTCCGGGGCACGAGAGCGGTATTCATGGAACGTCCTAAGTTACAATTCTGCTAGCTTCTCACGGCTCTAAGAAGGCAGCTAGGAGAAAGCTGGCTTTGAAGCGTGCTCCCTTTGGAGAGCTGAGCTCAGGGCGGGACCCTCCCGCATGCTGCCTGCCCGTAGACGTGGCTGCTAACATCCTTAGGTGAGTTGCAGGGAGAGGTGGTGAGAAAAGCATGTGGAAGAGTCAAGCCTGTACCCAGGTGTACCTGAGTTGAATCCAGCGATTTCCAACGGCCTTCTTCAGTTAGAGTGCAGCTAGCGTGGAACTCCCATGTAGGAGTGTGTAGCAGCCATCTGCCTCCCAGACATACACACTTCTGAGAGTTGTGCTTATGGTCCATACCTCCCTCCTCCTGGCTGCCTGTAAGCGTCCGCTTCCACAGCTTTTCGTTGTATGCGGGATAGTTGCGGAATGAGAACCTAGTGTCTGCCTTGTCACTTTCGCGCCAGGCGGAAAGCTTCCTCCAGAGCATGCACACGCCTTTGGATTGAGCTTATGGCTCACAGCTCCCACATGCTGAACGCCTGTACGCTTGGTTTCCAAAGGATTTCGCCCGATGCGGGATTCAGTGTTTCTGAGAGGCAAGTGTCTCTTAGCACAATCCAGCGACTTCTGAGCCATTCCTGCCTCGGATGGCAGCTACATACTGACATCCAAACCTGAGTAGCTAGTTGAAAGCTGTCTGTGTGGGGGAACTTCCTTCTGTGAGATGAGCTGACACACGGTCCTTCCCAGTTCCACACTGCCTCCAGATGGAGTTACGAACATCCTCACGGGTCATGTGGGTCAAAGGTCATGGATCGCCAGGGGCAACCTGCTGGCTTCAATGGCTGTGTCTCCAGGGCACTAAAGCGGTATTCATAGAACGTCCTAAGTTGCAATTCTGCTAGCTTCTCACGGCTCTAAGAAGGCAGCTAGGAGAAAGCTGGCTTTGAAGCGTGCTCCCTTTGGAGAGCTGAGCTCAGGGCGGGACCCTCCCGCATGCTGCCTGCCCATAGACATGGCTGCTAACATCCTTAGGTAAGTTGCAGGGAGAGGTGGTGAGAAAAGCATGTGGAAGTGTCAAGCCTGTACCCAGGTGTACCTGAGTTGAATCCAGCGATTTCCAACGGCCTTCTTCAGTTAGAGTGCAGCTAGCTTGGAACTCCCATGTAGGAGTGTGTAGCAGCCATCTGCCTCCCAGACATACACACTTCTGAGAGTTGTGCTTATGGTCCATACCTCCCTCCTCCTGGCTGCCTGTAAGGGTCCGCTTCCACAGCTTTTCGTTGTATGCGGGATAGTTGCGGAATGAGAACCTAGTGTCTGCCTTGTCACTTTCGCGCCAGGCGGAAAGCTTCCTCCAGAGCATGCACACGCCTTTGGATTGAGCTTATGGCTCGCAGCTCCCACATGCTGAACGCCTGTACGCTTGGTTTCCAAAGGATTTCGCCCGATGCGGGATTCAGTGTTTCTGAGAGGCAAGTGTCTCTTAGCACAATCCAGCGACTTCTGAGCCATTCCTGCCTCGGATGGCAGCTACATACTGACATCCAAACCTGAGTAGCTAGTTGAAAGCTGTCTGTGTGGGGGAACTTCCTTCTGTGAGATGAGCAAACACACGGTCCTTCCCAGTTCCACACTGCCTCCAGATGGAGTTACGAACATCCTCACGGGTCATGTGGGACAAAGGTCATAGGATGCCAGGGGCAACCTGCTGGCTTCAACGGCTGTGTCTCCGGGGCACGAGAGCGGTATTCATGGAACGTCCTAAGTTACAATTCTGCTAGCTTCTCACGGCTCTAAGAAGGCAGCTAGGAGAAAGCTGGCTTTGAAGCGTGCTCCCTTTGGAGAGCTGAGCTCAGGGCGGGACCCTCCCGCATGCTGCCTGCCCGTAGACGTGGCTGCTAACATCCTTAGGTTAGTTGCAGGGAGAGGTGGTGAGAAAAGCATGTGGAAGTGTCAAGCCTGTACCCAGGTGTACCTGAGTTGAATCCAGCGATTTCCAACGGCCTTCTTCAGTTAGAGTGCAGCTAGCTTGGAACTCCCATGTAGGAGTGTGTAGCAGCCATCTGCCTCCCAGACATACACACTTCTGAGAGTTGTGCTTATGGTCCATACCTCCCTCCTCCTGGCTGCCTGTAAGGGTCCGCTTCCACAGCTTTTCGTTGTATGCGGGATAGTTGCGGAATGAGAACCTAGTGTCTGCCTTGTCACTTTCGCGCCAGGCGGAAAGCTTCCTCCAGAGCATGCACACGCCTTTGGATTGAGCTTATGGCTCGCAGGTCCCACATGCTGAACGCCTGTACGCTTCGCTTCCAAAGGATTTCGCCCGATGCGGGATTCAGTGTTTCTGAGAGGGAAGTGTCTCTTAGCACAATCCAGCGACTTCTGAGCCATTCCTGCCTCGGATGGCAGCTACATACTGACATCCAAACATGAGTAGCTAGTTGAATGCTGTCTGTGTGGGGGAACTTCCTTCTCTGAGATGAGCTGACACAAGGTCCTTCCCAGTTCCACACTGCCTCCAGATGGAGTTACGAACATCCTCACGGGTCATGTGGGTCAAAGGTCATGGGACGCCAGGGGCAACCTGCTGGCTTCAACGGCTGTGTCTCCAGGGCACTAGAGAGGTATTCATGGAAGGTCCTAAGTTGCAATTCTGCTAGCTTCTCACGGCTCTAAGAAGGCAGCTAGGAGAAAGCTGGCTTTGAAGCGTGCTCCCTTTGGAGAGCTGAGCTCAGGGCGGGACCCTCCCGCATGCTGCCTGCCCGTAGACGTGGCTGCTAACATCCTTAGGTTAGTTGCACGGAGAGGTGGTGAGAAAAGCATGTGGAAGGGTCAAGCCTGTACCCAGGTGTACCTGAGTTGAATCCAGCGATTTCCAACGGCCTTCTTCAGTTAGAGTGCAGCTAGCTTGGAACTCCCATGTAGGAGTGTGTAGCAGCCATCTGCCTCCCAGACATACACACTTCTTAGATTTGTGCTTATCGTCCATACCTCCCTCCTCCTGGCTGCCTGTAAGGGTCCGCTTCCACAGCTTTTCGTTGTATGCGGGATAGTTGCGGAATGAGAACCTAGTGTCTGCCTTGTCACTTTCGCGCCAGGCGGAAAGCTTCCTCCAGAGCATGCACACGCCTTTGGATTGAGCTTATGGGTCGCCGCTCCCACATGCTCAACGCCTGTACGCTTGGTTTCCAAAGGATTTCGCCCGATGCGGGATTCAGTGTTTCTGAGAGGCAAGTGTCTCTTAGCACAATCCAGCGACTTCTGAGCCATTCCTGCCTCGGATGGCAGCTACATACTGACATCCAAACCTGAGTAGCTAGTTGAATGCTGTCTGTGTGGGGGAACTTCCTTCTCTGAGATGAGCTGACACAAGGTCCTTCCCAGTTCCACACTGCCTCCAGATGGAGTTACGAACATCCTCACGGGTCATGTGGGTCAAAGGTCATGGGACGCCAGGGGCAACCTGCTGGCTTCAACCGCTGTGTCTCCAGGACACTAGAGAGGTATTCATGGAAGGTCCTAAGTTGCAATTCTGCTAGCTTCTCACGGCTCTAAGAAGGCAGCTAGGAGAATGCTGGCTTTGAAGCGTGCTCCCTTTGGAGAGCTGAGCTCAGGGCGGGACCCTCCCGCATGCTGCCTGCCCATAGACGTGGCTGCTAACATCCTTAGGTTAGTTGCAGGGAGAGGTGGTGAGAAAAGCATGTGGAAGGGTCAAGCCTGTACCCAGGTGTACCTGAGTTGAATCCAGTGATTTCCAACGGCCTTCTTCAGTTAGAGTGCAGCTAGCTTGGAACTCCCATGTAGGAGTGTGTAGCAGCCATCTGCCTCCCAGACATACACACTTCTGAGAGTTGTGCTTATGGTCCATACCTCCCTCCTCCTGGCTGCCTGTAAGGGTCCGCTTCCACAGCTTTTCGTTGTATGTGGGATAGTTGCGGAATGAGAACCTAGCGTCTGCCTTGTCACTTTTGCGCCAGGCGGAAAGCTTCCTCCAGAGCATGCACACGCCTTTGGATTGAGCTTATGGCTCGCAGCTCCCACATGCTGAACGCCTGTACGCTTGGTTTCCAAAGGATTTCGCCCGATGCAGGATTCAGTGTTTCTGAGAGGCAAGTGTCTCTTAGCACAATCCAGCGACTTCTGAGCCATTCCTGCCTCGGATGGCAGCTACATACTGACATCCAAACCTGAGTAGCTAGTTGAAAGCTGTCTGTGTGGGGGAACTTCCTTCTGTGAGATGAGCTGACACACGGTCCTTCCCAGTTCCACACTGCCTCCAGATGGAGTTAGGAACATCCTCACGGGTCATGTGGGTCAAAGGTCATGGGACGCCAGGGGCAACCTGCTGCCTTCAACGGCTGTGTCTCCAGGGCACTAGAGAGGTATTCATGGCAGGTCCTAAGTTGCAATTCTGCTAGCTTCTCATGGCTCTAAGAAGGCAGCTAGGAGAATGCTGGCTTTGAAGCGTGCTCCCTTTGGAGAGCTGAGCTCAGGGCGGGACCCTCCCGCATGCTGCCTGCCCGTAGACGTGGCTGCTAACATCCTTAGGTTAGTTGCAGGGAGAGGTGGTGAGAAAAGCATGTGGAAGGGTCAAGCCTGTACCCAGGTGTACCTGAGATGAATCCAGCGATTTCCAACGGCCTTCTTCAGTTAGAGTGCAGCTAGCTTGGAACTCCCATGTAGGAGTGTGTAGCAGCCATCTGCCTCCCAGACATACACACTTCTGGGAGTTGTGCTTATGGTCCATACCTCCCTCCTCCTGGCTGCCTGTAAGGGTCCGCTTCCACAGCTTTTCGTTGTATGTGGGATAGTTGCGGAATGAGAACCTAGTGTCTGCCTTGTCACTTTCGCGCCAGGCGGAAAGCTTCCTCCAGAGCATGCACACGCCTTTGGATTGAGCTTATGGCTCACAGCTCCCACATGCTGAACGCCTGTACGCTTGGTTTCCAAAGGATTTCGCCCGATGCGGGATTCAGTGTTTCTGAGAGGCAAGTGTCTCTTAGCACAATCCAGCGACTACTGAGCCATTCCTGCCTCGGATGGCAGCTACATACTGAAATCCAAACCTGAGTAGCTAGTTGAAAGCTGTCTGTGTGGGGGAACTTCCTTCTGTGAGATGAGCTGACACACGGTCCTTCCCAGTTCCACACTGCCTCCAGATGGAGTTAGGAACATCCTCACGGGTCATGTGGGTCAAAGGTCATGGGACGCCAGGGGCAACCTGCTGGCTTCAACGGCTGTGTCTCCAGGGCACTAGAGAGGTATTCATGGCAGGTCCTACGTTGCAATTCTGCTAGCTTCTCACGGCTCTAAGAAGGCAGCTAGGAGAATGCTGGCTTTGAAGCGTGCTCCCTTTGGAGAGCTGAGCTCAGGGCGGGACCCTCCCGCATGCTGCCTGCCCGTAGACGTGGCTGCTAACATCCTTAGGTTAGTTGCAGGGAGAGGTGGTGAGAAAAGCATGTGGAAGGGTCAAGCCTGTACCCAGGTGTACCTGAGTTGAATCCAGCGATTTCCAACGGCCTTCTTCAGTTAGAGTGCAGCTAGCGTGGAACTCCCATGTAGGAGTGTGTAGCAGCCATCTGCCTCCCAGACATACACACTTCTGAGAGTTGTGCTTATGGTCCATACCTCCCTCCTCCTGGCTGCCTGTAAGGGTCCGCTTCCACAGCTTTTCGTTGTATGCGGGATAGTTGCGGAATGAGAACCTAGCGTCTGCCTTGTCACTTTCGCGCCAGGCGGAAAGCTTCCTCCAGAGCATGCACACGCCTTTGGATTGAGCTTATGGCTCGCAGCTCCCACATGCTGAACGCCTGTACGCTTGGTTTCCAAAGGATTTCGCCCGATGCGGGATTCAGTGTTTCTGAGAGGCAAGTGTCTCTTAGCACAATCCAGCGACTTCTGAGCCATTCCTGCCTCGGATGGCAGCTACATACTAACATCCAAACCTGAGTAGCTAGTTGAAAGCTGTCTGTGTGGGGGAACTTCCTTCTGTGAGATGAGCTGACACACGGTCCTTCCCAGTTCCACACTGCCTCCAGATGGAGTTACGAACATCCTCACGGGTCATGTGGGTCAAAGGTCATGGAACCCCGGGGCAACCTACTGGCTTCAACGGCTGTGTCTCCAGGGCACTAGAGCGGTATTCTTGGAACGTCCTACGTTGCAATTCTGCTAGCTTCTCACGGCTCTAAGAAGGCAGCTAGGATAAAGCTGGCTTTGAAGCGTGCTCCCTTTGGAGAGCTGAGCTCAGGGCAGGCCCCTCCCGCATGCTGCCTGCCCGTAGACGTGGCTGCTAACATCCTTAGGTTAGTTGCAGTGAGAGGTGGTGAGAAAAGCATGTGGAAGGGTCAAGCCTCTACCCAGGTGTACCTGAGTTGAATCCAGCGATTTCCAACAGCCTTCTTCAGTTAGAGTGCAGCTAGCTTGGAACTCCCATGTAGGAGTGTGGAGCAGCCATCTGCCTCCCAGACATACACACTTCTGGGAGTTGTGCTTATGGTCCATACCTCCCTCCTCCTGGCTGCCTGTAAGGGTCGCTTCCACAGCTTTTCGTTGTATGCGGGATAGTTGCGGAATGAGAACCTAGTGTCTGCCTTGTCACTTTCGCGCCAGGCGGAAATCTTCCTCCAGAGCATGCACACGCCTTTGGATTGAGCTTATGGCTCGCAGCTCCCACATGCTGAACGCCTGTACGCTTGGTTTCCAAAGGATTTCGCCCGATGCGGGATTCAGTGTTTCTGAGAGGCAAGTGTCTCTTAGCACAATCCAGCGACTTCTGAGCCATTCCTGCCTCGGATGGCAGCTACATACTGACATCCAAACCTGAGTAGCTAGTTGAAAGCTGTCTGTGTGGGGGAACTTCCTTCTGTGAGATGAGCTGACTAATGGTCCTTCCCAGTTCCACACTGCCTCCAGATGGAGTTACGAACATCCTCACGGGTCATGTGGGTCAAAGGTCATGGGACCCCAGGGGCAACCTGCTGGCTTCAACGGCTGTGTCTCCAGGGCACTAGAGCGGTATTCTTGGAACGTCCTATGTTGCAATTCTGCTAGCTTCTCACGGCTCTAAGAAGGCAGCTAGGAGAAAGCTGGCTTTGAAGCGTGCTCCCTTTGGAGAGCTAAGCTCAGGGCGGGACCCTCCCACATGCTGCCTGCCCGTAGACCTGGCTGCTAACATCCTTAGGTTAGTTGCAGGGAGAGGTGGTGAGAAAAGCATGTGGAAGGGTCAAGCCTGTACCCAGGTGTACCTGAGTTGAATCCAGCGATTTCCAACGGCCTTCTTCAGTTAGAGTGCAGCTAGCTTGGAACTCCCATGTAGGAGTGTGTAGCAGCCATCTGCCTCCCAGACATACACACTTCTGAGAGTTGTGCTTATGGTCCATACCTCCCTCCTCCTGGCTGCCTGTAAGGGTCCGCTTCCACAGCTTTTCGTTGTATGCGGGATAGTTGCGGAATGAGAACCTAGTGTCTGCCTTGTCACTTTCGCGCCAGGCGGAAAGCTTCCTCCAGAGCATGCACACGCCTTTGGATTGAGCTTATGGCTCGCAGCTCCCACATGCTGAACGCCTGTACGCTTGGTTTCCAAAGGATTTCGCCCGATGCGGGATTCAGTGTTTCTGAGAGGCAAGTGTCTCTTAGCACAATCCAGCGACTTCTGAGCCATTCCTGCCTCGGATGGCAGCTACATACTGACATCCAAACCTGAGTAGCTAGTTGAAAGCTGTCTGTGTGGGGGAACTTCCTTCTGTGAGATGAGCTGACACACGGTCCTTCCCAGTTCCACACTGCCTCCAGATGGAGTTACGAACATCCTCACGGGTCATGTGGGTCAAAGGTCATGGGACGCCAGGGGCAACCTGCTGGCTTCAATGGCTGTGTCTCCGGGGCAATAGAGCGGTATTCATAGAACTTCCTAAGTTGCAATTCTGCTAGCTTCTCACGGCTCTAAGAAGGCAGCTAGGAGAAAGCTGGCTTTGAAGCGTGCTCCCTTTGGAGAGCTGAGCTCAGGGCGGGGCCCTCCCGCATGCTGCCTGCCCGTAGACGTGGCTGCTAACATCCTTAGGTTAGTTGCAGGGAGAGGTGGTGAGAAAAGCATGTGGAAGGGTCAAGCCTGTACCCAGGTGTACCTGAGTTGAATCCAGCGATTTCCAACGGCCTTCTTCAGTTAGAGTGCAGCTAGCTTGGAACTCCCATGTAGGAGTGTGTAGCAGCCATCTGCCTCCCAGACATACACACTTCTGAGAGTTGTGCTTATGGTCCATACCTCCCTCCTCCTGGCTGCCTGTAAGGGTCCGCTTCCACAGCTTATCGTTGTATGCGGAATAGTTGCGGAATGAGAACCTAGTGTCTGCCTTGTCACTTTCGCGCCAGGCGGAAAGCTTCCTCCAGAGCATGCACACGCCTTTGGATTGAGCTTATGGCTCGCAGCTTCCACATGCTGATCACCTGTACGCTTGGTTTCCAAAGGATTTCACCCGATGCGGGATTCAGTGTTTCTGAGAGGCAAGTGTCTCTTAGCACAATCCAGCGACTACTGAGCCATTCCTGCCTCGGATGGCAGCTACATACTGACATCCAAACCTGAAGCTAGTTGAAAGCTGTCTGTGTGGGGGAACTTCCTTCTGTGAGATGAGCTGACACACGGTCCTTCCCAGTTCCACACTGCCTCCAGATGGAGTTAGGAACATCCTCACTGGTCATGTGGGTCAAAGGTCATTGGACGCCAGGGGCAACATGCTGGCTTCAACGGCTGTGTCTCCAGGGCACTAGAGAGGTATTCATGGAACGTCCTAAGTTGCAATTCTGCTAGCTTCCCATGGCTCTAAGAAGGCAGCTAGGAGAAAGTTGGCTTTGAAGCGTGCTCCCTTTGGAGAGCTGAGCTAAGGGCGGGACCCTCCCGCATGCTGCCTGCCCGTAGACGTGGCTGCTAACATCCTTAGGTTAGTTGCAGGGAGAGGTGGTGAGAAAAGCATGTGGAAGGGTCAAGCCTGTACCCAGGTGTACCTGAGTTGAATCCAGCGATTTCCAACGGCCTTCTTCAGTTAGAGTGCAGCTAGCTTGGAACTCCCATGTAGGAGTGTGTAGCAGCCATCTGCCTCCCAGACATACACACTTCTGAGAGTTGTGCTTATGGTCCATACCTCCCTCCTCCTGGCTGCCTGTAAGGGTCCGCTTCCACAGCTTTTCGTTGTATGCGGGATAGTTACGGAATGAGAACCTAGTGTTTGCCTTGTCACTTTCGCGCCAGGCGGAAAGCTTCCTCCAGAGCATGCACACGCCTTTGGATTGAGCTTACGGCTCGCAGCTCCCACATGCTGAACGCCTGTACGCTTGGTTTCCAAAGGATTTCGCCCGATGCGGGATTCAGTGTTTCTGAGAGGCAAGTGTCTCTTAGCACAATCCAGCGACTTCTGAGCCATTCCTGCCTCGGATGGCAGCTACATACTGACATCCAAACCTGAGTAGCTAGTTGAAAGCTGTCTGTGTGGGGGAACTTCCTTCTGTGAGATGAGCTGACACACGGTCCTTCCCAGTTCCACACTGCCTCCAGATGGAGTTAGGAACATCCTCACGGGTCATGTGGCTCAAAGGTCATGGGACGCCAGGGGCAACCTGCTGGCTTCAACGGATGTGTCTCCGGGGCACTAGAGCGGTATTCATGGAACGTCCTAAGTTGCAATTCTGCTAGCTTCTCACGGCTCTAAGAAGGCAGCTGGAGAAAGCTGGCTTTGAAGTGTGCTCCCTTTGGAGAGCTGAGCTCAGGGCAGGACCCTCCCGCATGCTGCCTGCCCGTAGACGTGGCTGCTAACATCCTTAGGTTAGTTGCAGTGAGAGGTGGTGAGAAAAGCATGTGGAAGGGTCAAGCCTGTACCCAGGTGTACCTGAGTTGAATCCAGCGATTTCCAACAGCCTTCTTCAGTTAGAGTGCAGCCAGCTTGGAACTCCCATGTAGGAGTGTGTAGCAGCCATCTGCCTCCCAGACATACACACTTCTGGGAGTTGTGCTTATGGCCCATACTTCCCTCCTCCTGGCTGCCTGTAAGGGTCGCTTCCACAGCTTTTCGTTGTATGCGGGATAGTTGCGGAATGAGAACCTAGTGTCTGCCTTGTCACTTTCGCGCCAGGCGGAAAGCTTCCTCCAGAGCATGCACACGCCTTTGGATTGAGCTTATGGCTCGCAGCTCCCACATGCTGAACGCCTGTACGCTTGTTTTCCAAAGGATTTCGCCAGATGCGGGATTCAGTGTTTCTGAGAGGCAAGTGTCTCTTAGCACAATCGAGCGACTTCTGAGCCATTCCTGCCTCGGATGGCAGCTACATACTGACATCCAAACCTGAGTAGCTAGTTGAAAGCTGTCTGTGTGGGGGAACTTCCTTCTCTGAGATGAGCTGACACACGGTCCTTCCCAGTTCCACACTGCCTCCAGATGGAGTTACGAACATCCTCACTGGTCATGTGGGTCAAAGGTCATGGGACGCCAGGGGCAACCTGCTGGCTTCAACGGCTGTGTCTCCAGGGCACTAGAGAGGTATTCATGGAAGGTCCTAAGTTGCAATTCTGCTAGCTTCTCATGGCTCTAAGAAGGCAGCTAGGAGAATGCTGGCTATGAAGCGTGCTCCCTTTGGAGAGCTGAGCTCAGGGCGGGACCCTCCCGCATGCTGGCTGCCCGTAGACGTGGCTGCTAACATCCTTAGGTTAGTTGCAGGGAGAGGTTGTGAGAAAAGCATGTGGAAGGGTCAAGCCTGTACCCAGGTGTACCTGAGTTGAATCCAGCGATTTCCAACGGCCTTCTTCAGTTAGAGTGCAGCTAGCTTGGAACTCCCATGTAGGAGTGTGTAGCAGCCATCTGCCTCCCAGACATACACACTTCTGAGAGTTGTGCTTATGGTCCATACCTCCCTCCTCCTGGCTGCCTGTAAGGGTCCGCTTCCACAGCTTTTCGTTGTATGCGGGATAGTTGCGGAATGAGAACCTAGTGTCTGCCTTGTCACTTTCGCGCCAGGCGGAAAGCTTCCTCCAGAGCATGCACACGCCTTTGGATTGAGCTTATGACTCGCAGCTCCCACATGCTGAACGCCTGTACGCTTGGTTTCCAAAGGATTTCGCCCGATGCGGGATTCAGTGTTTCTGAGAGGCAAGTGTCTCTTAGCACAATCCAGCGACTTCTGAGCCATTCCTGCCTCGGATGGCAGCTACATACTGACATCCAAACCTGAGTAGCTAGTTGAAAGCTGTCTGTGTGGGGGAACTTCCTTCTGTGAGATGAGCTGACACACGGTCCTTCCCAGTTCCACACTGCCTCCAGATGGAGTTACGAACCTCCTCACGGGTCATGTGGGTCAAAGGTCATGGGACGCCAGGGGCAACCTCCTGGCTTCAACGGCTGTGTCTCCAGGGCACTAGAGAGGTATTCATGGAAGGTCCTAAGTTGCAATTCTGCTAGCTTCTCAGGGCTCTAAGAACCAGCTAGGCGAAAGCTGGCTTTGAAGCGTGCTCCCTTTGGAGAGCTGAGCTCAGGGCGGGACCCACCCGCATGCTGCCTGCCCGTAGACGTGGCTGCTAACATCCTTAGGTTAGTTGAAGAGAGAGGTGGTGAGAAAAGCATGTGGAAGGGTCAAGCCTGTACCCAGGTGTACCTGAGTTGAATCCAGCGATTTCCAACGGCCTTCTTCAGTTAGAGTGCAGCTAGCTTGGAACTCCCATGTAGGAGTGTGTAGCAGCCATCTGCCTCCCAGACATACACACTTCTGAGAGTTGTGCTTATGGTCCATACCTCCCTCCTCCTGGCTGCCTGTAAGGGTCCGCTTCCACAGCTTTTCGTTGTATGCGGGATAGTTGCGGAATGAGAACCTAGTGTCTGCCTTGTCACTTTCGCGCCAGGCGGAAAGCTTCCTCCAGAGCATGCACACGCCTTTGGATTGAGCTTATGGCTCGCAGCTCCCACATGCTGAACGCCTGTACGCTTGGTTTCCAAAGGATTTCGCCCGATGCGGGATTCAGTGTTTCTGAGAGGCAAGTGTCTCTTAGCACAATCCAGCGACTTCTGAGCCATTCCTGCCTCGGATGGCAGCTACATACTAACATCCAAACCTGAGTAGCTAGTTGAAAGCTGTCTGTGTGGGGGAACTTCCTTCTGTGAGATGAGCTGACACACGGTCCTTCCCAGTTCCACAGTGCCTCCAGATGGAGTTACGAACATCCTCACGGGTCATGTGGGTCAAAGGTCATGGGACCCCAGGGGCAACCTGCTGGCTTCAACGGCTGTGTCTCCAGGGCACTAGAGCGGTATTCTTGGAACGTCCTATGTTGCAATTCTGATAGCTTCTCACGGCTCTAAGAAGGCAGCTAGGAGAAAGCTGGCTTTGAAGCGTGCTCCCTTTGGAGAGCTAAGCTCAGGGCGGGACCCTCCCGCATGCTGCCTGCCCGTAGACGTGGCTGCTAACATCCTTAAGTTAGTTGCAGGGAGAGGTGGTGAGAAAAGCATGTGGAAGGGTGAAGCCTGTACCCAGGTGTACCTGAGTTGAATCCAGCGATTTCCAACGGCCTTCTTCAGTTAGAGTGCAGCTAGCTTGGAACTCCCATGTAGGAGTGTGTAGCAGCCATCTGCCTCCCAGACATACACACTTCTGAGAGTTGTGCTTATGGTCTATACCTCCCTCCTCCTGGCTGCCTGTAAGGGTCCGCTTCCACAGCTTTTCGTTGTATGCGGGATAGTTGCGGAATGAGAACCTAGTGTCTGCCTTGTCACTTTCGCGCCAGGCGGAAAGCTTCCTCCAGAGCATGCACACGCCTTTGGATTGAGCTTATGGCTCGCAGCTCCCACATGCTGAACGCCTGTACGCTTGGTTTCCAAAGGATTTCGCCCGATGCGGGATTCAGTGTTTCTGAGAGGCAAGTGTCTCTTAGCACAATCCAGCGACTTCTGAGCCATTCCTGCCTCGGATGGCAGCTACATACTGACATCCATTCCTGAGTAGCTAGTTGAAAGCTGTCTGTGTGGGGGAACTTCCTTCTGTGAGATGAGCTGACACACGGTCCTTCCCAGTTCCACACTGCCTCCAGATGGAGTTACGAACATCCTCACGGGTCATGTGGGTCAAAGGTCATGGGACGCCAGGGGCAACCTGCTGGCTTCAACGGCTGTGTCCGGGGCACTAGAGCGGTGTTCATGGAACGTCCTAAGTTGCAATTCTGCTAGTTTCTCACGGTTCTAAGAAGGCAGCTAGGAGAAAGCTGGCTTTGAAGCGTGCTCCCTTTGGAGAGCTGAGCTCAGGGCGGGACCCTCCCGCATGCTGCCTGCCCGTAGACGTGGCTGCTAACATCCTTAGGTTAGTTGCAGGGAGAGGTGGTGAGAAAAGCATGTGGAAGGGTCAAGCCTGTACCCAGGTGTACCTGAGTTGAATCCAGCGATTTCCAATGGCCTTCTTCAGTTAGAGTGCAGCTAGCTTGGAACTCCCATGTAGGAGTGTGTAGCAGCCATCTGCCTCCCAGACATACACACTTCTGAGAGTTGTGCTTATGGTCCATACCTCCCTCCTCCTGGCTGCCTGTAAGGGTCCGCTTCCACAGCTTTTCGTTGTATGCGGGATAGTTGCGGAATGAGAACCTAGTGTCTGCCTTGTCACTTTCGCGCCAGGCGGAAAGCTTCCTCCAGAGCATGCACACGCCTTTGGATTGAGCTTATGGCTCGCAGCTCCCACATGCTGAACACCTGTACGCTTGGTTTCCAAAGGATTTCGCCCGATGCGGGATTCAGTGTTTCTGAGAGGCAAGTGTCTCTTAGCACAATCCAGCGACTTCTGAGCCATTCCTGCCTCGGATGGCAGCTACATACTGACATCCAAACCTGAGTAGCTAGTTGAAAGCTGTCTGTGTGGGGGAACTTCCTTCTGTGAGATGAGCTGACACACGGTCCTTCCCAGTTCCACACTGCCTCCAGATGGAGTTACGAACATCCTCACGGGTCATGTGGGTCAAAGGTCATGGGACGCCAGGGGCAACCTGCTGGCTTCAATGGCTGTGTCTCCGGGGCACTAGAGCGGTATTCATAGAACGTCCTAAGTTGCAATTCTGCTAGCTTCTCACGGCTCTAGGAAGGCAGCTAGGAGAAAGCTGGCTTTGAAGCGTGCTCCCTTTGGAGAGCTGAGCTCAGGGCGGGACCCTCCCGCATGCTGCCTGCCCGTAGACGTGGCTGCTAACATCCTTAAGTTAGTTGCAGGGAGAGGTGGTGAGAAAAGCATGTGGAAGGGTCAAGCCTGTACCCAGGTGTACCTGAGTTGAATCCAGCGATTTCCAACGGCCTTCTTCAGTTAGAGTGCAGCTAGCTTGGAACTCCCATGTAGGAGTGTGTAGCAGCCATCTGCCTCCCAGACATACACACTTCTGAGAGTTGTGCTTATGGTCCATACCTCCCTCCTCCTGGCTGCCTGTAAGGGTCCGCTTCCACAGCTTTTCGTTGTATGTGGGATAGTTGCGGAATGAGAACCTAGTGTCTGCCTTGTCACTTTCGCGCCAGGCGGAAAGCTTCCTCCAGAGAATGCACACGCCTTTGGATTGAGCTTATGGCTCGCAGCTCCCACATGCTGAACGCCTGTACGCTTGGTTTCCAAAGGATTTCGCCTGATGCGGGATTCAGTGTTTCTGAGAGGCAAGTGTCTCTTAGCACAATCCAGCGACTTCTGAGCCATTCCTGCCTCGGATGGCAGCTACATACTAACATCCAAACCTGAGTAGCTAGTTGAAAGCTGTCTGTGTGGGGGAACTTCCTTCTGTGAGATGAGCTGACACACGGTCCTTCCCAGTTCCACACTGCCTCCAGATGGAGTTATGAACATCCTCACGGGTCATGTGGGTCAAAAGTCATGGGACGCCAGGGGCAACCTGCTGGCTTCAACGGCTGTGTCTCCAGGGCACTAGAGAGGTATTCATGGAACGTCCTAAGTTGCAATTCTGCTAGCTTCTCACGGCTCTAAGAAACAGCTAGGAGAAAGCTGGCTTTGAAGCGTGCTCCCTTTGGAGAGCTGAGTTCAGGGCGGGACCCTCCCGCATGCTGCCTGCCCGTAGACGTGGCTGCTAACATCCTTAGGTTAGTTGCAGGGAGAGGTGGTGAGAAAAGCATGTGGAAGGGTCAAGCCTGTACCCAGGTGTACCTGAGTTGAATCCAGCGATTTCCAATGGCCTTCTTCAGTTAGAGTGCAGCTAGCTTGGAACTCCCATGTAGGAGTGTGTAGCAGCCATCTGCCTCCCAGACATACACACTTCTGAGAGTTGTGCTTATGGTCCATACCTCCCTCCTCCTGGCTGCCTGTAAGGGTCCGCTTCCACAGCTTTTCGTTGTATGCGGGATAGTTGCGGAATGGGAACCTAGTGTCTGCCTTGTCACTTTCGCGCCAGGCGGAAAGCTTCCTCCAGAGCATGCACACGCCTTTGGATTGAGCTTATGGCTCGCAGCTCCCACATGCTGAACACCTGTACGCTTGGTTTCCAAAGGATTTCGCCCGATGCGGGATTCAGTGTTTCTGAGGGGCAAGTGTCTCTTAGCACAATCCAGCGACTTCTGAGCCATTCCTGCCTCGGATGGCAGCTACATACTGACATCCAAACCTGAGTAGCTAGTTGAAAGCTGTCTGTGTGGGGGAACTTCCTTCTGTGAGATGAGCTGACACACGGTCCTTCCCAGTTCCACACTGCCTCCAGATGGAGTTACGAACATCCTCACGGGTCATGTGGGTCAAAGGTCATGGGACGCCAGGGGCAACCTCCTGGCTTCAATGGCTGTGTCTCCGGGGCACTAGAGCGGTATTCATAGAACGTCCTAAGTTGCAATTCTGCTAGCTTCTCACGGCTCTAAGAAGGCAGCTAGGAGAAAGCTGGCTTTGAAGCATGCTCCCTTTGGAGAACTGAGCTCAGGGCGGGACCCTCCCGCATGCTGCCTGCCCGTAGACGTGGCTGCTAACATCCTTAGGTTAGTTGCAGGGAGAGGTGGTGAGAAAAGCATGTGGAAGGGTCAAGCCTGTACCCAGGTGTACCTGAGTTGAATCCAGCGATTTCCAACGGCCTTCTTCAGTTAGAGTGCAGCTAGCTTGGAACTCCCATGTAGGAGTGTGTAGCAGCCATCTGCCTCCCAGACATACACACTTCTGAGAGTTGTGCTTATGGTCCATACCTCCGTCCTATGGCTGCCTGTAAGGGTCCGCTTCCACAGCTTTTCGTTGTATGCGGGATAGTTGGGGAATGAGAACCTAGTGTCTGCCTTGTCACTTTCGCGCCAGGCGGAAAGCTTCCTCCAGAGCATGCACACGCCTTTGGATTGAGCTTATTGCTCGCAGCTCCCACATGCTGAACGCCTGTACACTTGGTTTCCAAAGGATTTCGCCCGATGCGGGATTCAGTGTTTCTGAGAGGCAAGTGTCTCTTAGCACAATCCAGCGACTTCTGAGCCATTCCTGCCTCGGATGGCAGCTACATACTGACATCCAAACCTGAGTAGCTAGTTGAAAGCTGTCTGTGTGGGGGAACTTCCTTCTGTGAGATGAGCTGACACACGGTCCTTCCCAGTTCCACACTGCCTCCAGAAGGAGTTACGAATATCCTCACGGGTCATGTGGGTCAAATGTCATGGGACGCCAGGGGCAACCTGCTGGCTTCAACGGATGTGTCTCCAGGGCACTAGAGAGGTATTCATGGAACGTCCTAAGTTGCAATTCTGCTAGCTTCTCACGGCTCTAGGAAGGCAGCTAGGAGAAAGCTGGCTTTGAAGCGTGCTCCCTTTGGAGAGCTGAGCTCAGGGCGGGACCCTCCCACATGCTGCCTGCCCGTAGACATGGCTGCTAACATCCTTAGGTTAGTTGCAGGGAGAGGTGGTGAGAAAAGCATGTGGAAGGGTCAAGCCTGTACCCAGGTGTACCTGAGTTGAATCCAGCGATTTCCAACGGCCTTCTTCAGTTAGAGTGCAGCTAGCTTGGAACTCCCATGTAGGAGTGGGTAGCAGCCATCTGCCTCCCAGACATACACACTTCTGAGAGTTGTGCTTATGGTCCATACCTCCCTCCTCCTGGCTGCCTGTAAGGGTCCGCTTCCACAGCTTTTCGTTGTATGCGGGATAGTTGCGGAATGAGAACCTAGTGTCTGCCTTGTCACTTTCACGCCAGGCGGAAAGCTTCCTCCAAAGCATGCACACGCCTTTGGATTGAGCTTATGGCTCGCAGCTCCCACATGCTGAACGCCTGTACACTTGGTTTCCAAAGGATTTTGCCCGATGCGGGATTCAGTGTTTCTGAGAGGCAAGTGTCTCTTAGCACAATCCAGCGACTTCTGAGCCATTCCTGCCTCGGATGGCAGCTACATACTGACATCCAATCCTGAGTAGCTAGTTGAAAGCTGTCTGTGTGGGGGAACTTCCTTCTGTGAGATGAGCTGACACACGGTCCTTCCCAGTTCCACACTGCCTCCAGATGGAGTTACGAACATCCTCAAGGGTCATGTGGGTCAAAGGTCATGGGACGCCAGGGGCAACCTGCTGGCTTCAACGGCTGTGTCTCCAGGGCACTAGAGAGGTATTCATGGAACGTCCTAAGTTGCAATTCTGCTAGCTTCTCACGGCTCTAAGAAACAGCTAGGAGAAAGCTGGCTTTGAAGCGTGCTCCCTTTGGAGAGCTGAGCTCAGGGCGGGACCCTCCCGCATGCTGCCTGCCCGTAGACGTGGCTGCTAACATCCTTAGGTTAGTTGCAGGGAGAGGTGGTGAGAAAAGCATGTGGAAGGGTCAAGCCTGTACCCAGGTGTACCTGAGATGAATCCAGCGATTTCCAACGGCCTTCTTCAGTTAGAGTGCAGCTAGCTTGGAACTCCCATGTAGGAGTGTGTAGCAGCCATCTGTCTCCCAGACATACACACTTCTGAGAGTTGTGCTTATGGTCCATACCTCCCTCCTCCTGGCTGCCTGTAAGGGTCCGCTTCCACAGCTTTTCGTTGTATGCGGGATAGTTGGGGAATGAGAACCTAGTGTCTGCCTTGTCACTTTCGCGCCAGGCGGAAAGCTTCCTCCAGAGCATGCACACGCCTTTGGATTGAGCTTATGGCTCGCAGCTCCCACATGCTGAACGCCTGTACGCTTGGTTTCCAAAGGATTTTGCCCGATGCGGGATTCAGTGTTTCTGAGAGGCAAGTGTCTCTTAGCACAATCCAGCGACTTCTGAGCCATTCCTGCCTCGGATGGCAGCTACATACTAACATCCAAACCTGAGTAGCTAGTTGAAAGCTGTCTGTGTGGGGGAACTTCCTTCTGTGAGATGAGGTGACACACGGTCCTTCCCAGTTCCACACTGCCTCCAGAAGGAGTTACGAATATCCTCACGGGTCATGTGGGTCAAAGGTCATGGGACGCCAGGGGCAACCTGCTGGCTTCAACGGATATGTCTCCAGGGCACTAGAGAGGTATTCATGGAACGTCCTAAGTTGCAATTCTGCTAGCTTCTCACGGCTCTAGGAAGGCAGCTAGATGAAAGCTGGCTTTGAAGCGTGCTCCCATTGGAGAGCTGAGCTCAGGGCGGGACCCTCCCGCATGCTGCCTGCCCGTAGACGTGGCTGCTAACATCCTTAAGTTAGTTGCACGGAGAGGTGGTGAGAAAAGCATGTGGAAGTGTCAAGCCTGTACCCAGGTGTACCTGAGTTGAATCCAGCGATTTCCATCGGCCTTCTTTAGTTAGAGTGCAGCTAGCTTGGAACTCCCATGTAGGAGTGTGTAGCAGCCATCTGCCTCCCAGACATACACACTTCTGAGAGTTGTGCTTATGGTCCATACCTCCCTCCTCCTGGCTGCCTGTAAGGGTCCGCTTCCACAGCTTTTCGTTGTATGTGGGATAGTTGTGGAATGAGAACCTAGTGTCTGCCTTGTCACGTTCGCGCCAGGCGGAAAGCTTCCTCCAGAGAATGCACACGCCTTTGGATTGAGCTTATGGCTCGCAGCTCCCACATGCTGAACGCCTGTACGCTTGGTTTCCAAAGGATTTCGCCCGATGCGGGATTCAGTGTTTCTGAGAGGCAAGTGTCTCTTAGCACAATCCAGCGACTTCTGAGCCATTCCTGCCTCGGATGGCAGCTACATACTAACATCCAAACCTGAGTAGCTAGTTGAAAGCTGTCTGTGTGGGGGAACTTCCTTCTGTGAGATGAGCTGATACACGGTCCTTCCCAGTTCCTCACTGCCTCCAGATGGAGTTACGAACATCCTCACGGGTCATGTGGGTCAAAGGTCATGGGACGCCAGGGGCAACCTGCTTGCTTCAACGCCTGTGTCTCCGGGGCACTAGAGCGGTATTCATGGAACGTCCTATGTTGCAATTCTGCTAGCTTCTCACGGCTCTAAGAAGGCAGCTAGGAGAAAGCTGGCTTTGAAGCGTGCTCCCTTTGGTGAGCTGAGCTCAGGGCGGGACCCTCCCACATGCTGTCTGCCCGTAGACATGGCTGCTAACATCCTTAGGTTAGTTGCAGGGAGAGGTGGTGAGAAAAGCATGTGGAAGGGTCAAGCCTGTACCCAGGTGTACCTGAGTTGAATCCAGCGATTTCCAACGGCCTTCTTCAGTTAGAGTGCAGCTAGCTTGGAACTCCCATGTAGGAGTGTGTAGCAGCCATCTGCCTCCCAGACATACACACTTCTGAGAGTTGTGCTTATGGTCCATACCTCCCTCCTCCTGGCTGCCTGTAAGGGTCCGCTTCCACAGCTTTTCGTTGTATGCGGGATAGTTGCGGAATGAGAACCTAGTGTCTGCCTTGTCACTTTCGCGCCAGGCGGAAAGCTTCCTCCAGAGCATGCACACGCCTTTGGATTGAGCTTATGGCTCGCAGCTCCCACATGCTGAACGCCTGTACGCTTGGTTTCCAAAGGATTTCGCCCGATGCGGGATTCAGTGTTTCTGAGAGGAAGTGTCTCTTAGCACAATCCAGCGACTTCTGAGCCATTCCTGCCTCGGATGGCAGCTACATACTGACATCCAAACCTGAGTAGCTAGTTGAAAGCTGTCTGTGTGGGGGAACTTCCTTCTGTGAGATGAGCTGACACACTGTCCTTCCCAGTTCCACACCACCTCCAATGGAGTTACGAACATCCTCACGGGTCATGTGGGTTAAAGGTCATGGGACGCCAGGGGCAACCTGCTGGCTTCAACGGCTGTGTCTCCAGGGCACTAGAGCGGTATTCTTGGAACGTCCTAAGTTGCAATTCTGCTAGCTTCTCACGGCTCTAAGAAGGCAGCTAGGAGAAAGCTGGCTTTGAAGCGTGCTCCCTTTGGAGAGCTGAGCTCAGGGCGGGACCCTCCCGCATGCTGCCTGCCCGTAGACGTGGCTGCTAACATCCTTAGGTTAGTTGCAGGGAGAGGTGGTGAGAAAAGCATGTGGAAGGGTCAAGCCTGTAAGAAGGTGTACCTGAGTTGAATCCAGCGATTTCCAACGGCCTTCTTCAGTTAGAGTGCAGCTAGCTTAGAACTTCCATGTAGGAGTGTGTAGCAGCCATCTGCCTCCCAGACATACACACTTCTGAGAGTTGTGCTTATGGTCCATACCTCCCTCCTCCTGGCTGCCTGTAAGGGTCCGCTTCCACAGCTTTTCGTTGTATGCGGGATACTTGCGGAATGAGAACCTAGTGTCTGCCTTGTCACTTTCGCGCCAGGCGGAAAGCTTCCTCCAGAGCATGCACACGCCTTTGGATTGAGCTTATGGCTCGCAGCTCCCACATGCTGAACGCCTGTACGCTTGGTTTCCAAAGGATTTCGCCCGATGCGGGATTCAGTGTTTCTGAGAGGAAGTGTCTCTTAGCACAATCCAGCGACTTCTGAGCCATTCCTGCCTCGGATGGCAGCTACATACTGACATCCAAACCTGAGTAGCTAGTTGAAAGCTGTCTGTGTGGGGAAACTTCCTTCTGTGAGATGAGCTGACACACGGTCCTTCCCAGTTCCACACTGCCTCCAGATGGAGTTACGAACATCCTCACGGGTCATGTGGGTCAAAGGTCATGGGACGCCAGGGGCAACCTGCTGGCTTCAACGGCTGTGTCTCCAGGGCACTAGAGAGGTATTCATGGAACGTCCTAAGTTACAATTCTGCTAGCTTCTCACGGCTCTAAGAAGGCAGCTAGGAGAAAGCTGTCTTTGAAGCGTGCTCCCTTTGGAGAGCTGAGCTCAGGGCGGGACCCTCCCGCATGCTGCCTGCCCGTAGACATGGCTGCTAACATCCTTAGGTTAGTGGCAGGGAGAGGTGGTGAGAAAAGCATGTGGAAGGGTCAAGCCTGTACCCAGGTGTACCTGAGTTGAATCCAGCGATTTCCAACGGCCTTCTTCAGTTAGAGTGCAGCTAGCTTGGAACTCCCATGTAGGAGTGTGTAGCAGCCATCTGCCTCCCAGACATACACACTTCTGAGAGTTGTGCTTATGGTCCATACCTCCCTCCTCCTGGCTGCCTGTAAGGGTCCGCTTCCACAGCTTTTCGTTGTATGCGGGATAGTTGCGGAATGAGAACCTAGTGTCTGCCTTGTCACTTTCGCGCCAGGCGGAAAGCTTCCTCCAGAGCATGCACACGCCTTTGGATTGGGCTAATGGCTCGCAGCTCCCAAATGCTGAACGCCTGTACGCTTGGTTTCCAAAGGATTTCGCCCGATGCGGGATTCAGTGTTTCTGAGAGGCAAGTGTCTCTTAGCACAATCTAGCGACTTCTGAGACATTCCTGCCTCGGATGGCAGCTACATACTGACATCCAAACCTGAGTAGCTAGTTGAAAGCTGTCTGTGTGGGGGAACTTCCTTCTGTGAGAAGAGCTGACACGCGGTCCTTCCCAGTTCCACACTGCCTCCAGATGGAGTTACCAACATCCTCACGGGTCATGTGGGTCAAAGGTCATGGGACGCCAGGGGCAACCTGCTGGCTTCAATGGCTGTGTCTCCGGGGCACTAGAGCGGTATTCATAGAACATCCTAAGTTGCAATTCTGCTAGCTTCTCACGGCTCTAAGAAGGCAGCTAGGAGAAAGCTGGCTTTGAATCGTGCTCCCTTTGGAGAGCTAAGCTCAGGGCGGGACCCTCCCGCATGCTGCCTGCCCGTAGACGTGGCTGCTAACATCCTTAAGTTAGTTGCAGGGAGAGGTGGTGAGAAAAGCATGTGGAAGCGTAAAGCCTGTACCCAGGTGTACCTGAGTTGAATCCAGCGATTTCCAACGGCCTTCTTCAGTTAGAGTGCAGCTAGCTTGGAACTCCCATGTAGGAGTGTGTAGCAGCCATCTGCCTCCCAGACATACACACTTCTGAGAGTTGTGCTTATGGTCCATACCTCCCTCCTCCTGGCTGCCTGTAAGGGTCCGCTTCCACAGCTTTTCGTTGTATGCGGGATAGTTGCGGAATGAGAACCTAGTGTCTGCCTTGTCACTTTCGCGCCAGGCGGAAAGCTTCCTCCAGAGCATGCACACGCTTTTGGATTGAGCTTATGGCTCGCAGCTCCCACATGCTGTACGCCTGTACGCTTGGTTTCCAAAGGATTTCGCCCGATGCGGGATTCAGTGTTTCTGAGAGGCAAGTGTCTCTCAGCACAATCCAGCGACTTCTGAGCCATTCCTGCCTCGGATGGCAGCTACATACTGACATGCAAACCTGAGTAGCTAGTTGAAAGCTGTCTGTGTGGGGGAACTTCCTTCTGTGAGATGAGCTGACACACGGTCCTTCCCAGTTCCACACAGCCTCCAGATGGAGTTACGAACATCCTCACGGGTCATGTGGGTCAAAGGTCATGGGACGCCAGGGGCAACCTGCTGGCTTCAAGGGCTGTGTCTCCAGGGCACTAGAGAGGTATTCATGGAACGTCCTAAGTTGCAATTCTGCTAGCTTCTCATGGCTCTAAGAAGGCAGCTAGGAGAAAGCTGGCATTGAAGCGTGCTCCCTTTGCAGAGCTGAGCTCAGGGCGGGACCCTCCCGCATGCTGCCTGCCCGTAGACGTGGCTGCTAACATCCTTAGGTTAGTTGCAGGGAGAGGTGGTGAGAAAAGCATGTGGAAGGGTCAAGCCTGTACCCAGGTGTACCTGAGTTGAATCCAGCGATTTCCAACGGCCTTCTTCAGTTAGAGTGCAGCTAGCTTGGAACTCCCATGTAGGAGTGTGTAGCAGCCATCTGCCTCCCAGACATACACACTTCTGAGAGTTGTGCTTATGGTCCATACCTCCCTCCTCCTGGCTGCCTGTAAGGGTCCGCTTCCACAGCTTTTCGTTGTATGCGGGATAGTTGCGGAATGAGAACCTAGTGTCTGCCTTGTCACTTTCGCGCCAGGCGGAAAGCTTCCTCCAGAGCATGCACACGCCTTTGGATTGAGCTTATGACTCGCAGCTCCCACATGCTGAACGCCTGTACGCTTGGTTTCCAAAGGATTTCGCCCGATGCGGGATTCAGTGTTTCTGAGAGGCAAGTGTCTCTTAGCACAATCCAGCGACTTCTGAGCCATTCCTGCCTCGGATGGCAGCTACATACTGACATCCAAACCTGAGTAGCTAGTTGAAAGCTGTCTGTGTGGGGGAACTTCCTTCTGTGAGATGAGCTGACACACGGTCCTTCCCAGTTCCACACTGCCTCCAGATGGAGTTACGAACATCCTCACGGGTCATGTGGGTCAAAGGTCATGGGACGCCAGGGGCAACCTGCTGCCTTCAACGGCTGTGTCTCCAGGGCACTAGAGAGGTATTCATGGAAAGTCCTAAGTTGCAATTCTGCTAGCTTCTCACGGCTCTAAGAAGGCAGCTAGGAGAAAGCTGGCTTTGAAGCGTGCTCCCTTTGAGAGCTGAGCTCAGGGCGGGACCCTCCCGCATGCTGCCTGCCCTTAGACGTGGCTGCTAACATCCTTAGGTTAGTTGCAGGGAGAGGTGGTGAGAAAAGCATGTGGAAGGGTCAAGCCTGTACCCAGGTGTACCTGAGTTGAATCCAGCGATTTCCAACGGCCTTCTTCAGTTAGAGTGCAGCTAGCTTGGAACTCCCATGTAGGAGTGTGTAGCAGCCATCTTCCTCCCAGACATACACACTTCTGAGAGTTGTGCTTATGGTCCATACCTCCCTCCTCCTGGCTGCCTGTAAGGGTCCGCTTCCACAGCTTTTCGTTGTATGCGGGATAGTTGCGGAATGAGAACCTAGTGTCTGCCTTGTCACTTTCGCGCCAGGCGGAAAGCTTCCTCCAGAGCATGCACACGCTTTTGGATTGAGCTTATGGCTCGCAGCTCCCACATGCTGTACGCCTGTACGCTTGGTTTCCAAAGGATTTCACCCGATGCGGGATTCAGTGTTTCTGAGAGGCAAGTGTCTCTCAGCACAATCCAGCGACTTCTGAGCCATTCCTGCCTCCGATGGCAGCTACATACTGACATCCAAACCTGAGTAGCTAGTTGAAAGCTGTCTGTGTGGGGGAACTTCCTTCTGTGAGATGAGCTGACACACGGTCCTTCCCAGTTCCACACAGCCTCCAGATGGAGTTACGAACATCCTCACGGGTCATGTGGGTCAAAGGTCATGGGACGCCAGGGGCAACCTGCTGGCTTCAAGGGCTGTGTCTCCAGGGCACTAGAGAGGTATTCATGGAACGTCCTAAGTTGCAATTCTGCTAGCTTCTCACGGCTCTAAGAAGGCAGCTAGGAGAAAGCTGGCTTTGAAGCGTGCTCCCTTTGCAGAGCTGAGCTCAGGGCGGGACCCTCCCGCATGCTGCCTGCCCGTAGACGTGGCTGCTAACATCCTTAGGTTAGTTGCAGGGAGAGGTGGTGAGAAAAGCATGTGGAAGGGTCAAGCCTGTACCCAGGTGTACCTGAGTTGAATCCAGCGATTTCCAACGGCTTTCTTCAGTTAGAGTGCAGCTAGCTTGGAACTCCCATGTAGGAGTGTGTAGCAGCCATCTGCCTCCCAGACATACACACTTCTGAGAGTTGTGCTTATGGTCCATACCTCCCTCCTCCTGGCTCTCTGTAAGGGTGCGCTTCCACAGCTTTTCGTTGTATGCGGGATAGTTGCGGAATGAGAACCTAGTGTCTGCCTTGTCACTTTCGCGCCAGGCGGAAAGCTTCCTCCAGAGCATGCACACGCCTTTGGATTGAGCTTATGGCTCGCAGCTCCCACATGCTGAACGCCTGTACGCTTGGTTTCCAAAGGATTTCGCCCGATGCGGGATTCAGTGTTTCTGAGAGGCAAGTGTCTCTTAGCACAATCCAGCGACTTCTGAGCCATTCCTGCCTCGGATGGCAGCTACATACTGACATCCAAACCTGAGTAGCTAGTTGAAAGCTGTCTGTGTGGGGGAACTTCCTTCTGTGAGATGAGCTGACACACGGTCCTTCCCAGTTCCACACTGCCTCCAGATGGAGTTACGAACATCCTCACGGGTCATGTGGGTCAAAGGTCATGGGACGCCAGGGGCAACCTGCTGCCTTCAACGGCTGTGTCTCCAGGGCACTAGAGAGGTATTCATGGAACGTCCTAAGTTGCAATTCTGCTAGCTTCTCACGGCTCTAAGAAGGCAGCTAGGAGAAAGCTGGCTTTGAAGCGTGCTCCCTTTGGAGAGCTGAGCTCAGGGCGGGACCCTCCCGCATGCTGCCTGCCCGTAGACGTGGCTGCTAACATCCTTAGGTTAGTTGCAGGGAGAGGTGGTGAGAAAAGCATGTGGAAGGGTCAAGCCTGTACCCAGGTGTACCTGAGTTGAATCCAGCGATTTCCAACGGCCTTCTTCAGTTAGAGTGCAGCTAGCTTGGAACTCCCATGTAGGAGTGTGTAGCAGCCATCTGCCTCCCAGACATACACACTTCTGAGAGTTGTGCTTATGGTCCATACCTCCCTCCTCCTGGCTGCCTGTAAGGGTCCGCTTCCACAGCTTTTCGTTGTATGCGGGATAGTTGCGGAATGAGAACCTAGTGTCTGCCTTGTCACTTTCGCGCCAGGCGGAAAGCTTCCTCCAGAGCATGCACACGCCTTTGGATTGAGCTTATGGCTCGCAGCTCCCACATGCTGAACGCCTGTACGCTTGGTTTCCAAAGGATTTCGCCCGATGCGGGATTCAGTGTTTCTGAGAGGAAGTGTCTCTTAGCACAATCCAGCGACTTCTGAGCCATTCCTGCCTCGGATGGCAGCTACATACTGACATCCAAACCTGAGTAGCTAGTTGAAAGCTGTCTGTGTGGGGGAACTTCCTTCTGTGAGATGAGCTGACACACTGTCCTTCCCAGTTCCACACTGCCTCCAGATGGAGTTACGAACATCCTCACGGGTCATGTGGGTTAAAGGTCATGGGACGCCAGGGGCAACCTGCTGGCTTCAAAGGCTGTGTCTCCAGGGCACTAGAGCGGTATTCTAGGAACGTCCTAAGTTGCAATTCTGCTAGCTTCTCACGGCTCTAAGAAGGCAGCTAGGAGAAAGCTGGCTTTGAAGCGGGCTCCCTTTGGAGAGCTGAGCTCAGGGCGGGACCCTCTCGCATGCTGCCTGCCCGTAGACGTGGCTGCTAACATCCTTAGGTTAGTTGCAGGGAGAGGTGGTGAGAAAAGCATGTGGAAGGGTCAAGCCTGTACCCAGGTGTACCTGAGTTGAATCCAGCGATTTCCAACGGCCTTCTTCAGTTAGAGTGCAGCTAGCTTGGAACTCCCATGTAGGAGTGTGTAGCAGCCATCTGCCTCCCAGACATACACACTTCTGAGAGTTGTGCTTATGGTCCACACCTACCTCCTCCTGGCTGCCTGTAAGGGTCCGCTTCCACAGCTTTTCGTTGTATGCGGGATAGTTGCGGAATGAGAACCTAGTGTCTGCCTTGTCACTTTCGCGCCAGGCGGAAAGCTTCCTCCAGAGCATGCACACGCCTTTGGATTGAGCTTATGGCTCGCAGCTCCCACATGCTGAACGCCTGTACGCTTGGTTTCCATAGGATTTCGCCCGATGCGGGATTCAGTGTTTCTGAGAGGCAAGTGTCTCTTAGCACAATCCAGCGACTTCTGAGCCATTCCTGCCTCGGATGGCAGCTACATACTGACATCCAAACCTGAGTAGCTAGTTGAAAGCTGTCTGTGTGGGGGAACTTCCTTCTGTGAGATGAGCTGACACACGGTCCTTCCCAGTTCCACACTGCCTCCAGATGGAGTTACGAACATCCTCACGGGTCATGTGGGTCAAAGGTCATGGGACGCCAGGGGCAACCTGCTGGCTTCAACGACTGTGTCTCCAGGGCCCTAGAGAGGTATTCATGGAACGTCCTAAGTTGCAATTCTGCTAGCTTCTCACGGCTCTAAGAAGGCAGCTAGGAGAAAGCTGGCTTTGAAGCGTGCTCCCTTTGCAGAGCTGAGCTCAGGGCGGGACCCTCCCGCATGCTGCCTGCCCGTAGACGTGGCTGCTAACATCCTTAGGTTAGTTGCAGGGAGAGGTGGTGAGAAAAGCATGTGGAAGGGTCAAGCCTGTACCCAGGTGTACCTGAGTTGAATCCAGCGATTTCCAACGGCCTTCTTCAGTTAGAGTGCAGCTAGCTTGGAACTCCCATGTAGGAGTGTGTAGCAGCCATCTGCCTCCCAGACATACACACTTCTGGGAGTTGTGCTTATGGTCCATACCTCCCTCCTCCTGGCTGCCTGTAAGGGTCCGCTTCCACAGCTTTTCGTTGTATGCGGGATAGTTGCGGAATGAGAACCTAGTGTCTGCCTTGTCACTTTCGCGCCAGGCGGAAAGCTTCCTCCAGAGCATGCACACGCCTTTGGATTGAGCTTATGGCTCGCAGCTCCCACATGCTGAACGCCTGTACGCTTGGTTTCCAAAGGATTTCGCCCGATCCGGGATTCAGTGTTTCTGAGAGGCAAGTGTCTCTTAGCACAATCCAGCGACTTCTGAGCCATTCCTGCCTCCGATGGCAGCTACATACTGACATCCAAACCTGAGTAGCTAGTTGAAAGCTGTCTCTGTGGGGGAACTTCCTTCTGTGAGATGAGCTGACACACGGTCCTTCCCAGTTCCACACTGCCTCCAGATGGAGTTACGAACATCCTCACGGGTCATGTGGGTCAAAGGTCATGGGACTCCAGGGGCAACCTTCTGGCTTCAACGGCTGTGTATCCAGGGCACTAGAGAGGTATTCAAGGAACGTCCTAAGTTGCAATTCTGCTAGCTTCTCACGGCTCTAAGAAGGCAGCTAGGAGAAAGATGGCTTTGAAGCATGCTCCCTTTGGAGAGCTGAGCTCAGGGCGGGACCCTCCCGCATGCTGCCTGCCCGTAGCCGTGGCTGCTAACATCCTTAGGTTAGTTGCAGGGAGAGGTGGTGAGAAAAGCATTTGGAAGGTTCAAGCCTGTACCCAGGTGTACCTGAGTTGAATCCAGCGATTTCCAATGGCCTTCTTCAGTTAGAGTGCAGCTAGCTTGGAACTCCCATGTAGGAGTGTGTAGCAGGCATCTGCCTCCCAGACATACACACTTCTGAGAGTTGTGCTTATGGTCCATACCTCCCTCCTCCTGGCTGCCTGTAAGGGTCCGCTTCCACAGCTTTTCGTTGTATGCGGGATAGTTGCGGAATGAGAACCTAGTGTCTGCCTTGTCACTTTCGTGCCAGGCGGAAAGCTTCCTCCAGAGAATGCACACGCCTTTGGATTGAGCTTATGGCTCGCAGCTCCCACATGCTGAACGCCTGTACGCTTGGTTTCCAAAGGATTTCGCCCGATGCGGGATTCAGTGTTTCTGAGAGGCAAGTGTCTCTTAGCACAATCCAGCGACTTCTGAGCCATTCCTGCCTCGGATGGCAGCTACATACTAATATCCAAACCTGAGTAGCTAGTTGAAAGCTGTCTGTGTGGGGGAACTTCCTTCTGTGAGATGAGCTGACACACGGTCCTTCCCAGTTCCACACTGCCTCCAGATGGAGTTACGAACATCCTCACGGGTCAAGTGGGTCAAAGGTCATGGGACGCCAGGGGCAACCTGCTGGCTTCAACGGCTGTGTCTCCGGGGCACTAGAGCGGTATTCATGGAACGTCCTAAGTTGCAATTCTGCTAGCTTCTCACGGCTCTAAGAAGGCAGCTAGGAGAAAGCTGGCTTTGAAGCGTGCTCCCTTTGGAGAGCTGAGCTCAGGGCGGGACCCTCCCGCATGCTGCCTGCCCATAGACGTGGCTGCTAACATCCTTAGATTAGTTGCAGGGAGAGGTGGTGAAAAAAGCATGTGGAAGGGTCAAGCCTGTACCCAGGTGTACCTGAGTTGAATCCAGCGATTTCCAACGGCCTTCTTCAGTTAGAGTGCAGCTAGCTTGGAACTCCCATGTAGGAGTGTGTAGCAGCCATCTGCCTCCCAGACATACACACTTCTGAGAGTTGTGCTTATGGTCCATACCTCCCTCCTCCTGGCTGCCTGTAAGGGTCCGCTTCCACAGCTTTTCGTTGTATGCGGGATAGTTGCGGAATGAGAACCTAGTGTCTGCCTTGTCACTTTCGCGCCAGGCGGAAAGCTTCCTCCAGAGCATGCACACGCTTTTGGATTGAGCTTATGGCTCGCAGCTCCCACATGCTGTACGCCTGTACGCTTGGTTTCCAAAGGATTTCGCCCGATGCGGGATTCAGTGTTTCTGAGAGGCAAGTGTCTCTCAGCACAATCCAGCGACTTCTGAGCCATTCCTGCCTCGGATGGCAGCTACATACTGACATCCAAACCTGAGTAGCTAGTTGAAAGCTGTCTGTGTGGGGGAACTTCCTTCTGTGAGATGAGCTGACACACGGTCCTTCCCAGTTCCACACTGCCTCCAGATGGAGTTACGAACATCCTCACGGGTCATGTGGGTCAAAGTTCATGGGACGCCAGGGGCAACCTGCTGGCTTCAAGGGCTGTGTCTCCAGGGCACTAGAGAGGTATTCATGGAACGTCCTAAGTTGCAATTCTGCTAGCTTCTCACGGCTCTAAGAAGGCAGCTAGGAGAAAGCTGGCTTTGAAGCGTGCTCCCTTTGCAGAGCTGAGCTCAGGGCGGGACCCTCCCGCATGCTGCCTGCCCGTAGACGTGGCTGCTAACATCCTTAGGATAGTTGCAGGGAGAGGTGGTGAGAAAAGCATGTGGAAGGGTCAAGCCTGTACCCAGGTGTACCTGAGTTGAATCCAGCGATTTCCAACGGCCTTCTTCAGTTAGAGTGCAGCTAGCTTGGAACTCCCATGTAGGAGTGTGTAGCAGCCATCTGCCTCCCAGACATACACACTTCTGAGATTGTGCTTATGGTCCATACCTCCCTCCTCCTGGCTCTCTGTAAGGGTCCGCTTCCACAGCTTTTCGTTGTATGCGGGATAGTTGCGGAATGAGAACCTAGTGTCTGCCTTGTCACTTTCGCGCCAGGCGGAAAGCTTCCTCCAGAGCATGCACACGCTTTTGGATTGAGCTTATGGTTCGCAGCTCCCACATGCTGAACGCCTGTACGCTTGGTTTCCAAAGGATTTCGCCCGATGCGGGATTCAGTGTTTCTGAGAGGCAAGTGTCTCTTAGCACAATCCAGCGACTTCTGAGCCATTCCTGCCTCGGATGGCAGCTACATACTAACATCCAAACCTGAGTAGCTAGTTGAAAGCTGTCTGTGTGGGGGAACTTCCTTCTGTGAGATGAGCTGACACACGGTCCTTCCCAGTTCCACACTGCCTCCAGATGGAGTTACGAACATCCTCACGGGTCATGTGGGTCAAAGGTCATGGGACGCCAGGGGCAACCTGCTGGCTTCAACGGCTGTGTCTCCAGGGCACTAGAGAGGTATTCATGGAACGTCCTAAGTTGCAATTCTGCTAGCTTCTCACGGCTCTAAGAAGGCAGCTAGGAGAAAGCTGGCTTTGAAGCGTGCTCCCTTTGCAGAGCTGAGCTCAGGGCGGGACCCTCCCGCATGCTGCCTGCCCGTAGACGTGGCTGCTAACATCCTTAGGTTAGTTGCAGGGAGAGGTGGTGAGAAAAGCATGTGGAAGGTCAAGCCTGTACCCAGGTGTACCTGAGTTGAATCCAGCGATTTCCAACGGCCTTCTTCAGTTAGAGTGCAGCTAGCTTGGAACTCCCATGTAGGAGTGTGTAGCAGCCATCTGCCTCCCAGACATACACACTTCTGAGAGTTGTGCTTATGGTCCATACCTCCCTCCTCCTGGCTGCCTGTAAGGGTCCGCTTCCACAGCTTTTCGTTGTATGCGGGATAGTTGCGGAATGAGACCCTAGTGTCTGCCTTGTCACTTTCGCACCAGTTGGGAAGCTTCCTCCAGAGCATGCACACGCCTTTGGATTGAGCTTATGACTCGCAGCTCCCACATGCTGAACGCCTGTACGCTTGGTTTCCAAAGGATTTCGCCCGATGCGGGATTCAGTGTTTCTGAGAGGCAAGTGTCTCTTAGCACAATCCAGCGACTTCTGAGCCATTCCTGCCTCGGATGGCAGCTACATACTAACATCCAAACCTGAGTAGCTAGTTGAAAGCTGTCTGTGTGGGGGAACTTCCTTCTGTGAGATGAGCTGACACACGGTCCTTCCCAGTTCCACACTGCCTCCAGATGGAGTTAGGAACATCCTCACGGGTCATGTGGGTCAAAGGTCATGGGACGCCAGGGGCAACCTGCTGGCTTCAACGGCTGTGTCTCCAGGGCACTAGAGAGGTATTCATGGAACGTCCTAAGTTGCAATTCTGCTAGCTTCTCACGGCTCTAAGAAGGCAGCTAGGAGAAAGCTGGCTTTGAAGCGTGCTCCCTTTGGAGAGCTTAGCTCAGGGCGGGACCCTCCCGCATGCTGCCTGCCCGTAGACGTGGCTGCTAACATCCTTAGGTTAGTTGCAGGGAGAGGTGGTGAGAAAAGCATGTGGAAGGGTCAAGCCTGTACCCAGGTGTACCTGAGTTGAATCCAGCGATTTCCAACGGCCTTCTTCAGTTAGAGTGCAGCTAGCTTGGAACTCCCATGTAGGAGTGTGTAGCAGCCATCTGCCTCCCAGACATACACACTTCTGAGAGTTGTGCTTATGGTCCATACCTCCCTCCTCCTGGCTGCCTGTAAGGGTCCGCTTCCACAGCTTTTCGTTGTATGCGGGATAGTTGCGGAATGAGAACCTAGTGTCTGCCTTGTCACTTTCGCGCCAGGCGGAAAGCTTCCTCCAGAGCATGCACACGCCTTTGGATTGAGCTTATGGCTTGCAGCTCCCACATGCTGAACGCCTGTACGCTTGGTTTCCAAAGGATTTCGCCCGATGCGGGATTCAGTGTTTCTGAGAGGCAAGTGTCTCTTAGCACAATCCAGCGACTTCTGAGCCATTCCTGCCTCGGATGGCAGCTACATACTAACATCCAATCCTGAGTAGCTAGTTGAAAGCTGTCTGTGTGGGGGAACTTCCTTCTGTGAGATGAGCTGACACACGGTCCTTCCCAGTTCCACACTGCCTCCAGATGGAGTTACGAACATTCTCATGGGTCATGTGGGTCAAAGGTCATGGGACGCCAGGGGCAACCTGCTGGCTTCAACGGCTCTGTCTCCAGGGCCCTAGAGAGGTATTCATGGAACGTCCTAAGTTGCAATTCTGCTAGCTTCTCACGGCTCTAAGAACCAGCTAGGAGAAAGCTGGCTTTGAAGCGTGCTCCCTTTGAGAGCTGAGCTCAGGGCGGGACCCTCCCGCATGCTGCCTGCCCGTAGACGTGGCTGCTAACATCCTTAGGTTAGTTGCAGGGAGAGGTGGTGAGAAAAGCATGTGGAAGGGTCAAGCCTGTACCCAGGTGTACCTGAGTTGAATCCAGCGATTTCCAACGGCCTTCTTCAGTTAGAGTGCAGCTAGCTTGGAACTCCCATGTAGGAGTGTGTAGCAGCCATCTGCCTCCCAGACATACACACTTCTGGGAGTTGTGCTTATGGTCCATACCTCCCTCCTCCTGGCTGCCTGTAAGGGTCCGCTTCCACAGCTTTTCGTTGTATGCGGGATAGTTGCGGAATGAGAACCTAGTGTCTGCCTTGTCACTTTCGCGCCAGGCGGAAAGCTTCCTCCAGAGCATGCACACGCCTTTGGATTGAGCTTATGGCTCGCAGCTCCCACATGCTGAACGCCTGTATGCTTGGTTTCCAAAGGATTTCGCCCGATGCGGGATTCAGTGTTTCTGAGAGGCAAGTGTCTCTTAGCACAATCCAGCGACTTCTGAGCCATTCCTGCCTCCGATGGCAGCTACATACTGACATCCAAACCTGAGTAGCTAGTTGAAAGCTGTCTCTGTGGGGGAACTTCCTTCTGTGAGATGAGCTGACACACGGTCCTTCCCAGTTCCACACTGCCTCCAGATGGAGTTACGAACATCCTCACGGGTCATGTGGGTCAAAGGTCATGGGACGCCAGGGGCAACCTGCTGGCTTCAACGGCTGTGTCTCCAGGGCACTAGAGAGGTATTCAAGGAACGTCCTAAGTTGCAATTCTGCTAGCTTCTCACGGCTCTAAGAAGGCAGCTAGGAGAAAGCTGGCTTTGAAGCATGCTCCCTTTGGAGAGCTGAGCTCAGGGCGGGACCCTCCCGCATGCTGCCTGCCCGTAGCCGTGGCTGCTAACATCCTTAGGTTAGTTGCAGGGAGAGGTGGTGAGAAAAGCATTTGGAAGGTTCAAGCCTGTACCCAGGTGTACCTGAGTTGAATCCAGCGATTTCCAACGGCCTTCTTCAGTTAGAGTGCAGCTAGCTTGGAACTCCCATGTAGGAGTGTGTAGCAGGCATCTGCCTCCCAGACATACACACTTCTGAGAGTTGTGCTTATGGTCCATACCTCCCTCCTCCTGGCTGCCTGTAAGTGTCCGCTTCCACAGCTTTTCGTTGTATGCGGGATAGTTGCGGAATGAGAACCTAGTGTCTGCCTTGTCACTTTCGTGCCAGGCGGAAAGCTTCCTCCAGAGAATGCACACGCCTTTGGATTGAGCTTATGGCTCGCAGCTCCCACATGCTGAACGCCTGTACGCTTGCTTTCCAAAGGATTTCGCCCGATGCGGGATTCAGTGTTTCTGAGAGGCAAGTGTCTCTTAGCACAATCCAGCGACTTCTGAGCCATTCCTGCCTCGGATGGCAGCTACATACTAATATCCAAACCTGAGTAGCTAGTTGAAAGCTGTCTGTGTGGGGGAACTTCCTTCTGTGAGATGAGCTGACACACGGTCCTTCCCAGTTCCACACTGCCTCCAGATTGAGTTACGAACATCCTCACGGGTCAAGTGGGTCAAAGGTCATGGGACGCCAGGGGCAACCTGCTGGCTTCAACGGCTGTGTCTCCGGGGCACTAGAGCGGTATTCATGGAACGTCCTAAGTTGCAATTCTGCTAGCTTCTCACGGCTCTAAGAAGGCAGCTAGGAGAAAGCTGGCTTTGAAGCGTGCTCCCTTTGGAGAGCTGAGCTCAGGGCGGGACCCTCCCGCATGCTGCCTGCCCATAGACGTGGCTGCTAACATCCTTAGGTTAGTTGCAGGGAGAGGTGGTGAAAAAAGCATGTGGAAGGGTCAAGCCTGTACCCAGGTGTACCTGAGTTGAATCCAGCGATTTCCAACGGCCTTCTTCAGTTAGAGTGCAGCTAGCTTGGAACTCCCATGTAGGAGTGTGTAGCAGCCATCTGCCTCCCAGACATACACACTTCTGAGAGTTGTGCTTATGGTCCATACCTCCCTCCTCCTGGCTGCCTGTAAGGGTCCGCTTCCACAGCTTTTCGTTGTATGCGGAATAGTTGCGGAATGAGAACCTAGTGTCTGCCTTGTCACTTTCGCGCCAGGCGGAAAGCTTCGTCCAGAGCATGCACACGCCTTTGGATTGAGCTTATGGCTCGCAGCTCCCACATGCTGAACGCCTGTACGCTTGGTTTCCAAAGGATTTCGCCCGATGCGGGATTCAGTGTTTCTGAGAGGCAAGTGTCTCTTAGCACAATCCAGCGACTTCTGAGCCATTCCTGCCTCGGATGGCAGCTACATACTGACATCCAAACCTGAGTAGCTAGTTGAAAGCTGTCACTGTGGGGGAACTTCCTTCTGTGAGATGAGCTGACACACGGTCCTTCCCAGTTCCACAGTGCCTCCAGATGGAGTTACGAACATCCTCACGGGTCATGTGGGTCAAAGGTCATGGGACGCCAGGGGCAAACTGCTGGCTTCAACGGCTGTGTCTCCAGGGCACTAGAGAGGTATTCATGGAACGTCCTAAGTTGCAATTCTGCTAGCTTCTCACGGCTCTAAGAAGGCAGCTAGGAGAAAGCTGGCTTTGAAGCGTGCTCCCTTTGGAGAGCTGAGCTCAGGGCGGGACCCTCCCGCATGCTGCCTGCCCGTAGACGTGGCTGCTAACATCCTTAGGTTAGTTGCAGGGAGAGGTGGTGAGAAAAGCATGTGGAAGGGTCAAGCCTGTACGCAGGTGTACCTGAGTTGAATCCAGCGATTTCCAACGGCCTTCTTCAGTTAGAGTGCAGCTAGCTTGGAACTCCCATGTAGGAGTGTGTAGCAGCCATCTGCCTCCCAGACATACACACTTCTGAGAGTTGTGCTTATGGTCCATACCTCCCTCCTCCTGGCTGCCTGTAAGGGTCCGCTTCCACAGCTTTTCGTTGTATGCGGGATAGTTGCGGAATGAGAACCTAGTGTCTGCCTTGTCACTTTCGCGCCAGGCGGAAAGCTTCCTCCAGAGCATGCACACGCCTTTGGATTGAGCTTATGGCTCGCAGCTCCCACATGCTGAACGCCTGTACGCTTGGTTTCCAAAGGATTTCGCCCGATGCGGGATTCAGTGTTTCTGAGAGGAAGTGTCTCTTAGCACAATCCAGGACTTCTGAGCCATTCCTGCCTCGGATGGCAGCTACATACTGACATCCAAACCTGAGTAGCTAGTTGAAAGCTGTCTGTGTGGGGGAACTTCCTTCTGTGAGATGAGCTGACACACGGTCCTTCCCAGTTCCACACTGCCTCCAGATGGAGTTAGGAACATCCTCACGGGTCATGTGGTTTAAAGGTCATGGGACGCCAGGGGCAACCTGCTGGCTTCAACGGCTGTGTCTCCAGGGCACTAGAGCGGTATTCTTGGAACGTCCTAAGTTGCAATTCTGCTAGCTTCTCACGGCTCTAAGAAGGCAGCTAGGAGAATGCTGGCTTTGAAGCGTGCTCCCTTTGGAGAGCTGAGCTCAGGGCGGGACCCTCCCGCATGCTGCCTGCCCGTAGACGTGGCTGCTAACATCCTTAGGTTAGTTGCAGGGAGAGGTGGTGAGAAAAGCATGTGGAAGGGTCAAGCCTGTACGCAGGTGTACCTGAGTTGAATCCAGCGATTTCCAACGGCCTTCTTCAGTTAGAGTGCAGCTAGCTTGGAACTCCCATGTAGGAGTGTGTAGCAGCCATCTGCCTCCCAGACATACACACTTCTGAGAGTTGTGCTTATGGTCCACACCTCCCTCCTCCTGGCTGCCTGTAAGGGTCCGCTTCCACAGCTTTTCGTTGTATGCGGGATAGTTGCGGAATGAGAACCTAGTGTCTGCCTTGTCACTTTCGCACCAGGCGGAAATCTTCCTCCAGAGCATGCACACGCCTTTGGATTGAGCTTATGGCTCGCAGCTCCCACATGCTGAACGCCTGTATGCTTGGTTTCCAAAGGATTTCGCCCGATGCGGGATTCAGTGTTTCTGAGAGGCAAGTGTCTCTTAGCACAATCCAGCGACTTCTGAGCCATTCCTGCCTCGGATGGCAGCTACATACTAATATCCAAACCTGAGTAGCTAGTTGAAAGCTGTCTGTGTGGGGGAACTTCCTTCTGTGAGATGAGCTGACACACGGTCCTTCCCAGTTCCACACTGCCTCCAGATGGAGTTACGAACATCCTCACGGGTCATGTGGGTCAAAGGTCATGGGACGCCAGGGGCAACCTGCTGGCTTCAATGGCTGTGTCACCGGGGCACTAGAGCGGTATTCATAGAACGTCCTAAATTGCAATTCTGCTAGCTTCTCACGGCTCTAAGAAGGCAGCTAGGAGAAAGCTGGCTTTGAAGCGTGCTCCCTTTGGAGAGCTGAGCTCAGGGCGGGACCCTCCCGCATGCTGCCTGCCCGTAGACGTGGCTGCTAACATCCTTAGGTTAGTTGCAGGGAGAGGTGGTGAGAAAAGCATGTGGAAGGGTCAAGCCTGTACCCAGGTGTACCTGAGTTGAATCCAGCGATTTCCAACGGCCTTCTTCAGTTAGAGTGCAGCTAGCTTGGAACTCCCATGTAGGAGTGTGTAGCAGCCATCCGCCTCCCAGACATACACACTTCTGAGAGTTGTGCTTATGGTCCATACCTCCCTCCTCCTGGCTGCCTGTAAGGGTCCGCTTCCACAGCTTTTCGTTGTATGCGGGATAGTTGCGGAATGAGAACCTAGTGTCTGCCTTGTCACTTTCGCGCCAGGCGGAAAGCTTCCTCCAGAGCATGCACACGCCTTTGGATTGAGCTTATGGCTCGCAGCTCCCACATGCTGAACGCCTGTACGCTTGGTTTCCAAAGGATTTTGCCCGATGCGGGATTCAGTGTTTCTGAGAGGCAAGTGTCTCTTAGCACAATCCAGCGACTTCTGAGCCATTCCTGCCTCGGATGGCAGCTACATACTGACATCCAAACCTGAGTAGCTAGTTGAAAGCTGTCTGTGTGGGGGAACTTCCTTCTGTGAGATGAGCTGACACACGGTCCTTCCCAGTTCCACACTGCCTCCAGATGGAGTTACGAACATCCTCACGGGTCATGTGGGTCAAAGGTCATGGGACGCCAGGGGCAACCTGCTGGCTTCAACGGCTGTGTCTCCAGGGCACTAGAGAGGTATTCATGGAACGTCCTAAGTTACAATTCTGCTAGCTTCTCACGGCTCTAAGAAGGCAGCTAGGAGAAAGCTGGATTTGAAGCGTGCTCCCTTTGGAGAGCTGAGCTCAGGGCGGGACCCTCCCACATGCTGCCTGCCCGTAGACGTGGCTGCTAACATCCTTAGGTTAGTGGCAGGGAGAGGTGGTGAGAAAAGCATGTGGAAGGGTCAAGCCTGTACCCAGGTGTACCTGAGTTGAATCCAGCGATTTCCAACGGCCTTCTTCAGTTAGAGTGCAGCTAGCTTGGAACTCCCATGTAGGAGTGTGTAGCAGCCATCTGCCTCCCAGACATACACACTTCTGAGAGTTGTGCTTATGGTCCATACCTCCCTCCTCCTGGCTGCCTGTAAGGGTCCGCTTCCACAGCTTTTCGTTGTATGCGGGATAGTTGCGGAATGAGAACCTAGTGTCTGCCTTGTCACTTTCGTGCCAGGCGGAAATCTTCCTCCAGAGCATGCACACGCCTTTGGATTGGGCTAATGGCTCGCAGCTCCCACATGCTGAACGCCTGTACGCTTGGTTTCCAAAGGATTTCGCCCGATGCGGGATTCAGTGTTTCTGAGAGGCAAGTGTCTCTTAGCACAATCCAGCGACTTCTGAGCCATTCCTGCCTCGGATGGCAGCTACATACTAACATCCAAACCTGAGTAGCTAGTTGAAAGCTGTCTGTGTGGGGGAACTTCCTTCTGTGAGATGAGCTGACACACGGTCCTTCCCAGTTCCACACTGCCTCCAGATGGAGTTAGGAACATCCTCACGGGTCATGTGGGTCAAAGGTCATGGGACGCCAGGGGCAACCTGCTGGCTTCAACGGCTGTGTCTCCGGGGCACTAGAGCGGTATTCATGGAACGTCCTAAGTTGCAATTCTGCTAGCTTCTCACGGCTCTAAGAAGGCAGCTAGGAGAAAGCTGGCTTTGAAGCGTGTTCCCTTTGGAGAGCTGAGCTCAGGGCGGGACCCTCCCACATGCTGCCTGCCCGTAGACGTGGCTGCTAACATCCTTAGGTTAGTTGCAGGGAGAGGTGGTGAGAAAAGCATGTGGAAGGGTCAAGCCTGTACCCAGGTGTACCTGAGTTGAATCCAGCGATTTCCAACGGCCTTCTTCAGTTAGAGTGCAGCTAGCTTGGAACTCCCATGTAGGAGTGTGTAGCAGCCATCTGCCTCCCAGACATACACACTTCTGAGAGTTGTGCTTATGGTCCATACCTCCCTCCTCCTGGCTGCCTGTAAGGGTCCGCTTCCACAGCTTTTCGTTGTATGCGGGATAGTTGCGGAATGAGAACCTAGTGTCTGCCTTGTCACTTTCGCGCCAGGCGGAAAGCTTCCTCCAGAGCATGCACACGCCTTTGGATTGAGCTTATGGCTCACAGCTCCCACATGCTGAACGCCTGTACACTTGGTTTCCAAAGGATTTCGCCCGATGCGGGATTCAGTGTTTCTGAGAGGCAAGTGTCTCTTAGCACAATCCAGCGACTTCTGAGCCATTCCTGCCTCCGATGGCAGCTACATACTGACATCCAAACCTGAGTAGCTAGTTGAAAGCTGTCACTGTGGGGGAACTTCCTTCTGTGAGATGAGCTGACACACGGTCCTTCCCAGTTCCACACTGCCTCCAGATGGAGTTACGAACATCCTCACGGGTCATGTGGGTCAAAGGTCATGGGACGCCAGGGGCAACCTGCTGGCTTCAACGGCTGTGTCTCCAGGGCACTAGAGAGGTATTCATGGAACGTCCTAAGTTGCAATTCTGCTAGCTTCTCACGGCTCTAAGAAGGCAGCTAGGAGAAAGCTGGCTTTGAAGCATGCTCCCTTTGGAGAGCTGAGCTCAGGGCGGGACCCTCCCGCATGCTGCCTGCCCGTAGACGTGGCTGCTAACATCCTTAGGTTAGTTGCAGGGAGAGGTGGTGAGAAAAGCATTTGGAAGGTTCAAGCCTGTACCCAGGTGTACCTGAGTTGAATCCAGCGATTTCCAACGGCCTTCTTCATTTAGAGTGCAGCTAGCTTGGAACTCCCATGTAGGAGTGTGTAGCAGCCATCTGCCTCCCAGACATACACACTTCTGAGAGTTGTGCTTATGGTCCATACCTCCCTCCTCCTGGCTGCCTGTAAGGGTCCGCTTCCACAGCTTTTCGTTGTATGCGGGATAGTTGCGGAATGAGAACCTAGTGTCTGCCTTGTCACTTTCGTGCCAGGCGGAAAGCTTCCTCCAGAGAATGCACACGCCTTTGGATTGAGCTTATGGCTCGCAGCTCCCACATGCTGAACGCCTGTACGCTTGGTTTCCAAAGGATTTCGCCCGATGCGGGATTCAGTGTTTCTGAGAGGCAAGTGTCTCTTAGCACAATCCAGCGACTTCTGAGCCATTCCTGCCTCGGATGGCAGCTACATACTAATATCCAAACCTGAGTAGCTAGTTGAAAGCTGTCTGTGTGGGGGAACTTCCTTCTGTGAGATGAGCTGACACACGGTCCTTCCCAGTTCCACACTGCCTCCAGATGGAGTTACGAACATCCTCACGGGTCAAGTGGGTCAAAGGTCATGGGACGCCAGGGGCAACCTGCTGGCTTCAACGGCTGTGTCTCCGGGGCACTAGAGCGGTATTCATGGAACGTCCTAAGTTGCAATTCTGCTAGCTTCTCACGGCTCTAAGAAGGCAGCTAGGAGAAAGCTGGCTTTGAAGCGTGCTCCCTTTGGAGAGCTGAGCTCAGGGCGGGACCCTCCCGCATGCTGCCTGCCCATAGACGTGGCTGCTAACATCCTTAGGTTAGTTGCAGGGAGAGGTGGTGAAAAAAGCATGTGGAAGGGTCAAGCCTGTACCCAGGTGTACCTGAGTTGAATCCAGCGATTTCCAACGGCCTTCTTCAGTTAGAGTGCAGCTAGCTTGGAACTCCCATGTAGGAGTGTGTAGCAGCCATCTGCCTCCCAGACATACACACTTCTGAGAGTTGTGCTTATGGTCCATACCTCCCTCCTCCTGGCTGCCTGTAAGGGTCCGCTTCCACAGCTTTTCGTTGTATGCGGGATAGTTGCGGAATGAGAACCTAGTGTCTGCCTTGTCACTTTCGCGCCAGGCGGAAAGCTTCGTCCAGAGCATGCACACGCCTTTGGATTGAGCTTATGGCTCGCAGCTCCCACATGCTGAACGCCTGTACGCTTGGTTTCCAAAGGATTTCGCCCGATGCGGGATTCAGTGTTTCTGAGAGGCAAGTGTCTCTTAGCACAATCCAGCGACTTCTGAGCCATTCCTGCCTCGGATGGCAGCTACATACTGACATCCAAACCTGAGTAGCTAGTTGAAAGCTGTCTGTGTGGGGGAACTTCCTTCTGTGAGATGAGCTGACACACGGTCCTTCCCAGTTCCACAGTGCCTCCAGATGGAGTTACGAACATCCTCACGGGTCATGTGGGTCAAAGGTCATGGGACGCCAGGGGCAACCTGCTGGCTTCAACGGCTGTGTCTCCAGGGCACTAGAGAGGTATTCATGGAACGTCCTAAGTTGCAATTCTGCTAGCTTCTCACGGCTCTAAGAATGCAGCTAGGAGAAAGCTGGCTTTGAAGCGTGCTCCCTTTGGAGAGCTGAGCTCAGGGCGGGACCCTCCCGCATGCTGCCTGCCCGTAGACGTGGCTGCTAACATCCTTAGGTTAGTTGCAGGGAGAGGTGGTGAGAAAAGCATGTGGAAGGGTCAAGCCTGTACCCAGGTGTACCTGAGTTGAATCCAGCGATTTCCAACGGCCTTCTTCAGTTAGAGTGCAGCTAGCTTGGAACTCCCATGTAGGAGTGTGTAGCAGCCATCTGCCTCCCAGACATACACGCTTCTGAGAGTTGTGCTTATGGTCCATAACTCCCTCCTCCTGGCTGCCTGTAAGGGTCCGCTTCCACAGCTTTTCGTTGTATGCGGGATAGTTGCGGAATGAGAACCTAGTGTCTGCCTTGTCACTTTCGCGCCAGGCGGAAAGCTTCCTCCAGAGCATGCACACGCCTTTGGATTGAGCTTATGGCTCGCAGCTCCCACATGCTGAACGCCTGTACGCTTGGTTTCCAAAGGATTTCGCCCGATGTGGGATTCAGTGTTTCTGAGAGGAAGTGTCTCTTAGCACAATCCAGGACTTCTGAGCCATTCCTGCCTCGGATGGCAGCTACATACTGACATCCAAACCTGAGTAGCTAGTTGAAAGCTGTCTGTGTGGGGGAACTTCCTTCTGTGAGATGAGCTGACACACGGTCCTTCCCAGTTCCACACTGCCTCCAGATGGAGTTAGGAACATCCTCACGGGTCATGTGGGTTAAAGGTCATGGGACGCCAGGGGCAACCTGCTGGCTTCAACGGCTGTGTCTCCAGGGCACTAGAGCGGTATTCTTGGAACGTCCTAAGTTGCAATTCTGCTAGCTTCTCACGGCTCTAAGAAGGCAGCTAGGAGAATGCTGGCTTTGAAGCGTGCTCCCTTTGGAGAGCTGAGCTCAGGGCGGGACCCTCCCGCATGCTGCCTGCCCGTAGACGTGGCTGCTAACATCCTTAGGTTAGTTGCAGGGAGAGGTGGTGAGAAAAGCATGTGGAAGGGTCAAGCCTGTACGCAGGTGTACCTGAGTTGAATCCAGCGATTTCCAACGGCCTTCTTCAGTTAGAGTGCAGCTAGCTTGGAACTCCCATGTAGGAGTGTGTAGCAGCCATCTGCCTCCCAGACATACACACTTCTGAGAGTTGTGCTTATGGTCCACACCTCCCTCCTCCTGGCTGCCTGTAAGGGTCCGCTTCCACAGCTTTTCGTTGTATGCGGGATAGTTGCGGAATGAGAACCTAGTGTCTGCCTTGTCACTTTCGCACCAGGCGGAAAGCTTCCTCCAGAGCATGCACACGCCTTTGGATTGAGCTTATGGCTCGCAGCTCCCACATGCTGAACGCCTGTACGCTTGGTTTCCAAAGGATTTCGCCCGATGCGGGATTCAGTGTTTCTGAGAGGCAAGTGTCTCTTAGCACAATCCAGCGACTTCTGAGCCATTCCTGCCTCGGATGGCAGCTACATACTAATATCCAAACCTGAGTAGCTAGTTGAAAGCTGTCTGTGTGGGGGAACTTCCTTCTGTGAGATGAGCTGACACACGGTCCTTCCCAGTTCCACACTGCCTCCAGATGGAGTTACGAACATCCTCACGGGTCATGTGGGTCAAAGGTCATGGGACGCCAGGGGCAACCTGCTGGCTTCAATGGCTGTGTCACCGGGGCACTAGAGCGGTATTCATAGAACGTCCTAAGTTGCAATTCTGCTAGCTTCTCACGGCTCTAAGAAGGCAGCTAGGAGAAAGCTGGCTTTGAAGCGTGCTCCCTTTGGAGAGCTGAGCTCAGGGCGGGACCCTCCCGCATGCTGCCTGCCCGTAGACGTGGCTGCTAACATCCTTAGGTTAGTTGCAGGGAGAGGTGGTGAGAAAAGCATGTGGAAGGGTCAAGCCTGTACCCAGGTGTACCTGAGTTGAATCCAGCGATTTCCAACGGCCTTCTTCAGTTAGAGTGCAGCTAGTTTGGAACTCCCATGTAGGAGTGTGTAGAAGCCATCCGCCTCCCAGACATACACACTTCTGAGAGTTGTGCTTATGGTCCATACCTCCCTCCTCCTGGCTGCCTGTAAGGGTCCGCTTCCACAGCTTTTCGTTGTATGCGGGATAGTTGCGGAATGAGAACCTAGTGTCTGCCTTGTCACTTTCGCGCCAGGCGGAAAGCTTCCTCCAGAGCATGCACACGCCTTTGGATTGAGCTTATGGCTCGCAGCTCCCACATGCTGAACGCCTGTACGCTTGGTTTCCAAAGGATTTCGCCCGATGCGGGATTCAGTGTTTCTGAGAGGCAAGTGTCTCTTAGCACAATCCAGCGACTTCTGAGCCATTCCTGCCTCGGATGGCAGCTACATACTGACATCCAAACCTGAGTAGCTAGTTGAAAGCTGTCTGTGTGGGGGAACTTCCTTCTGTGAGATGAGCTGACACACGGTCCTTCCCAGTTCCACACTGCCTCCAGATGGAGTTACGAACATCCTCACGGGTCATGTGGGTCAAAGGTCATGGGACGCCAGGGGCAACCTGCTGGCTTCAACGGCTGTGTCTCCAGGGCACTAGAGAGGTATTCATGGAACGTCCTAAGTTACAATTCTGCTAGCTTCTCACGGCTCTAAGAAGGCAGCTAGGAGAAAGCTGGCTTTGAAGCGTGCTCCCTTTGGAGAGCTGAGCTCAGGGCGGGACCCTCCCACATGCTGCCTGCCCGTAGACGTGGCTGCTAACATCCTTAGGTTAGTGGCAGGGAGAGGTGGTGAGAAAAGCATGTGGAAGGGTCAAGCCTGTACCCAGGTGTACCTGAGTTGAATCCAGCGATTTCCAACGGCCTTCTTCAGTTAGAGTGCAGCTAGCTTGGAACTCCCATGTAGGAGTGTGTAGCAGCCATCTGCCTCCCAGACATACACACTTCTGAGAGTTGTGCTTATGGTCCATACCTCCCTCCTCCTGGCTGCCTGTAAGGGTCCGCTTCCACAGCTTTTCTTTGTATGCGGGATAGTTGCGGAATGAGAACCTAGTGTCTGCCTTGTCACTTTCGCGCCAGGCGGAAATCTTCCTCCAGAGCATGCACACGCCTTTGGATTGGGCTAATGGCTCGCAGCTCCCACATGCTGAACGCCTGTACGCTTGGTTTCCAAAGGATTTCGCCCGATGCGGGATTCAGTGTTTCTGAGAGGCAAGTGTCTCTTAGCACAATCCAGCGACTTCTGAGCCATTCCTGCCTCGGATGGCAGCTACATACTAACATCCAAACCTGAGTAGCTAGTTGAAAGCTGTCTGTGTGGGGGAACTTCCTTCTGTGAGATTAGCTGACACACGGTCCTTCCCAGTTCCACACTGCCTCCAGATGGAGTTAGGAACATCCTCACGGGTCATGTGGGTCAAAGGTCATGGGACGCCAGGGGCAACCTGCTGGCTTCAACGGCTGTGTCTCCGGGGCACTAGAGCGGTATTCATGGAACGTCCTAAGTTGCAATTCTGCTAGCTTCTCACGGCTCTAAGAAGGCAGCTAGGAGAAAGCTGGCTTTGAAGCGTGTTCCCTTTGGAGAGCTGAGCTCAGGGCGGGACCCTCCCACATGCTGCCTGCCCGTAGACGTGGCTGCTAACATCCTTAGGTTAGTTGCAGGGAGAGGTGGTGAGAAAAGCATGTGGAAGGGTCAAGCCTGTACCCAGGTGTACCTGAGTTGAATCCAGCGATTTCCAACGGCCTTCTTCAGTTAGAGTGCAGCTAGCTTGGAACTCCCATGTAGGAGTGTGTAGCAGCCATCTGCCTCCCAGACATACACACTTCTGAGAGTTGTGCTTATGGTCCATACCTCCCTCCTCCTGGCTGCCTGTAAGGGTCCGCTTCCACAGCTTTTCGTTGTATGCGGGATAGTTGCGGAATGAGAACCTAGTGTCTGCCTTGTCACTTTCGCGCCAGGCGGAAAGCTTCCTCCAGAGCATGCACACGCCTTTGGATTGAGCTTATGGCTCACAGCTCCCACATGCTGAACGCCTGTACGCTTGGTTTCCAAAGGATTTCGCCCGATGCGGGATTCAGTGTTTCTGAGAGGCAAGTGTCTCTTAGCACAATCCAGCGACTTCTGAGCCATTCCTGCCTCCGATGGCAGCTACATACTGACATCCAAACCTGAGTAGCTAGTTGAAAGCTGTCACTGTGGGGGAACTTCCTTCTGTGAGATGAGCTGACACACGGTCCTTCCCAGTTCCACACTGCCTCCAGATGGAGTTACGAACATCCTCACGGGTCATGTGGGTCAAAGGTCATGGGACGCCAGGGGCAACCTGCTGGCTTCAACGGCTGTGTCTCCAGGGCACTAGAGAGGTATTCATGGAACGTCCTAAGTTGCAATTCTGCTAGCTTCTCACGGCTCTAAGAAGGCAGCTAGGAGAAAGCTGGCTTTGAAGCATGCTCCCTTTGGAGAGCTGAGCTCAGGGCGGGACCCTCCCGCATGCTGCCTGCCCGTAGACGTGGCTGCTAACATCCTTAGGTTAGTTGCAGGGAGAGGTGGTGAGAAAAGCATTTGGAAGGTTCAAGCCTGTACCCAGGTGTACCTGAGTTGAATCCAGCGATTTCCAACGGCCTTCTTCAGTTAGAGTGCAGCTAGCTTGGAACTCCCATGTAGGAGTGTGTAGCAGCCATCTGCCTCCCAGACATACACACTTCTGAGAGTTGTGCTTATGGTCCATACCTCCCTCCTCCTGGCTGCCTCTAAGGGTCCGCTATCACAGCTTTTCGTTGTATGCGGGATAGTTGCGGAATGAGAACCTAGTGTCTGCCTTGTCACTTTCGTGCCAGGCGGAAAGCTTCCTCCAGAGAATGCACACGCCTTTGGATTGAGCTTATGGCTCGCAGCTCCCACATGCTGAACGCCTGTACGCTTGGTTTCCAAAGGATTTCGCCCGATGCGGGATTCAGTGTTTCTGAGAGGCAAGTGTCTCTTAGCACAATCCAGCGACTTCTGAGCCATTCCTGCCTCGGATGGCAGCTACATACTAATATCCAAACCTGAGTAGCTAGTTGAAAGCTGTCTGTGTGGGGGAACTTCCTTCTGTGAGATGAGCTGACACACGGTCCTTCCCAGTTCCACACTGCCTCCAGATGGAGTTACGAACATCCTCACGGGTCATGTGGGTCAAAGGTCATGGGACGCCAGGGGCAACCTGCTGGCTTCAACGGCTGTGTCTCCGGGGCACTAGAGCGGTATTCATGGAACGTCCTAAGTTGCAATTCTGCTAGCTTCTCACGGCTCTAAGAAGGCAGCTATGAGAAAGCTGGCTTTGAAGCGTGCTCCCTTTGGAGAGCTGAGCTAGGGCGGGACCCTCCCGCATGCTGCCTGCCCATAGACGTGGCTGCTAACATCCTTAGGTTAGTTGCAGGGAGAGGTGGTGAGAAAAGCATGTGGAAGGGTCAAGCCTGCACCCAGGTGTACCTGAGTTGAATCCAGCGATTTCCAACGGCCTTCTTCAGTTAGAGTGCAGCTAGCTTGGAACTCCCATGTAGGAGTGTGTAGCAGCCATCTGCCTCCCAGACATACACACTTCTGAGAGTTGTGCTTATGGTCCATACCTCCCTCCTCCTGGCTGCCTGTAAGGGTCCGCTTCCACAGCTTTTCGTTGTATGCGGGATAGTTGCGGAATGAGAACCTAGTGTCTGCCTTGTCACTTTCGCGCCAGGCGGAAAGGTTCCTCCAGAGCATGCACACGCCTTTGGATTGAGCTTATGGCTCGCAGCTCCCACATGCTGAACGCCTGTATGCTTGGTTTCCAAAGGATTTCGCCCGATGCGGGATTCAGTGTTTCTGAGAGGCAAGTGTCTCTTAGCACAATCCAGCGACTTCTGAGCCTTTCCTGCCTCGGATGGCAGCTACATACTGACATCCAAACCTGAGTAGCTAGTTGAAAGCTGTCTGTGTGGGGGAACTTACTTCTGTGAGATGAGCTGACACACGGTCCTTCCCAGTTCCACACTGCCTCCAGATGGAGTTACGAACATCCTCACGGGTCATGTGGGTCAAAGGTAATGGGACGCCAGGGGCAACCTGCTGGCTTCAATGGCTGTGTCTCCAGGGCACTAGAGAGGTATTCATGGAACGTCCTAAGTTGCAATTCTGCTAGCTTCTCACGGCTCTAAGAAGGCAGCTAGGAGAAAGCTGGCTTTGAAGCGTGCTCCCTTTGGAGAGCTGAGCTCAGGGCGAGACCCTCCCGCATGCTGCCTGCCCGTAGACGTGGCTGCTAACATCCTTAGGTTAGTTGCAGGGAGAGGTGGTGAGAAAAGCATGTGGAAGGGTCAAGCCTGTACCCAGGTGTACCTGAGTTGAATCCAGCGATTTCCAACGGCCTTCTTCACTTAGAGTGCAGCTAGCTTGGAACTCCCATGTAGGAGTGTGTAGCAGCCATCTGCCTCCCAGACATACACACTTCTGAGAGTTGTGCTTATGGTCCATACCTCCCTCCTCCTGGCTGCCTGTAAGGGTCCGCTTCCACAGCTTTTCGTTGTATGCGGGATAGTTGCGGAATGAGAACCTAGTGTCTGCCTTGTCACTTTCGCGCCAGGCGGAAAGCTTCCTCCAGAGCATGCACACGCCTTTGGATTGAGCTTATGGCTCGCAGCTCCCAAATGCTGAACGCCTGTACGCTTGGTTTCCAAAGGATTTCGCCCGATGCGGGATTCAGTGTTTCTGAGAGGCAAGTGTCTCTTAGCACAATCCAGCGACTTCTGAGCCATTCCTGCCTCGGATGGCAGCTACATACTAACATCCAAACCTGAGTAGCTAGTTGAAAGCTGTCTGTGTGGGGGAACTTCCTTCTGTGAGATGAGCTGACACACGGTCCTTCCCAGTTCCACAC
>JAVLSZ010000064.1:452500-502500 GCA_032313775.1 Urocyon cinereoargenteus | reverse complement strand
GCATCCTAAACCTAACCCTAAACCTAGCCCTAACCAGTACTCTAACCCTAACCCGTACCCTAACCCTAACCCTAAACCTAACCCTATCAGTACACTAACCCTAAACCTAAACCTAAACCTAACCCTAACCCGTACTCTAAACCTAACCCGTACCCTAACAATAACCCGTACCCTAACACTAACCCTAACCCTAACAAAACCCTACCCCGTACTCTAAACCTAAACCTAACCCTAACTCTAACCCTAACCTGTAATGTAACCTTAACCCTAACCCTAAACCTAACCCTAACCCGTACAGTAACCCTAACGCGTACTCTAACCCTAACCCTAACCCTAAACCTAACGCTAACCTTGACACTAAATCTAACCCTAAACCGTACCCTATCCCTAAACCATACCCTACCCCTAACCCGAAACCTAACCCGCACCCTAACCCTAAATGTAACCCTACCCCTTACCCAAAGCCTAACCCTAACACGTACCCTAACCCTAACCCTAACCCGCACTCTAAACCTAACCCTAACCCGACTTAACACCTACACTAACCCTATCCCGTACCCTAACCATAACCCTAACCCGTACCGTAACCCTAACACTAACCCTAACCCTAACCCTAATCAGTACCCTAACCCTACCCGTAGCCTAACACTAACTCTAACCCTAACCCCTAACCCCAACCCTAACCCTTACCCTAACCCGTACCCAAACGGTAAACCCAACCCGTACCCTAACACTAACCCAAACCCGTACTTTAATCCTAACCCTAACCCTAACCCTAAACCTAACCCTAACCCATACCTTAACCCTTCCCGTAGCCTAACCCTAACTCTAACACTAATCCCTAACCCTAACCCTAACCCTTAACCTAACACATACCCAAACGGTAAACCTAACACGTACCCTAACACTAACCCAAACCCGTACTCTAACCCTAACCCTAACCCTAACCCTAACCTGCACCCTAAACTTAACCCTAACCCTAACCCAAACCATAACCCGTAACCGTAACCTAACCCTAACCCATACCCTAACCCTAACCCTAACCTTAACCGTAACCATAACTCTTACCCTAACCCTAAAACTAACCTGTACCCTAAACCCAACCCTAACCTTAACGCGGACACTAACACTAACCCTAACCCTAAACCTGACCCTAAACCTAACCCTAACCGTACACTAACCCTAACCCTAACCCTAACCCTAACACTAACCCTAACCAGTACTCTAACACTAAACGTGACCCTAACACTAACCCTAACCCCCTACTATAATCCTAAACCTAAACCTAACCCTTACCCTAACCCTAACTCGTACCGTAACCAGAACCCATACCCAACCCTAACCCTAAACCTAAACCTAAACATAACCCTGACCCTAACCCTTACCCTAATCCCGTACCCTAACCCTAATCCTAACCCATATCCTAAACCTAACCCTAAACCTAGACCTAACCCGTAGCCTAACCCTAACCCATACCGTAACACTAACCCGTACCCTAACCCTAACCCTAACCCGCATCCTAAAACTAACCCTAAACCTAGAACTAACCCATACCCTAACCCTAACCCTTACCCTAACACTAACCCATACCCTAACCCTAACACTAACCCTAACCCTAACCCGTACACTAACCATAACCCTAACCCATACCCTAACGCTAACTCGTACCCTCACCCTAACCCAGGGTCTAACTCTAACCCGCACCGTAAACCTAACCCTAACCCTAGACATAACCCATAACCTAACCCTATCCCATACCCTAACCCTAGTCCTAACCCGTATCCTAACCCTAACACTAACCCTAACCCTAACACTAACCCTAACCCATACACTAACCCTAACCCTAACCCTAACCCGTACCCTAACCCTAACCCGCACCAAAACCTAACCCTAACCCTTACCCTAACCCTAACCCGTAACCTCAACCTAAGCCTAACCCTAAACTTAACCCGTACACTAACCCTATCCCATACCCTAAACCTAACCCTAACCCGTACCCTAAACCTAACTCTAACACTAACCCTATCCGTACACTAACCCTAACCCTAACACTAACACTAACCCTAACCCATACTCTAACACTAACCCTAACCCTATCCTAACCCTAACAGTACTCTAACCCTAACCCGTACCCTAACACTAACCCTTACCCTAACCCTAAAACTACCCCGTACCCTAACTCTAAACGGAACCTTAAACCGTACCCAAACCCTAACCCTAACACGTACCCTAACCCTAACCCTAACCCTAACCCTAACCCGCACACTAAACCTAACCCTATCCCTACACCTAACACGTACACTAACCCTATCCGATACCGTAACCTTAACCCTAACCCATACCGTAACCGTAACACTAAAAATAACCCTAACCCTAACCCTAAGCCGTACACTAACCCTAACCCAAACCCTAACTCTAACCCTACCCTAACCCGTACCCTAACCATACCCGTAGCCTAACCCTAACCCTAACCCCTAACCCTAACCCTAACCCTAACCCTAACCCTTACCCTAACACGTACCCAAACGGCAACCGTAACCCGTACCCTAACACTAAACCTAAACCGTACTCTAACGCTAACCGAAACCCTAACCCTAATCCTAACCCGCACCCTAAACTTAAACCTAACCCTCCCCCAAACCATAACCCTTAACCGTAACCTAACCCTAACCCATACCCTAACCCTAACCCAAACCTTAACCATAACACTAACCCGTACCCTAACCCTAAATCTAACCCGTACCCTAATCCCAACCCTAACCCTAATCCGTACCCTAACACTTACCCTAACCCTAACCTGTACCCTAACCCATACCATAAACCTTGCCCTAACCCTAACCTGAAACCTAACCCCCTACCCTACCCCTACCCTTAACCCGTAACCTATCCCTAACCCGTACCCAAACCTAACCCTAACCCCTAAACCTAACCCTAAACCGTACCCTAACATAACCCTAAACTTAACTCGTACCCTACCCCTAACCTTAACCCTGACCCTATTCCTAAACCTAACCCATACCCTAACCCGTACCCGTACCCTAAACCAAACCCTAACCCTAACTCGTACCCTATCCCTAACCCTAACCATCACCCTAACCCTAACCCTAACCCGTACGCTAACCCTAACACTAACCCTAAACCTCACCCTAAACCGTACACTAACCCTAACCCTAACCCGTACGCTAACCCTAACACTAACCTTAACCTTAACCCAATTCCTAACCCTAACCCACACCCTAAACCTAACCCTAACCCTAGACCTAACCCGTACACTAACCCTATCCCGTACACTAACCCTAACGCTAACCGGTACCATAACCCTAACACTAACACTAACTCTAATCCTAACCCTATCCCGTACACTAACTCTAACCCTAACCCTAACCCATAGCCTAACCCTAACTCTAACACTAACCCCTAACCCTACCATAACCCTAACCCTTACCCTAACCCGTACCCATACGTTAAACCTAACCCGTACCCTAACACTAACACAAACCCGTACCCTAACCCGTACCCTAACCCTAATAAGTACCGTTACCGTACCTTAAAACTAACCCTAACCCGTATCCAAACCCGTACACTAACCCTAACACTAACCTGTACCCTAACACGTAGCATAACCCTAACCGTAACCCTAACACTAACCCTAAACCTAACCCATAACCTACGCGTAACCCTAACATGTACACTAACCCTAACCCTCACCCTAACCCCTAACACTAACCCTAACCCGTACCCTAAACTTAACCCTAACTTTAACTCGTACCCTAACCCTAACCCTAACCCTGACCCTAACCCGTACCCTAACCCGTACCCTAACCCGTACCCTAACCCTAACCCGTCCCCTAACCCTAAACCTAACCCTAACACTGACCCTAACCCCCTACTATAACCTAAACCCTAAACCTAACCCTAACCCTAACCCTAACACGTACCGTTAACTTTACCCGTACCCTAACCGTAAACCTAACCCTAAATGTAATCGTAACCCTGACCCTAACACTAACCCTAATACCGTACCCTAACCCTAACACTAACCCGCATCCTAAACCTAACCCTAACCTTAGACCTAACCCGTACCCTAACCCTAACCCGTACCCTAACACTAACCCTAAACCAAACCCTAACCCGTACCCTAATCCTAAGCCTTACCCTAACCCTAAACCTAACCCGTACCCTAACCCTAACCCGTACCCTAACCCTAACCCTAAACCTAACCCTAACCCGCACACTAAACCTAACCCTAACCCTAGACCTAACACCTACATTAACCCGATTCCATACCCTAACCTTAACCCTAACCCGTACCGTAACCCTAACACTAACCCTAACCCTAAGCTTAACCCTAACCCTAACCCGCACACTAACCCTCACCTGAACCCTAACCCTAACCCTAACCCGTACCCTAACCCTACCTGTAGCCAAACTGTAACTCTAACCCTAACCCCTAACCCTAACCCTAACCCTAAACCTTACCCTAACCCGTACCCAAACGGTAAACCTGACCTGTACCCTAACAATAAACCAAACCTGTACTCTAACCCTAACCCTAAACCTAACCCTAACCCTAACCCGCACCCTAAACTTAACCCTAAACCTAACCCAAAACATAACCCTTAACCATAACCTAACCCTAACCCATACCCTAAACCTAACCCTAAACTTAACCATAACTGTAACCCGTACCGTAACCCTAAACCTAAACCTAACCCTTACACTAACCCTAACCATAACCCGTACCCTAAAACTAACCCTAACCCTAATCCTGACCCTAAACCTAATCTTAACACTTACACTAACCGTAACCCACACCCTAAACCTAACCCTAACCCGTACCCTAAGCTGAACCCCTAACCTAAACCTAACCCTAACCCTAAACTTAACCCGTACACTAACCCTATCCCTTACCCTAAACCTAAACCTAACCCGTATCCTAAACCTAACCAAACCCTAAGCCTAACCCGTACATTAACCCTAACCATAACCATAACACTAACCGTACCCCGTACTCTAACCCTAACCCTAAACCTAAACCTAAACCTAACCCTCACCAGCACCCTAAACCTAACCCTAAAACTAATTCTAATCCTAACCCATACTGTAACCCTAACCCTAACCCTAACCCTAACCCTAACCCGTACAGTAACCCTAACGCGTACACTAACCCTAACCCAAACCCTAACACTAAACCTACCCTAACCCTGACCCTAACCCTAACCCTAACCCTAAACCGTACCCTAACCCTAACCCTAAACCTAACCCATACCCTAATCCTAAACGTAACCCTAACCCGTACCGAAACCCTAACCCTAACACATACCCTAACCCTAACCCGCACACTAAACCTAACCCTAACCCTAGTCCTTACACGTACACTAAACCTATCCCGTACCCTAAACTTAAACCTAACCCGTAACGTAACCCTAACACTAACCCTAACCCTAACCCTAACCCGTACCCTAACCCTACCCATAGCCTAACACTAACTCTAACCTTAACCCCCAACACTAACCCTAACCCTTACCCTAACCCGTACCCAAACGGTAAACCTAACCTGTACCCTAACACTAACCCAAACCCGTACTCTAATCCTAACCCTAACCCTAACCCTAACCCTAACCCTAACCCTAACCCGTACCCTAACCCTTCCCGTAGCCTAAACCAAATCTAACCCTAACCCCTAACCCTAACCCTAACCCTAACCCTTAACCTAACACGTACCCAAATGGTAAACCTAACACGTACCCTAACACTAACCCAAACCTGTACTCTAAACCTAACCCTAACCCTAACCCTAACCTGCACCCTAAACTTAACCCTAACCCTAACGCAAACCATAACCCTTAACCATAACCTAACCCTAAAGCATACCCTAACCCGAACCCTAACCTTAACCATAACCCTAACTCGTACCCTAACCTAAAACTAACCCATACCCTAACCACAACCCTAACCTTAACGCTTACACTAACACTAACCCTAACCCTAACCCTGACCCTAAACCTAACCCTAACCGCACACTAACCCTAACCCTAACCCTAACCCTAACACTAACCCTATCCCGTACTCTAAACCTAACCCTAACAGTAATCCTAACCCTAACCCGTACTCTAACCCTAACCCTAACACTAACCATAACCCTAACACTAACCCTAACCAGTACTCTAACGCTAAACGTAACCCTAAACTAACCCTAACCCCCTACTATAATCATAACCCTAAACCTAAACCTTACGCTAACCCTAACTCGTACTGTAACCCGAATCCGTACCCAACCCTAAACCTATCCCTCAACCTAACCCTAACCCAGACCCTAACCCTAACCCTAATCCCGTACCCTACTCCTAACCCTAACCCGCATCCTAAACCTAACCCTAAACCTAGACCTAACCCGTAGCCTAACCCTAACCCGTACCCTAACACTAACCCATACCCTAAACCTAACACTTACCCTAACCCTAACCCGTACACTAACCATAACCCTAACCCATACCCTAAACCTAACCTGTACCCTAACCCTAACCCAGGGCCTAACTCTAACCTGCACCGTAAACATAACCCTAACCCTAGATATAACCCATACCCTAACCGTATCCCGTACCCTAACCCTAGTCCTAACCCATATCCTAACCCTAACACTAACCCTAACCCTAACACTAACCCTAACCCTAACCCTAAACCGTACCCTAACCCTAACCATAAACCTAACCCGTACCCTAACCTTAAACGTAACCCTAACCCATACTCAAACCCTAACCCTAACACGTACCCTAACCCTAAGCCGCACACTAAACCTAACCCTAACCCTAGACCTAACACGTACACTAACCCTATACCATAACCTAAACTTAAACCTAACCCATACCGTAACCCTAACACTAACCCTAACCCTAACCCGTACCCTAACCCTACCCGTAGCCTAACCCTAACTCTAACCCTAACCCCCAACACTAACCCTAACCTTTACCTTAACCCATACCCAAACGGTAAACCTAACCCATACCCTAACACTAACCCAAACCCGTACTCTAATCCTAACCGTAACCCTAACCCTAACCCTAACCCGTACCCTAACCCTTCCCGTAGCCTATCCCTAACTCTAACCCTAACCCCTAACCCTAACCCTAACCCTTAACTTAACACGTACCCAAACGGTAAACCTAACACGTACCCTAACACTAATCCAAACCCGTACTCTAAACCTAACCCTAACCCTAAACCTAAACCGCACCCTAAACTTAACCCTAACCCTAACGCAAACCATAACCCTTAACCGTAACATAACCCTAACCCATACCCTAACCCGAACCCTAACCTTAACCGTAACCCTAACTCGTACCCTAAACCTAAAACTAACCCGGACCCTAACCCCAACGCTAACCATAATGCGTACACTAACACTAACCCTAAACCTAACCCTGACCCTAAACCTAACCCTAACCGCACACTAACCCTAACCCTATCCCTAAACCTAACACTAACCCTATCCCGTACTCTAAACCTAACCCTATCCCTAATCCTAACCCTAACCCGTACACTAACCATAACCCTAAAACTAACCCTAACCAGTACTCTAATGTTAAACGTAACCCTAACACTAACACTAACCCCCTACTATAATCCTAACCCTAAACCTAACCCTTACCCTAACCCTACCCGTAGCCTAACCCTAATACTAACCCTAACCCCTAACCCTAACCCTAACCCTTAACCTAACACGTTCCCAAACGGTAAACTTAACACGTACCCTAACACTAACCCAAACCCGTACTCTAACCCTAACCCTAACCCGTACCCGTACGCGTACCCTAACCCTTCCCGTAGCCGAACCCTAACTCTAACCCTAACCCCTAACCCTAACCCTAACCCTTAAGCTAACACGTACCCAAATGGTAAACCTAACACGCACCCTAACACTAACCCAAACCCGTACTCTAATCCTAACCCTAACCCGCAACCTAAACTTAACCCTAACCCTAACCCAAACCATAAACCTTAACCATAACCTAACCCTAAACCATACCCTAACCCTAACCTTAACCGTAACCCTAACTCTTACCCTAACCCAAAAACTAACCCGTACCCTAAACCTAACCCTAACCTTAACGCGTACCCTAACACTAAACCTAACCATAACCCTGACCCTAAATCTAACCCTAACCCTAACACTAACCCTATCCCGTACTCTAAACCTAACCCTTATCCTAACCCTAACCCGTACTCTAACCTTAACCCTAACCCTAACATTAACCATAACCCTAACACTAACCCTAACCAGAACTCTAACCCTAAACGTAACCCTAACACTAACCCTAACCCCCTACTATAATCATAACCCTAAACCTAACCCTTACCCTAACACTAAATCGTACCGTAACCCGAACCCGTACCCAACCCTAACCCTAACCCTAACCCACAACCTAAACTTAAACCTAACCCTACCCCAAACCATAACCCTTAACCGTAACCTAACCCTAACCCATACCCTAACCCTAACCCTAACCATAACCATAACCCTAACCCGTACCCTAACCCTAAAATTAACCCATACCCTAATCCCAACCCTAACCCTAACCCGTACCCTAACACTAACCCTAACCCTAACATGTACCCTAACCCATACCATAAACCTAGCCCTAACCCTAACCCGAAACCTAACCCATTCCCTACCCCTACCCCTAACCCGTACCCTATCCCTAACCCGTAACCAAACCTAACCCTAACCCCTAAACCTAACCCTAAACCGTAACCTAAACATAACCCTAAACCTAACTCGTACCCTACTGCTAACCCTAACCCTGACCCTAACCCTAAACCTAATCCGTACCCTAACCTGTACCTGTACCCTAAACCTAGCCCTAAACCTACTCATACCCTATCCCTAACCCTAACCGTGACCCTAACCCTAACCCTAAACATAACCCTAACCCGTACACTAACCCTCACCCGAACCCTAACAGTAACCCTAACCCGTACTCTAACCCTACCCGTAGCCTAACCGTAACTCTAACACTAACCCCTAACCCTAACCCTAACCCTAACCCTTACCCTAACCTGTACACAAATGGTAAACCTGACCCGTACCCTAACACTAAACCAAACCCGTACTCTAACCCTAACCCTAAACCTAACCCTAACCCTAACCCGTAATCTAAACTTAACCCTAACCCTAACACTAACCATAACCCTAACACTAACCCTAACCAGTACTCTAACCCTAAAAGTAACCCTAACACTAACCCTAACCCCCTACTATAATCCTAACCCTAAACCTAACCCTTACCCTAACCCTAAATCGTACCGTAACCCGAACCCGTACCCAACCCTAACCCTAACACTAAACCTAACCCTAACCCTGACCCTAACCATAACCCTAATCCCGTACCCTAACCCTAACCCTAACCCGCATCCTAAACCGAACCCTAAACATATACCTAACCCGTACCCCAACACTAACCCGTAACCTAACCCTAACACTAACCCTAACCCTAACCCGTACACTAACCATAACCCTAACCCATACCCTAACCCTAACCTGTACCCTAACCCTAACCCAGGGCCTAACTCTAAACCGCACCATAAACCTAACCCTAACCCTAGACAAAACCCGTACCCTAAACCTATCCTGTACCCTAGCCCTACTCCTAACCCATATCCTAACCCTAACACTAACCCTAACCCTAACACTAACCCTAACCCGTACACTAACCCTAACCCTAACCCTAACCCGTACCCTAACCCTAACCCAAACCTAAACCTAACCCTAACCCTAAATTAACCCATACACTAACCCTACCCCATACCCTAAACCTAACCCTAACCCGTACCCTAACCCTAACTCCAACCCTAACCCTATCCGTACACTAACCCTAACCCTAACCCTAACACTAACCATAACCCGTACTCTTACACTAACCCTAACCCTAACCTAACCCTAACCCGAATTCTAACCCTAACCCGTACCCTAACAATAACCCTTACCATAACCCTAAACCTACCCCATACCCTAACCCTAAACAGAACCCTAACCCGTACCCAAACCCTAACCCTAACCCTCACCCTAACCGTAACCAACACACTAAACCTAACCCTAACCCTACACTTAACACGTACACTAACCCTATCTCATACAGAAACCTTAACCCTAACCCGTACCGTAACCTAACACTAAAAATAACCCTAACCCTAACCCTAAACCCTACACTAACCCTAACCCGAACCCTAACTCTAACCCTAACCCGTACCCTAACCCTACCCGTAGCCTAACCTTAACCCTAACCCTAACCCCTAACCCTAACCCTAACCCTAACCGTAAACCTAACCCTTACCCTAACCCGTACCTAAACGGTAAACCTAACCCGTACCCTAACACTAACCCAAAACCGTACTCTAACGCTCACCCTAACCCTAACCCTAACCTGCACCCTAAACTTAACCCTAACCCTACCCCAAACCCTAACCCTTAACCGTAACTTTACCCTAAAACTAACCCGTACCCTAACCCTAACCCTAACCCGCATCCTAAACCTAACCCTAAACCTAGACCTAACCCGTAGCCTAACCCTAACCCATACCCTAACCCTAACCCGTACCCTAACACTAACCTTAACACTAACCGGTACCCTAACACGTTGCATAACCTTAACCTTAACCCTAAACCTAACCCTAAACCTAACCCATAACCTACGCCTACCCTAACCCGTACCCTAACCCTAACACTCACCCTAACCCCTAACACTAACCCTAACCCGTACCCTAAACCTAACCGTAAGCTTAACTCGTACCCTAACCCTAACCCTAACACTGACCCTAAACTGTACCCTATCCCTAACCCGTCCTCTAACCCTAAACCTAACCCTAACACTAACCTTATCCTCCTACTATAACCCAAACCCTAAACCTAACCCTAAACCTAACCCTAACACGTACCGTTAACTTTACCCGTACCCTAACCGTAACCCTAATCCTAAATGTAACCGTAACCCTGACCCTAACACAAACCCTAAACCCGTACCTTCACAATAACTCTAACCCGCATCCTAAACCTAACCCTAACCCTAGACCTAACCCATACCCTAACCCTAACCCGTACTCTAACACGTACCCTAACCCTCACCCTAAACCTAAACCTTCCCGCACACTAACCTAACCCTAACCCTAGACCTAACACCTACACTAACCCTATTCCATACCCTAAACTTAACCATAACCCGTACCGTAACCCTAACACTAACCCTAACCCTAAGCCTAACCCTAACCCTAACCCGTACACTAACCCTCACCCGAACCCTAACCCTAACCCTAACCCGTATCCTAACCTTACCCGTAGCCTAACCGTAACTCTAACCCTAACCCCTAACCCTAACCCAAACTCTTACCCTAACCCGTAACCAAACGGTAAACCTGACCCATACCCTAACACTAAACCAAACCCGTACTCTAACCCTAACCCTAAACCTAACCCTAACCCGCACCCTAAACTTAACCCTAAACCTAACCCAAACCATAACCCTTAACCGTAACCTAACCCTAACCCATACCCTAAGCCTAACCCTAACCTTAACCATAACCGTAACCCGTACCCTAACCCTAAACCTAACCCTAACCCTTACACTAACCCTAACCATAAACCGTACCCTAAAACTAACCCTAACCCTAACCCTGACCCTAAACCTAACCCTAAGCCTGACCCTAACCCTAACCCTAACCCGCATCCTAAACCTAACCCTAAACTTAGACCTAACACGTACCCTAACCCTAACCCCTAACCTAAACCTAACCCTAACCCTAAACTTAACCCGTACGCTAACCCTATCCCATACCCTAACCTTAACCCTAACCCGTATCCTAACCCTAACATAACCCTAAGCCTAACCCGTACATTAAGCCTAACCATAACCATAACACTACCCCTACCCCGTACTCTAACCCTAACCCTAAACCTAACCCTAAACCTAACCCTAACAAGTACCCTAAACCTAACCCTAAACCTACCTCTAACCCTAAACCGTACTGTAACCCTAACCCTAACCCTAACCCTAACCCGTTCAGTAACCCTAACGCGTACCCTAACCCTAACCCTAACCCTAACCCTAAACCGTACCCTAACCCTAACCATAAACCTAACCCGTACCCTAACCTTAAACGTAACCCTAACCCATACTCAAACCCTAACCCTAACACGTACCCTAACCCTAAGCCGCACACTAAACCTAACCCTAACCCTAGACCTAACACGTACACTAACCCTATACCATAACCTAAACTTAAACCTAACCCGTACCGTAACCCTAACACTAACCCTAACCCTAACCCGTACCCTAACCCTACCCGTAGCCTAACCCTAACTCTAACCCTAACCCCCAACACTAACCCTAACCTTTACCTTAACCCATACCCAAACGGTAAACCTAACCCATACCCTAACACTAACCCAAACCCGTACTCTAATCCTAACTGTAACCCTAACCCTAACCCTAACCCGTACCCTAACCCTTCCCGTAGCCTATCCCTAACTCTAACCCTAACCCCTAACCCTAACCCTAACCCTTAACTTAACACGTACCCAAACGGTAAACCTAACACGTACCCTAACACTAATCCAAACCCGTACTCTAAACCTAACCCTAACCCTAAACCTAAACCGCACCCTAAACTTAACCCTAACCCTAACGCAAACCATAACCCTTAACCGTAACATAACCCTAACCCATACCCTAACCCGAACCCTAACCTTAACCGTAACCCTAACTCGTACCCTAAACCTAAAACTAACCCGGACCCTAACCCCAACGCTAACCATAATGCGTACACTAACACTAACCCTAAACCTAACCCTGACCCTAAACCTAACCCTAACCGCACACTAACCCTAACCCTATCCCTAAACCTAACACTAACCCTATCCCGTACTCTAAACCTAACCCTATCCCTAATCCTAACCCTAACCCGTACACTAACCATAACCCTAAAACTAACCCTAACCAGTACTCTAATGTTAAACGTAACCCTAACACTAACACTAACCCCCTACTATAATCCTAACCCTAAACCTAACCCTTACCCTAACCCTACCCGTAGCCTAACCCTAATACTAACCCTAACCCCTAACCCTAACCCTAACCCTTAACCTAACACGTTCCCAAACGGTAAACTTAACACGTACCCTAACACTAACCCAAACCCGTACTCTAACCCTAACCCTAACCCGTACCCGTACGCGTACCCTAACCCTTCCCGTAGCCGAACCCTAACTCTAACCCTAACCCCTAACCCTAACCCTAACCCTTAAGCTAACACGTACCCAAATGGTAAACCTAACACGCACCCTAACACTAACCCAAACCCGTACTCTAATCCTAACCCTAACCCGCAACCTAAACTTAACCCTAACCCTAACCCAAACCATAAACCTTAACCATAACCTAACCCTAAACCATACCCTAACCCTAACCTTAACCGTAACCCTAACTCTTACCCTAACCCAAAAACTAACCCGTACCCTAAACCTAACCCTAACCTTAACGCGTACCCTAACACTAAACCTAACCATAACCCTGACCCTAAATCTAACCCTAACCCTAACACTAACCCTATCCCGTACTCTAAACCTAACCCTTATCCTAACCCTAACCCGTACTCTAACCTTAACCCTAACCCTAACATTAACCATAACCCTAACACTAACCCTAACCAGAACTCTAACCCTAAACGTAACCCTAACACTAACCCTAACCCCCTACTATAATCATAACCCTAAACCTAACCCTTACCCTAACACTAAATCGTACCGTAACCCGAACCCGTACCCAACCCTAACCCTAACCCTAACCCACAACCTAAACTTAAACCTAACCCTACCCCAAACCATAACCCTTAACCGTAACCTAACCCTAACCCATACCCTAACCCTAACCCTAACCATAACCATAACCCTAACCCGTACCCTAACCCTAAAATTAACCCATACCCTAATCCCAACCCTAACCCTAACCCGAAACCTAACCCATTCCCTACCCCTACCCCTAACCCGTACCCTATCCCTAACCCGTAACCAAACCTAACCCTAACCCCTAAACCTAACCCTAAACCGTAACCTAAACATAACCCTAAACCTAACTCGTACCCTACTGCTAACCCTAACCCTGACCCTAACCCTAAACCTAATCCGTACCCTAACCTGTACCTGTACCCTAAACCTAGCCCTAAACCTACTCATACCCTATCCCTAACCCTAACCGTGACCCTAACCCTAACCCTAAACATAACCCTAACCCGTACACTAACCCTCACCCGAACCCTAACAGTAACCCTAACCCGTACTCTAACCCTACCCGTAGCCTAACCGTAACTCTAACACTAACCCCTAACCCTAACCCTAACCCTAACCCTTACCCTAACCTGTACACAAATGGTAAACCTGACCCGTACCCTAACACTAAACCAAACCCGTACTCTAACCCTAACCCTAAACCTAACCCTAACCCTAACCCGCAACCTAAACTTAACCCTAAACCTAACCCAAACCATAACCCTTAACCGTAACCTAACCCTAAACCATACCCTAAACCTAACCCTAACCTTAAACATAACCGTAACCCGTACCCTAACCCTAAAACTAACCCTAAAACTTGCACTAACCCTAACCATAACCCGTACCCTAAAACTAACCCTAACCCTAACCGTGACCCTAAACCTAACCCTAACCCTTACCCTAAGCCTAACCCCTAACCTAAACCTAACCTTAACCCTAAACTTAAACCGTACGCTAACCCTATCCCGTACCCTAAACCCTAAGCCTAACCTGTACATTAACCCTAACCATAACCATAACACTAACCCTACACCGTTATCTAACCCTAACCCTAAACCTAACCCTAAACCTAACCCTAACCCGTACCCTAAACCTAACCCTAAACCTAACTTGTACCCTAACCCTAACCCTAACCCGTACCCTAACCCTAACCCGTACCCAAACCCTAACCTGAACCTAACCCATACCCTAGCGCTAACCATAACCCTAACCATAAGCATAATGCGCACCCTAAACCTAAACCTAACCCTAACCCTAACCATAACCCTTACCCATACCCTAAACCTAACACCTACCCTAGGACTAACCCTATCCTTAACCGTAACCCTAACCCGCACCCTAACCCTAAAACTAACCTGTACCCTAACCCCAACCCTAGCCCTAGCCCGTAAAATAAACCTATCCCTAACCATAACCCTGACCCTAAACCTAAACCTAACCCATACCCTAAACCTAACCCGCACCTAAACCTAACCCTAACCCGTACCTAACCCTAACCCGTAACCTAAATCTAACCCTAACCCTAAACTTAACCTGTACACTAACCCTATCCCATCCCCTAAACCTAACCCTAACCCGTACCCTAGCCCTAACCCTAACCCTAACCCTAACCCTAACACTAGCCCTAACCCGTACTCTAACCCTAACCCTAACCCTAACCCTAAACCTAACCTTAACCCGTACTCTACCCCTAACCCGTACCCTAACACTAACCATTACCCTAACCCTAAACCTAACCCGTACCCTACCCTAATCGTAACCCTAACCCGTACCAAAACCCTAACCCTAACACATACCCTATCCCTAACCCTAACCCTAACCCTAACCCTAACCCGCACACTAAACCTAACCCTAACCCTAGACCTAACACCTACACTAACCCTATCCCGTACCCTAACCTTAACCCTTACCCGTACCATAACCCTAACACTAACCCTAACCGTAATCCTAACCCTAACCCTAAGCCGTACACTAACCCTAACCCGAACCCTAACCCTAACCTAACCTGTACCCTAACCCTACCCGTAGCCTAACCGTAATTCTAACCCTAACCCCTAACCCTAACCCTAAACCTTACCCTAACCCGTACCCAAACGTTAAACCTAACCCATACCCTAACACTAACCCAAACCCGTACTCTAACCCTAACCCTACCCTAACCCTAACCAGCACCCAAAACTTAACCCTAACCCTACCCCAAACCATAAACCTTAACCGTAACCTAACCCTAACCCATACCATAACCCTAACCCTAACCTTAACCATAACCCTAACTCGTACCTTAACCCTAAAACTAACTCGTACCCTAACCCCAACCCTAACCTTAACGCATACACTAACACTAACCCTAACCCTGACCCTAACACTAACCCTATCCCGTACTCTAAACCTAACCCTAACCCTAATCCTAACCCTAACCCGAACTCTAACCTTAACCCTAACCCTAACACTAACCATAACCCTAACACTAACCCTAACCAGGACTCTAACCCTAAACGTAACCCTAACGCTAACCCTAACCCCCTACTATAATCCTAACCCTAAACCTAACCCTCAACCTAACCCTAACTCATACCGTAACCCGAACCCGTACCCCACCCTACCCCTAACCCTAACACTGACCATAACCCTAAACCTAATCTCGTACCCTAACCCTAACCCTAACCCGCATCCTAAACCTAACCCTAAACCTAGACCTAACCCGTACTCTAACCCTAACCCATACCCTAAACCTAACCCTAACCCTAACCCTAACCCTATCTGTACACTAACCCTAACCCTAACCCTAAAACTAACCCTAACCAGAGCACTAAACCTAACCCGTACCCTAACCCTAACCCCTACCCTAACACTAACACTAACCCTAACACTAACCCTAACCCGTACTCTAACCCTAAACCTAACCCTAACTCTAACCCTAACCCGTAATGTAACCCTAACCCTGACACTAACCCTAACCCGTACAGTAACCCTAATGCGTACACTAACCCTAACCCTAACCCTAAACCTAACCCTTACCTTGACCCTAAATCTAACCCTAACCTGTACCCTATCCCTAAACCGTAACCTAACCCTAACCCGAAACCTAACCCGTACCCTAACCCTAAATGTAACCCTAACCCGTACCCAAACCCTAACCCTAACACGTACCCTAACCCTAACCATAAACCGCACACTAAACCTAACCCTAACCCTAAACCGTACACTAACCCTAACCCTAACCCGTACCCGACCCTAACACTAAACCTAACCCTAACCCGATGCCTAACCCTAAACCACACCCTAAACCTAACCCTAACCCTAGACCTAACCCGTACCCTAACCCTATCCCGTACACTAAACCTAACGCTAACCCGTACCATAACCCTAACACTAACACTAACCCTAATCCTAACCCTATCCCGTACACTAACCCTAACCCTAACCCTAAACCGTACCCTAACCCTAACCCGTAGCCTAAACCTAACAATAACCCTAACCCCTAACCCTACCATAACCCTAACCCTTACCCTAACCCGTACCCAAACGTTAAACCTAACCTATACCCTAACACTAACACAAACCCGTACCCTAACCCTAACTCTAACCCTAACCCGTACCCTAACCCTACCCGGAGCCTAACCCTAACCCTAACCCTAACCCCTAACACTAACCCTAACCCTAACCCTTACCCTAACCCGTACCCAAACGGTAAACCTAACCCGTACCCTAACACTAAAACAAAACCGTACTCTAACGCTAACACTAACCCTAAACCTAACCCTAACCCTCACCCTAAACTTAACCCCAACCCTACCCCAATCCATAACACTTAACAGTAACCTAACCCTAAACCATACCCTATCCCTCATCCTAAGCTTAACCATAACCCTAACCAGTACCCGAACCCTAAAACTAACTCGTACCCTAATCCCAACCCTAACCCTAACCCGTACCCTAACACTAACACTAACCTTAACCTGTACCCTAACCCATACCATAAACCTAGCCCGAAACCTAACCCATACCCTACCCCTACCCCTACCCCTACCCGTACCCTATCCCTAACCCGTATCCAAACCTAACCCTAACCCCTAAACCTAACCCTAAACCGTACCCTAAACATAACCCTAAACCTAACCCGTACCCTAACCCGTACCCGTACCCTAAACCTAACCCTAAATCTAACTCATACCCTATCCCTAACCCTAACCTTGACCATAATCCTAACCCTAACCCGTACCCTAACCCTAACACTAACCCTAACCCTAACCCTAAACCGTACACTAACCCTAACCCTAACCCGTACCCTAACCCTAACACTAACCCTAACCCTAACCTGATGCCTAACCCTAACCCACACCCTAAACCTAACCCTAACCCTAGACCTAACCCGTACCCTAACCCTATCCCGTACACTAACCCTAACGCTAACCCGTACCATAACCCTAACACTAACACTAACCCTAATCCTAACCCTATCCCGTACACTAACCCTAACCCTAACCCAAACCCGTACCCTAACCCTAACCTGTAGCCTAACCCTAACACTAACCCTAATCCCTAACCCTACCATAACACTAACCCTTACCCTAACCCGTACCCAAAAGTTAAACCTAACCCGTACCCTAACACTAACACAAATCCGTACCCTAACCCTAACCCGTACCATTACTCGTACCTTAAAACTAACCCTACACGTACCCAAACCCGTATCATAACCCTAACCCTAACCTGTACACTAACACGTAGCATAACCCTAACACTAACCCTAACCCTAACCCTAAACCTAACCCATAACCTACGCCTAACCATAACCCGTACCCTAACCCTATCCCTCACCCTAACCCCTAACACTAACCCTAACCCGTACCCTAAACCTAACCCTAACCTTAACTCGTACCCTAACCCTAACACTAACCCTGACCCTAACCCTAACCCTAACACTAAACCTAACCCCCTACTATAACCCAAACCCTAAACCTAACCCTAAACCTAACCCTAACTCGTACCGTTAACTTTACCCGTACCCTAACCGTAACCCTAACCCTAAACCTAACCATAACCCTGACCCTACCCTAACCCTAATGCCGTACCCTAACCATAACACTAACTCGCATCCTAAACCTAACCCTAACCCTAGACCTAACCCGTACCCTAACCCTAACCCGTACCCTAACACAAACCCTTATCCTAACCCAAACCCGTACCCTAACCCTAAACTTTACCCTAATCCTAACCCTAACACTAATACATACCTAACCCTAACCCATACCCAAACCCTAACCCTAACACATACCCTAAACCTAACCGTAAACCTAACCCTAACCCGCACATTAAACCTAAACCTAACCCTAGACCTAACACCTACACTAACCCTATTCCATACACTAAACTTAACCCTTACCCGTACCGTAACCCTAACACTAACCCTAACCCTAACCATAACCCTAACCCATACACTAACCCTCACCCGAACCCTAAACCTAATCCTAACCCGTACCGTAACCCTACCCGTAGCCTAACTGTAACTCTAACCCTAACCCCTAACCCTAACCCTAACCCTAAACCTTACCCTAACCTGTACCCAAACGGTAAACCTGACCCGTACCCTAACACTAAACCAAACCCGTACTCTAACCCTAAACCTAAACGTAACCCTAACACTAACACTCACCCTAAACTTAACCCTAAACCTAACCCAAACCAAAACCCTTAACCGTAACCTAACCCTAACCCATACCCTAATCCTAACACTAACCTTAACCATAACCGTAACCCGTACCCTAACCCTAAACCTTACACTAACTAACCATAACCCGTACCCTAAAACTAACCCTAACCCTAACCCGCACCCTAAACCTAACCCTAACCTGTACCCTAACCCTAACCCCTAACCTAACCCTAACCCTAACCCTAAACTTAACCCGTACGCTAACCCTATCCCGTACCCTAAACCTAACCCTAACCCGTATCCTAACCCTAACATAACCCTAAGCCTAACCCGTATATTAACTCTAACCATAACCATAACACTAACCCTACGCTGTCCTCTAACCCTAACCCTAAAGCTAACCCTAAACCTAACCCTAACCCGTACCCTAAACCTAACCCTAACCCGAACTTGTACCCTAACTCTAACCCTAACCCATACCCTAACCTTAACCCGTACCCAAACCCTAACCATAACCCTAACCCATAACCTAGCGCTAACCCTAACCCTAACCCTAAGCATAACCCGCACCCTAAACCTAAACCTAACCCTAACCCTAACCATAACCCTTATCCATACCCTAAACCTTACCCATACCCTAACACTAACCCTAATATTAACCGTAACCCTAACTCGTACCCTAACCCTAAAACTAACCTGTACCCTAACCCCAACCCTAACCCTAGCCCGTACCATAAACCCATCCCTATCCCTAAACCTGACCCTAAACCTAACCCTAACCCATACCCTAACCCTAACCCTCACCTAAACCTAACCTTAACCCGTACCCTAACACTAACCCATAACCTAAATCTAACCCTAACCCTAAACTTAACCCGTAGACTAAACCTATCCCGTCCCCTAAACCTAACAATTACCCGTACCATAACCCTAACCAGTACACTAACACTAACCCGAACCCTAACCCTAACCCTAATCCTAAACATACACTAACCCTAACCTTACCCTAACCCTAACACTAACCCTAACCCGTACTCTAAACTAACCCTAACCCTAAACCTAACCCTATCCCGTACTCTAACCCTAACCCTAAACCTAACACTAACCATAACCCTAACACTAAAACTAACCCGTTCTCTAACCCTAAACCTAACCCTAACACTAACCCTAACCCCCTACTATAACCCTAAACCTAAACCTAACCCTAACCCTAACCCTAACTCGTACCGTAACCCGAACCGTACCCTAACACTAACGCTAAACCTAAAACTAAACCTAAACCTGACCGTAACCCTAAACCTAATCCCGTACCCTAACCCTAACCCTAACCCGCATCCTAAACCTAACCGTAACCCTAGACCTAACCCGTACCCTAACCCTAACCCTAAACCTAAACCTAACACTAACCCTAAACCGTACTCTATCCTTAAGCATAACCCTAACCCTAAACGTGTTCTAACCCTAACCTTAACCCTCACACTAACCCTAACCCGTACTGTAACCCTAACCCATACCATAACCCTAAACCTAACCCGTACCCTAACCCTAACCCTAATTCGTAACCTAACCCTAACCCTAACCCTGACCCTAACCCTAACCCTAACCCGTATCCTAAACCTAACACATACCCTAACCCTAAACCTAAACCTAACCTGTACCTTAAACCTAACCATAACCCATACCCTAACCCTAACCCTAACCCTAACCCTGACCCTAACCCTAACCCGTACCCTAAGCCTAAGCCATACCCTAACCCTAAACCTAATCCTAACCCTATCCCTAACACGTAACCTAAACCTAACCCTAACCCTTAACCTAACCCGTAACCTAACCCTAACCCTAACCCATACCCAAACCCTAACAGTAACCCTAAACCATACCCTAGCGCTAACACTAACCCTAACCCTAACCCTAACCATTACCCGTACTCTAACCCTAAACCATACCCTAAAACTAACCCTAAACTTAACCGTAAACATGACCTGTACATTAAACCTAAAATTAACCCGTACCCTAACCCCACCCTAACCCTAACCTGTACCCTAACCCTAACCCTAACCCACACCAAACCTAGCCATGACCAGTAACTTAAGCCTAACCCTAACCCTAAACTTAACCCGTACGCTAACCCTATCCCGTACCCTAAACCTAACCCTAAACCGTAACCAAACCCTAAACCTAACACTAAGCCTAACCCGTACATTAGCCCTAACCCTAACACTAACACTAACCCTACCCTGTACTCTAACCCTTAACCTAACTCTAACCCTAAACCGTACCCTAAACCTAACCCTAACCCTAACCCTACACTAACCCTACCCCCAACTCTAACCCTAACACAAACTCTAACCCTAAACCGTACTCTATCCCTGACCCTAACCGTAACCCTAACCCTAACCCTATCCGCACTCTAACCCTAACCCTAACCCAAACCCTAACACTAAACCTAACCCGTACTCTAGCACTAACCCTAAACCTAAACGTAACCCTAACCCATACGCTAACCCTAACCCGTACCCTAACACTAACCTTAAACCTAACACTATCCCTAACCCGTACTCTAACCCTAAACCTAACCCTATCTCTAACCCAAACCCGTACTATAACCCTAAACCTAACCCTAACCCTAAAACTAACCCTAACCCATACTCTAACCTTATCCTGTAGCCTAACACAAACTCTAACCCTAACCCTAACCCTAACCCTAAACGTACCCTAACCCTAACCCTAACCCGTACCCTAACACTAACCCTAACCCTAACACTAACCCTAACTCGTACCGTAACCCGAAACCGTACCCTAACCCTAACCCTAACCCTAAACCTAACCCTAACACTGACCGTAACCCTAAACCTAATCCCATACCCAAACCCTAACCTTACCCCGCATCCTAAACCAAACCCTAACCCTAGACCTAACCCATAACCTAACCCTAAACCGAACCCTAACCCTAACCCTAACCCGTACCCTAACACTACCTGTAGCCTAACCCTAAATCTAACCCTAACCCCTAACCCTAACCCTAACCCTAACCCTTACACTAACACTAACCCGAACCCTAACCCTAACCCTAACCCTAACCCTAAACGTACCCTAACCCGAACCCTAACACTAACCCCAACCCTAACCCTAACCCATAACATAATCCTAACTCTAACCCTAACCCTAACACTAATCCTACCCGTACTCTAACCCTAACCCTAACCCTAACCCTAACCTGTATCCTAACCCTAATCTGTACCCTAATCCTAACCCTAACTCTAACCCTAAACCTAACCCTAACCCGTACAGTAACACTAACCCGTACCCTAACCCTAACCCTAAACCTAAACCTAACCCTAACCCTGACCCTAAACCAAACCCTAACCCATACCCTAACCCTAAACCGTACCCTAACCCTAACCCTAAACCTAACCCGTACCCTAACCCTAAACGTAACGCTAACCCGTACCCAAACCCTATCCCTAACACGTACCCTAAACCTAACCCTAACCCGCACACTAAACATAACCCTAACCCTAGACGTAACACGTACACTAACCCTATCCCATACCCCAGCCTTAATCCAAACCCGTACCATAACCGTAACACTAACCCTAACCCTAAACCGTACACTAACCCTAACCCGAACCCTAACCCTAACCCGTACCCTAATACTACCTGTAGCCTAACCCTAAATCTAACCCTAAGCCCTAACCCTAACCCTAAACCTAAACCTTACCCTAACCCGTACCCAAACGGTAAACCTGACCCGTACCCTAACACTAACCCAAACCCGTACTCTAACCCTAACCCTAACCCAAACCCGCACCCTAAACTTAACACTAACCCTAAGCCAAACCATAACCCTTAACCGTAACCTAACCCTAACCCATACCCTAACCCTAACCCTTACCTTAACCGTAACCCTAACCCATACCCTAACCCTAAAACTAACCTGTACCCTAAACCCAACCCTAAACCTAACCCGTAATCTAACACTAACCCTAAACCTAACACTGACCCTAAACCTAACCATAACCCTTACACTAATCCTAACCCTAACCCTACCCCGCACCCAAAACCTAACCCTAACCCGTACCCTAACCCTAACCCGTAACCTAAACCTAAACATAACCCTAAACTTAACCCGTACTCTAACTCTATCCCGTACCATAACCTAACTCTAACCCGTATCCTAACCCTAAAGCTAACCCTAAGCCTAAACCGTACATTAATCCCAAACCTAACCCTAACACTAACCCTACACCGTACTCTAACACTAACCCTAACCCTAACCCTAACCCGTACCCAAACCCTAATAATAACCCTAACCCATACCCTAGCTCTAACCCTAACCCTAACCATAACCCGGACCCTAAACCTAACTCTTACCCTGACCCTAACACTAACCCTATCCCATACCCTAACCCTAAACCGTACACGAACACTAACCCTAAACCTAACCCATACCCTAACCCTAAACGTAACCCTAGCCCTTACCCAAACCCTAACCCGAACCTTAACCCTAACCCGTATCCTAACCCTACCCGTAGCCTAATCCTATCCCTAACCCTAACCCCTAAACCTAAGCCTAACCCTAACCCTTACCCGAACCCGTACCCAAATGCAAACCTAACCCGTACCCTAACACTAACCCAAACCCATACTCTAACCCTAACCATAACACTAACCCTAACCCTAACTCGCACCCTAAACTTAACCCTAACCCTAACCCAAACCATAACCCTTAACCGTAACCTAACCCTAACCCATAACCTAACCCTAACACTAACCTTAACCATGAACCTAATCTGTACCCAAACCCTAAAACTAACCCATATCCTAACCCCAACCCTAACGCTAACCCGTACCCTAACACTAACCCTAACCCTAACCCTGACCCTAAACCTAACCCTAACCCTTACCCTAACCCTAACCCTAACCCAACCCGCACCCTAAACCTAACCCTAACCCGTAGCCTATAGCTAAACCATAACCTAAACCGAACCCTAACCCTAAACTTAACCCGTTCGCTAACCCTATCCCGTACCCTAAACCTAACCCTAACCCGTACCCTAAACCTACACCCTAACCTAAACCGAACCCTAACCCTAAACTTAACCCATTTGCTAACCCTATCCCGTACCCTAAACATAACCCTAACCCGTATCCAAACCCTAACCTAACACTAAGCCTAACCCGTACATTAACCCTTACCCTAACCCTAACCCTAATCCTACCCGTACCCTTAACCTATCCCTAACCCTAACTCGTACCCTAACCCTAACCTTAAACCTGACCCTAACCCTAAACCTAACCCGTACCCTAAAACTAATCCATACACTAACCCTAACCATAAACCTAACCCTAACCCTAACCCGTACCCTAAATCTAACCCTATCCCTTGACCTAACCCTAACCCGTACCCAAACCCTAACAGTAACACTAACCCATACCCTAGCGCTAACCCTAACCCTAACCCTAAGCCTAACCCGCACCTAAACCTAAACCTAACCGTAACCCTAACCATAACCCTTACCCGTACCCTAACCCTAACCCATACCCTAACCTTAACCGTACCCTAACCCGTACCCTAACCCTAAAACTAACCCGTACCCTAACCCCAACCCTAACCCTAACACGTACCATAACCCTATCCCTAAAACTAACCCTGTCCCTAAACCTAACTCTAACCCACACCTAAACCTAACCCTACCCCGTACCCCAACTCTAACCCATAACCTAAACCTAACCCTAACCGTAAACTTAACCCGTACACTAACCCTATCCCGTACTCTAAACCTAAACCTAACCCATACCCAAACCCTAACATTAACCCTAAACCATACCCTAGTGCTAACACTAACCCTAACCCTAACCCTAACCATTACCCGTACCCTAACCCTAAACCATACCCTAACACTAACCCTAAACTTAACTGTAACCATGACCCGTACACTAAACCTAAAATTAACCCGTACCCTAACCCCACCTAACCCTAACCTGTACCCTAACCCTAACCCTAACCCTAACCCACACCAAACCTAACCCTGACCAGTAACCTAAGCCTAACCCTAACCCTAAACTCAACCCGTTCGCTAACCCTATCCCGTACCCTAAACCTAACCCTAACCCGTACCCTAAACCTACACCCTAACCTAAACCGAACCCTAACCCTAAACTAAACCCGTTCGCTACCCCTATCCCGTACCCTAAACATAACCCTAACCCGTATCCAAACCCTAACCTAACCCTAAGCCTAACCCGTACATTGACCCTTACCCTAAACCTAACACTAACCCTACCCCGTACTCTAACCCTAACCCTAACCCTAAACCTAACCTGTACCCTTAACCTATCCCTAACCCTAACTCGTACCCTAACCCTAACACTAAACCTGACCCTAACCCTAAACCTATCCCGTACCCTAAAACTAACCCATACACTAACCCTAACCATAAATCTAACCCTAACCCTAACCCGTACCCTAAACCTACCCCTAACCCTTGACTTAACCCCAACCCGTACCCAAACCCTAACAGTAACACTAAACCATACACTAGCGCTAACCCTAACACTAACCCTAAGCCTAACCCGCACCGTAAACCTAAACCTAACCGTAACCCTATACATAACCCTTACCCGTACCCTACCCTAACCCATACCCTAACACTAACCCTAACCTTAACCATAACAGTAACCCGTACCCTAACCCTAAAACTAACCCATACCCTAACCCCAACCCTAACCCTAACACGTACCATAACACTATCCCTAACCCTAACCCTGACCCTAAACCTAACCCTAACCCATACCCTAACCCTAACCCGCACCTAAACCTAACCCTACCCCATACCCCAACTCTAACCCATAACCTAAACCTAACCCTAACCATAAACTTAACCCGTACACTAATCCTATCCCGTACACTAAACCTAAACCTAACCCGTACCAAAATCCTAACAGTAACCCTAAACCATACCCTAGCGCTAACACTAACCCTAACCCTAACCATGACGATTACCCGTACCCTAACCCTAAACCATACCCTAACACTAACCCTAAACTTAACCGTAACCATGACCCGTACACTAAACCTAAAATTAACGCGTACCCTAACACCACCCTAACCCTAACCTGTACCCTAACCCTAACCCTAATCCTAACCCACACCAAACCTAACCCTGACCAGTAACCTAAGCCTAAACCTAACCCTAAACTTAACCCGTACGCTAACCCTATCCGTACCCTAAACCTAACCCTAAACCGTAACCTAACCCTAAACCTAAACCTAAGCCTATCCTGTACATTAACCCTAACCCTAACACTAACACTAACCCTACCCCGTACTCTAACCCTAACCCTAACTCTAACCCTAACCCATACCCTAAACCTAACCCTAACCCTAACCCTACCACTAACCCTACCCCATACTCTAAACCTAACACAAACCCTAAACCTAAACCGTACTCTATCCCGACCCTAACCCTAACCCTAACCCTATCCATACTCCAACCCTAACCCTACCCCGTACTCTAACCCTAAGCCTAAATCTAACCCTAACCCATACCTTAACCCTTAACCTAACCCTAACACTAACCCTACCCCGTACTCTAACCATAACCCTAACCCTAACTCGTTCCCTATCCCTAACCCTAACCCTAACCCTAACCCGTACCCTGAGCCTAACCCATACACTAACCCTAACCCTAACACTAACCCTAACATGTACTCTAAACCTAACCCTAACTCTCACCCTAACCCATACCCTAACCCTAACCCTAACCCTAACACTAAACCTAACCCGTACTCTAACCCTAACCCTATCCTGTACCCTAAACCACACCCTAACCCTAACTTGTACCCTAACACTAACCCTAACCCTGACCCTAACCCTAACCCTAAAGCATACCCTAACCTAACCCATACCTTAAACCTAACCCTAACCCTATCCCGTACCCTAAATCTAACCCTAACCCTTGACCTAACCCGTACCCAACACTATCCAGTAACCTAACCCTAACCCTAATCCGTACCCAAAACCTAAGAATAACCCTAACCAATACCCTAGCGCTAACCCTAAACCTAACCCTAAGCCTAACCCGCACCCTAAACCTAAACCTAACCGTAACACTATCCATAACCCTTACCCGTAGCCTAAACCTAACCCATACCTAACATAACCCTAACTTTAACCATAACCCTAACCCGTACCATAACCCTAAATATAACCCGTACCGTAACCCCAACCCTAACCCTAACCCGTACCATAACCCTATCCCTAATCCTAACCCGTACACAAAACCTAACCATAACACGTACCCTAACCCTAACCCTAACCCTAACCCTTACCCTAACCTGTACCCAAACGGTAAACTTAACCCGTACCCTAACACTAACCCAAACCCGTACTCTAACCCTAACCCTAACCATAACCATAACCCGCACCCTAAACTTAACCCTAACCCTAACCCAAACCATAACCCTTAACCGTAACCTAACCCTAACCCATACCCTAAACCTAACCCTAACCTTATCTGTAACACTAACCCATACTCTAACCCTAAAACTAACCCGTACCCTAACCCCAACCCTAACCTTAATACGTACCCTAACACTAACCCTAACCCTAACCCTGACCCTAAACCTAACCCTAACCCTTACACTAATCCTAACCCTAACCCTACCCCGCACCCAAAACCTAACCCTAACCCGTACACTAATCCTAAACCTAACCCTAACCCGCACCCAAAACCTAACCCTAACCTGTACCCTAACCCTAACCCGTAACCTAAACCTAACCATAACCCTAAACTTAACCCGTACGCTAACCCTATCCCGTACCCTACACCTAAACCTAACCCGTATCCTAACCCTAAAGCTAACCCTAAGCCTAAACCGTACATTAATCCCAAACCTAACCCCAACACTAACCCTACACCGTACTCTAACCCTAACCCTAACCCTAACCCGTACACTAACCCTAACCCAAACCCTAACCCTAACACTAATCCTACCCCGTACTCTAACCCTAAACCTAACCCTAACCCTAACCCTAACCCGTACCCTAAACCTAACCCTAACCCTAACTCGTACCCTAAACCTACCCTAACCCTGACCCTAACCGTAACCCTAATCCATACCCTAAGCCTAACCCATACCCACCCTAACCCTAAACCTAACCCTAACCCTAAACTGTACCCTAAACGTAACCCTACCCTCTACCTAACCCGTACCCATACCTATCCCGTAACCTAACCCTAACCCTAAACCGTTCCCAAACCCTAACAGTAACCCTAACCTATACCCTAGCACTAACCCTAACCCTAACCCTAACCCGGACCCTAAACCTAACCCTTACCCTGACCGTAACACTACCCCTATCCCGTACCCTAACTCTAAAACGTACACGAACACTAACCCTAAACCTAACCCATACCCTAACCCTAAACGTAACCCTAGGCGGTACCCAAACCCTAACCCGAACCTTAACCCTAACCCTAACCCATACCCTAAGCCTACACATAGCGTAATCCTAACTCTAACCCTAACTCCTAAACCTAAGCCTAACCCTAACCCTTACCCGAACCCGTACCCAAACGGTAAACCTAACCCGTACCCTAAGACTAACCCAAACCCGTACTCTAACCCTAACCATAACCCTAACCCTAACCCTAACCCGCACCCTAAACTTAACCCTAACCCTAAACCAAACCATTACCCTTAACCGTAACCTAACCCTAACCCATAACCTAACCCTAACCCTAACCTTAACCATAACCCTAATCGGTACCCAAACCCTAAAACTAACCCATACCCTAACCCCAACCCTAACGCTAACCCGTACCCTAACCCTAACCCTAACTCTTGACCTAACCCATACCCAACCTTATCCCATACCCTAACCCTAACCCTAACCCGTACCCAAACCCTAACAGTAACACTAACCCATACCCTAGCGCTAACCAGCACCCTAAACCTAAACCTAACCCTAACCCTAAACTTAACCCTTACCCATACCCTAACCCTAACCCATACCCTAAACCTAACCCTCACCTTAACCATAACCCTAACCCATACCCTAACCCTAAAACTACCCGTACCCTAACCACAACCCTAACCCTAACACGTACCATAACCCTATCCCTAACCCTAACCCTGACCCTAAACCTAACCCTAACCCGTACCCAAACCATAATCCTAACACGTACCCTAACCCTAAACCTAACCCTAACACTTTCCCTAACCCGTACCCAAATGGAAAAACTAACCCGCAACCTAACACTAACCCAAACCCGTACTCTAACCCTAACCCTACCCTAACACTAACCCTACCCCGTACTCTAACACTGACCCTAAACCTAACCTGTACCCTAACCCTAACCCTAACCCTAACCCTAACACTAACCCTAACCCGTACTCTAACCCTAACCCTAACCCTAACACTAACCCTGCCCCGTACTCTAACACTAACCCTAACCCTAACCCTAACCCGTACTCTAACCCTAACCCTAACCCGTACTCTAACCCTAACCCTAACCCTACCACTAACCCTAACCTGCACCTAAACCTAACCCTAACCCATACCCTAACACTAACCCGTAACCTAAACCTAAACCTAAACCTAAACTTATCCCATACACTAACCCTATCCTGTCCCTAAACCTAACCCTAACCTGTACCCTAACCTTAACCCTAACCCTAACCCTATCCGTACACAAACCCTAACCCTAAACCTAACACTAACCCTAACCCATACTCTAACCCTAACCCTAACCCTAACCCTAAACCTAACCCTAACCCGTGTTCTAACCCTAACCCGTACCCTAACACTCACCCTTACCCTAACCATAAATCTAACCCGTACCCTAACCATAAACGTAACCCTAACCCGAACCCAAACCCTAAACCTATCCCGTGCCCTAACCCTAATGCTAACCTGTCCCTAAACCTAGACCTAACCCGTACTCTAACCCTAACCCGTACCCTAACACTAACCCTAAACCTAAACCTAAACCGTACCCTAACCCTACCCCTAACCCTAACACTAACCCTAATCCTAACACTATCCCGTACACTAACCCTAACCCTAACCCGTACGGGTAACCTAACCCTAACCCTAACTCTAACCCTAACACTAAACCTACCCCGTACTCTAACCCTAACCCAAACCGTAACCCTAACCCGTACCCTAACCCGTAACCTAACACTAACCCTAACCTGTACGCTAACACGTACCATAACCCTAACCCTAATCCTAATCCTAACCCTAAACCTAAACCATACCCTACCCCTCACCCTAACCCATACCCTAACCCTAACTCGTACCCTAACCCTAACCCTTACCCTAACCCCTAACCCTAACCCTAACCCATACCCTAAACCTAACCCTAACCCTAGCTCGTACCCTAACCCTACCCCTAACCCTGTCCCTAAACCATACCATAACCCTAACCCGTAACCTAAACCTAACCCTAACCCTAAACTTAACCCACACGCTAACCCTATCCCGTAACCTAAACCTAACCCTAACGCGTACCCTAACCCTAACTATCCCTAACCCTAACCGTAAACCTAACACTAACCCTAACCCGTACTCTAACCCTAAACCTAACCCTAACTCTAAACCTAACCCGTAATATAACCCTAACACTAATCCTAACCCTAAGCCTAACCCTAACCCTAACACTAACCCTAACCCGTACTCTAACCCTAACCCTAACCCTCACCCTAACCCTAAACCATACTGTAACCGTATACCGTACCATAACCCTAAACCTAACCCGTACCCTAACCCTAAACCTAACTCGTACACTAACCCTAACCCTAACCCGAATCCTAACACTAACCCCAACCTATACCCTAAACCTAACCCGAACCCTAAACCTAACCCGAACCCTAACCCTTACCCTCACCCGTACACAAACGGTAAACCTAACCCATACCCTAACACTAACCCAAACCCATACTCTAACCCTAACCCTAACCGTAAACCTAACACACACCCTGAACTTAACCCTAACCCTAACACAAAACATAACCGTAACCTAACGCTAACACATACCATAACCCTAACCCTAACCTTAACCGTAAACCTAACCCATACCCTAACCCTAAAACTAACCCGTACCCTAACCACAACCCTAACCCTAACCCATTCCCTAACACTAACCCTAACCCTAACCCTGACCCTAAACCTAACCCTAACACTTACACTAATCCTAACCCTAACCCTAACCCGTAACCTAAACCTAACCCTAAGCCTAAACTGTACATTAACCCCAACACTAACCCTAACACTAACACTACCCCGTACTCTAACCCTAACCCTAACCCTGACCCTAACCCATACACTAACCCTAACCATAACCCTAACACTAATCCTACCCCGTACTCTAACACTAAACCTAACCCTAAAACTAACACTAACCCTAACCCGTACTCTAACACTAACCCTAACTCTAAACGTAACCCTAACCCTTACGCTAACCCTAACCCGTACCCTAACACTAACCCTAACCCTAAAACTCTCCCTAACCGTACTCTAACCCTAAACCTAACCCTAACTCTAACCCTAACCCGTACTATAACCCTAAACCTAACCCTAACCATAACCTAACCTTAACCCGTAATCTAACCCTTTCCCGTAGCCTAACCCTAACCCTAAACCCTAACCCTAAACCCTAACCCTAAACCTAAACCTATTCCTTACCCTATGCCAAACCCAAATGGAACACCTAACCCGTACCCTAATACTAACCCAAACCCGTACTCTAACCCTAACCATAACCCTAAACCTATCCCTAAACCGCACCCTAAACTTTACCCTAACCCTAACACTAACCTTAACCCTTAACCGTACCCTAACCCTAACCCACACCCTAACCCTAACCCTAACTTTAACCGTAACCCTAACCCGTAACCTAACCCTAAAACTAACCCATACCCTAAACCCAACCCTAACCCTAACCCATACCCTAACACTAACCCTAACCCTAACCCTTACCCTAAACCTAACCCTAACCCTTACACTAATCCTAACCCTAACCCTAACCCATTACCTAAACCTAACCCTAAGCCTAAACTGTACATTAACCCCAACACTAACCCTAACAATAACACTACCCGTACTCTAACCCTAACCCTAAACCTGACCCTAACACATACACTAACCCTAACCATAACCCTAACACTAATCCTACCCTGTTCTCTAACCCTAAACCTAACCCTAAAACTAACACTAACCCTAACCCGTACTCTAACACTAACCCTAACTCTAAACGTAACCCTAACCCTTACGCTAACCCTAACCCGTACCCTAACACTAACCCTAAACCTAACACAGTCCCGAACCGTACTCTAACCCTAAACCTAACCCTAACTCTAACCCTAACCCGTACTATAACCCTAAACCTAACCCTAACCATAACCTAACAACCCGTATTCTAACCCTTTCCGGTAGCCTAACCCTAACCCTAACCCTAACCCTAAACCCTAACACTAAACCTAACCCTATTCCTTACCCTATGTCGTAACCAAACGGAACACCTAACCCGTACCCTAACACTAACCCAAACCCGTACTCTAACCCTAACCATAACCCTAACCCTATCCCTAAACCGCACCCTAAACTTTACCCTAACCCTAACACTAACCTTAACCCTTAACCGTACCCTAACGCTAACCCACACCCTAACCCTAACCCTAACTTTAACCGTAACCCTAACCCGTAACCTAACCCTAAAACTAACCCGTACCCAACCCCCAACCCTAACCCTAACCCATACCCTAACACTAACCCTAACACTAACCCTGACCCTAAATCTAACCCTAACCCGTACACTAACCCTAACCCTAACCCGCACCCTAAACCTAACCATAACCCGTACCCTAAACCTATCCCGTAACCTAATCCTAACCATAATCCTAAACTTATCCCGTACGCTAACCCTATCCCATACCCTAAACCTAACCCTAACCCGTAACCTAACCCTAAACCTAACCCTAAGCCTAACCCGTACATTAACCCTAACCCTAACCCTAACCCTAACACTAACCCTACCCTGTAATCTAACCCAAACCCTACCCTAACCCTAACCCTAACCCATACCCTAACCCTAACCCTAACCCTAAACCTTTCCCTAACCCTAACACTAACCCTAACCCTTACTCTAACCCTAACCCAAACCCTTACCCTAAGTGTACTCTAAGCCTAACCCTAACCATCACCCTAACCCTAACCCGTACTTTAACCCTAACCCGTACCGTAGACCTAACCCTAACCAGTACCCTAACCCTAACAATAATTCGTACCCTAACCCTAACCCTAACCCTGACACTAACCCTAACCCTAACCCTTACCCTAAACCTAACCTGTACCCTAACCCTAAACCTAACCCTAACCCGTACCCTAAACCTAACACAAAACCGTACCCTAACCCTAAACCTAACCCTAAACGTGACCCTAACCCTAACCCTAAACGTACCCTAAGCCTAACCCATACCCTAAACCTAACCCTAACCCTAACCCTATCCGTACTCTAACCCAAACCCTAACCCAACCCCGTATTCTAACCCTAACCCTAACCATAACCATAACCCGCACCCTAAACTTAACCCTGACCCTAACCCAAACCATAACCCTTAACCGTAACCTAACCCTAACCCATACCCTAAACCTAACCCTAACCTTAACCGTAACCCTAACCCACACCCTAACCCTAAAACTAACCCGTACCCTAAACCCAATGCTAACCCTAACCCGTACCCTAACACTAACCCTAACCCTAACCCTGAACCTAACCCTAACCCTAACCCGTACCCTAAACCTAAACTGTACCTTAAACCTAATCCTAACCCTAACCCGTACCCTAAACCTAACCCTAAACCTAACTCGTACCCTAAACCTACCCTAACCCTGACCCTAACCCTAACCCTAACCCATACCCTAAGCCTAACCCATACCCACCCTAACCCTAAACCTAATCCTAACCCTAAACCGTACCCTAAACGTAACCCTAACCCTCTACCTAACCCGTACCCATACCTATCCCATAACCTAACCCTAACCCTAACCCGTTCCCAAACCCTAACAGTAACCCTAACCTATACCCTAGCGCTAATCCTAACCCTAACCCTAACCCGGACCCTAAACCTAACCCTTACCCTGACCGTAACACTACCCCTATCCCGTACCCTAACTCTAAACCATACACGAACACTAACCCTAAACCTAACCCATACCCTAAACCTAAACGTTACCCGTACCCTAACCCTACCCGTAGCCTAACCCTAACTCTAAACCTAACCCCTAACCCTAACCCTAACCCTAACCCGCACCTAAACCTAACCCTAACCCTAACCCGCACCTAAACCTAACCCTAACCCGTACCCGAACCCTAACCCTAACCCTAACCCTAACCCTATCCGTACACTGACCCTAACCCTAACCCTAAACCTAACCCTAACCCGTACTCTAACCCTAACCCGTACACTAACACTAACCCTAACCCTAACACTAACCCTAACCAGTACTCTAACCCTAAACCTAACCCTAACTCTAACCCTAATCCGTACTATAACCCTAACATGAACCCTAACACTACCCCTAACACTAACAATAACCCTACCCCGTACTCTAACGCTAAACCTAACCCTAACTCTAACCCTAACCCGTAATGTAACCCTAACCCTAAACCTAACCATAACCCTAACCCGTACAGTAACCCTAACGCATACCCTAACCCTAACCCTAACCCCAAACCAGCCCTAACCTAGACCCTAATCCTAACCCTAACCCGTACCCTAACTCTAAACCGTAACCTAACCCTAACCCTAAACCTAACCCGTACCCAAACCCTAAATGTAACCCTAACCCTTACCCAAACCCTAACCCTAACACGTACCCTAACCCTAAACCTAACCCTAACATGCACACTAAACCTAACCCTAACCCTAGACCTAAAACCTACACTAACCCTATCCCATTACCTAACCTTAACCCTAACCCAAAACGTAACCCTAACACTAACCCTAACCCTAAACCTAACCCGTACACTAAGCCTACCCGTAGCCTAACACTAACTCTAAACCTAACCCCTAACCCTAACCCTTACCCTAACCTGTACCCAAATGGTAAACCTAGCCCGTACCCTAACACTAACCTAAACCCGTACTCTAATCCAAAACCTAACCCTAACCCTAACCCTAACCCGTACCCTAACCCTTCCCGTAGCCTAACCCTAACTCTAACCCTAACCCCTAACCCTAACCCTAACCCTTACCCTAACACTTACCCAAACGGTAAACCTAACACGTACCCTAACACTAGCCCAAACCCGTACTCTAACCATAACCCTAAACCTAACCATAACCCGCACCCTAAACTTAACCCTAACCCTAACCCAAACCATAACCCTTAACCGTAACCTAACCCTAACCCATACCCTAACCCTAACCCTAACCTTAAACGTAACCCTAACTCATACCTTAACCCTAAAACTAACACGTATCTTAACCCCAGCCCTATCATTAACGGGTACACTAACACTAACCCTAACCCGAACCCTGACCCTAAACCTAACCCTAACTGTACACTAACCCTAAACCTAACCCTAACCCTAATCCCGTACCCTAAAACTAACCCTAATCCGCATCATAAACCTAACCCAAAACCTAGACCTAACCCGTAGCCTAACCCTAACCCGTACCCAAACCTTAACAGTAACCCTAAACCATACCCTAGCGCTAACAAAAACCCTAACCCTAACTTTAACCATTACCCGTACCCTAACCCTAACCCATACCCTAACCCAAAACCTAAACTTAACCATAACCCTGACCAGTACCCTAAACCTAAAATTAACCTGGAAAATAACGCCAACCCTAACCCTAACCCGTACCCTAACCCTAACCCTAACCCACACCTAAACCTAGCCCTAACCCGTAACCTAAGCCTAACCCTAAACCTAAACTTAACTCGTACGCTAAACCTATCCCATACCCTTAACCAAACCCTAACCTGTAATCTAACCCTAAACCTAACCCCAACCCTAACCCTAACCCTTACCCTAACCTATCCCTAACGCTAACCCTGACCCTAATCCTAACCATAAACCGTAGCCTAACCCTAACCATAACCCTCACCGAAACCTAACCCTAACCCGTACCCTAACCCTAACCCGTAACCTAAACCTAACCCTAAACCTAAACTTAAACCGTACGCAAACACTATCCCATACCCTAAATCTAAACCTAACCCGTATCCTAACCCTAAACCTAACCCTAAGGCTAACCCGTACATTAACCCTAACCCTAACACTAACACTAACCCTACACTGTTCTCTAACACTATCCCTAACCCTAACCCGTACCCTAACGCTAAACCTAACCCTAACCCTAACCCTAACCCTAACACTAACCCTAACCCGTACTCTAAACCTAACCTAACCCTAACCCTAACCGTACTCTAAACCTAACCCTAACCCTCACCCTAACCCTATCCCGTACTGTAACCCTAACCCATACCATAACTCTAACCCTAACCCGTACCCTAAACCTATCCCTAATCCTACTCTAAACCTAACCCTAACCCTAACCCTAATCGTAACCCGTACCTTAAACCTAACCTGTGACCTAACCCTAACCTTAACCCGTACCCTAAAACTAACCCTAAATCTAACTCGTACCCTAACCCTAACCCTAACCCTGACCCTAACCTTAACCATGGCCTGTACCCTAAACCTAACCCATACCATAATCCAAACCCTAAATCTAACCCTAACCTTAAACTCTACCCTAAACCTACCCTAAACCTTGACCTAACCCGAACCCAAACCTATCCCTTAACCTAAACCTAACCCTAACCCGTACCCAAACCCTAACAGTAACCCTAACCCATACCCAACGCTAACCCTAACCCTTACACTAACCCTAACCCACACCCTAAACCTAAACCTAACCCTAACCCTAACCTTAACCCTTACCCGTACCCTAACCCTAACCCATACCCTAAACCTAACCCTAACTTTAACCGTAACCCTGACCTGTACACTAACCCTAAAACTAACCCGTACCCTACCCCCAACCCTAACCCTAACCCGTACCATAACCCTAACCCTAACCCTAACCCTGACCGAAAAACCTAACCCTAACCCGTACCCTAACCCTAATCCTAAACCTAACCCGCACCTAAACCTAACCCTAACCCATACCCTAACCCTAACCCGTAACCTAAACCTAACCCTAAATTAAACCGTACGGAAACCCTATTCCGAACCCTAACCCGTACCCTAACCCTAACCCTAACCCTAACCCTATCCGTACACTAACCCTAACCCTAACCCTAACCCTAACCCGTACTCTAACCATAACCCTAACCCTAAACCTAACCCTAACCCGTACTCTAACCCTAACCCGTACCCTAACACTAACCCTAACCCGTACTCTAAACCTAAACCTAACCCTAATTCTAACCCTAACCCGTATTATAACCCTAACCCTAACCCTAGCCTTAACCCTAACACTAAACCGTACAGTAACGCTACCCCGTACCCTACCCCTAACCCTAACCATAAACCTAAACCTAACCCTGAACCTAACCCTAACACTAACCCGTACCTTAACCCTAAACCATACCCTAACCCATTACCCTAAACCTAACCCGTACCCTAACCCTAAAAGTAACGCTAACCCGTACCCATACCCTAACCCTAACACGTGCCCTAAACCTAACCCTAACATTCACACTAAACCTAACGCTAACCCTAGACCTAACACGTACACTAATCCTATCCCGTAACCCAATCTTAAGTCTAACCCATACCGTAACCCTAACACTAACCCGAACCCCAACCCTAACCCTAAACCGTACACTAACCCTAACCCGAACCCTAACCCTAACCCTAACCCGTACCCTAACCCTACCCGTAGCCTAACCCTAACTCTAATCCTAACCCCTAACCCTAAACCTAACCCTAACCCTTACACTAACATGTACACAAACGGTAAACCACACCGTACCCTAACACTAACCCAAACCCGTACTCTAACCCTAACCCTAACCCTAAACCTAACCCTAAACCGCACCCTAAACTTAACCCTAGCCCTAACCATAACCCTTACCCTTAACCATACCCTAACCCTAACCCACACGCTAAACCTAACCCTAACCCGTACCCTAACCCAAACCCGTAAACTAAACCTAACCCTAACCCTAAACTTAACCCGTACGCTAACCCTATTCCGTACCCTAAACCTAACCTGAACCCGTAATCTAACCATAAACCTAAAACAAAGCCTAACCCGTACATTAACCCTAACCCTAACCCTAACACTAACCCTACCCCGTACTCTAACACTAACCCTAACCCAACCCGTATCCTAACCCTAACCCTAACCCTAACACTAACACTAACGCTAACCCGTACTCTAAACCTAACCCTAACCCTCACCCTAACTCTAAACCGTACTGTAACCCTAACCCATACCATAACCCTAAACATAACCCGTACCCTAAACCTAACCCTAACCCTAACCCGTACCCTAAACCTAACCCTAAAGCTAACTCGTACCCTAAACCTAACCCTAACCCTGACCTAACCCTAACACTAACCTGTACCCTAAGTTAACCCATACTCCAACCCTAACCCTAATCCCAACCCTAACACTTACCCTAACCCTAACCCTTACACTAATCCTAACCCGCACCCTAAACCTAACCCTAACCCGTACCCTAACCCTAACCCGTAACCTAAAACTAACCCTAACCCTAAACTAAACCGTATGCTAACCCTATCCCGTACACTAAACCTAACCCTAACCCGTATCCTAACCCTAAACCTAACCCTAAGCCTAACCCGTACATTAACCCTAACCCTAAACCTAACACTAACCTTACCCCGTACTCTAACCCTAACCCTAACCCGTACCCTAACCCTAACCCTTTCCCTAACCCTAACACTAACCCTAACCCGTACTCTAACCCTAAACCTAACCCTAACCCTAACCGTACTCTAAACCCAACCCTAACCCACACACTAACCCTACCCCGTACTCTAACCCTAACCCTAACCCTAACTCTAACCCTAACCCGTACCCTAACCCTAACTCTAACCCTAACACTAACCCTAACCCGTACTCTAACCATAACCCTAACCCGTACCCTAAACCTCACCCTAACCCTAACTAGTACCCTAAACCTAACCCTAACCCTGACCCTAAACCTAACTCTAACCCGTACCGTAAAGCTAACCCATACCCTAACCCTAACCCTAATCCTAACCCTAACCCTATCCCATTTCCCTAAACCTAACCCTAACCCTTGTCCTAACCCGTACCCAACCCTATCCCGTCCATTAAACCTAACCCTAACCCGTACCCAAATCCTAAGGGTAACCCTAACCCATACCCTAGCGCTAACACTAACCCTAAACCTAAGCCTAACCCGCACCCTAAATCTGAACCTAACCGTAATCCTAACCATCACCCTTACCCATACCCTAACCCTTACCCATAACCTAACACTAACCCTAACATTAACCGTAACCCTAACCGTACCATAACCCTAAACTAACCCGTACCGTAACCCCAACCCTAACCCTAGCCCGTACCATAACCCTATCCCTAATCTTAACCCGTACCCAAACCCTAACCATCACACGTATCCTAACCCTAACCCTAACCCTAACCCTTACCCTAACCCATACCCAAAAGGTAAACATAACCCGTACCCTAACACTAACCCAAACCCGTACTCTAACCCTAACCCTAACGATAACCATAACCCACACTCTAAACTTAACCCTAACCCTAACGCAAACCATAACCCTTAACCGTAACCTAACCCTAACCCATACCCTAACCCTAACCCTAACATTAACCGTAACCCTAACACATACCTTAACCCTAAAACTAACCTGTACTCTAACCCCAACCCTAACGCTAACCCGTACTCTAACACTAACCCTAACCCTGACCCGGACCCTAAACCTAACCCTAACCCTGACCCTAACACTAACCCTATCCCGTACCCTAACCCTAACCCTAACCCGTACCCAAACCCTAACAGTAACCCTAACCCATACCCTAGCGCTAACCCTAACCCTAACACTATCCCGTACCCTAACCCTACCCTAACCCGTACTCTAACCTTAACCATAATCCTAAACCTAACCCTAACCCATAATCTAACCCTAACCCGTACCCTAACACGAACGCTTACCCTAACCCTAACCCTAACCCGTACGCTAACCCTAAACGTAACCCTAACCAGTACCCAATCCCTAACCCTAACACGTACCCTAAGCCTAAACCTAACCCTAACCCGCACACTAAACCTAACTCTAACCCTAGACCTAACACGTACACTGAACCTATCCCGTACGGGAACCTTAAACCTAACCCATACCGTAACCCTTACACTAAGCCTAACCCTAAACCTAAACCTAACCCTAACCCGCACACTAACCCTAAACCCCGAACCATAACCCTAACCCTAACCCGTACCCTAATCCTACCCGTAGCCTAACCTTAGCTCTAACGCTAACTCCTAACCCTAAACCTAACCCTAACCCTTACCCTATCCCATACACAAACGGTAAACCTAACCCATACCCTAACACTAACCCAAACCCGTACTCTAACACTAACCCTAACCTGCACCCTAAACTGAACCCTAACCCTAACCCAAACCATAGCACTAAACCTTAACTTAAACCTAACCCATACCCTTACCCTAACCCTAACCTTAACCATAACCCTAACCTGAAACTTAACCCTAAAACTAACCCGTATCCTAACCGCAACACTAACCTTAACCCGTACCCTAACAATAACCCTAACCCTAACCCTGACACTAAACCTAAACCTAACCCTTACACTAACCCTAACCCGCACCCTAAACCTAACCCTAACAGGAACCCTAACCCTAACCCGTAACCTAAACCTAACCCTAACCCTAAACTTAACCCGTATGAAAACCCTATCCCGTACCCTAAACCTAACCCTAACCCGTATCCAAACCCTAAACCTAACCCTAAGCCTAACCCGCACATTAACCCTAACCCTAACCCTAACACTAACCCTAACCCAGACTCTAACCCATACTCTAACCCTAACCCTAACCGTACTCTAACCCTAACGCTAACCCTCACCCTAACCCTAACCCGTACTATAACCCTAACCCGTACCATTACCCTAACCCTAACCCGTAACGTAACTCTAAACCATCACCTAAACCTAACCCTAACCCTAAACTTAACCCGTACACTAACCCTATCCCGTACCCTAAACCTAACCCTAACCCGTACCCTAACCCTAACCCTGACCCTAACCCTAACACTAACCCTAACCCGTAATCTAACCCTAACCCTAACCCTAACTGTACTCTAACCCTAACGCTAACCCTAACCCATACTGTAACCCTAACCCGTACCATAACCCTAACACTAACCCGTACCCTAACCCTAACCCTAACTCGCACCCTAACCCTAACCCTAACCCTGACCCTAACCCTAACCCTAACCCGTACCCTCAACCTAACCTTACCCTAAACCTAACCCTAACCCTAACTTGTACCCTAAACCTACCCTAACCCTGACCCTAACCCTAACCCTAACCCATACCCTAAGCCTAACCCATACCTTAACCCTAACCCTAAACCTAAACCTAACCCTAACCCGTACCTAAACGTAACCCTAACCTTCTACCAAACCAGTACCCAAACCTATCCCGTACCATAACCTTAACCCTAACCCGTACCCAAACCCTAACAGTAACCCTAACCCATACCCTAGCGCTAACCCTAACCCTAACCCTAACCCGGACCCTAAACCTAACCCTAAACCTGACCCTAACACTAACCCTATCCCGTACCCTAACCCTAAACCGTACACGAACCCTAACCCTAAACCTAACCCATACCCTAACCCTAAACGTAACCCTAGCCCGTACCCATACCCTAACCTGAACCATAACCCTAAACCTAACCCGTACCCTAACCCTACCCGTAGCCTAATCCTAACTCTAACCCTAACCCCTAACCCTAAGCCTAACCCTAACCCTTACCCGAACCCGTACCCAAACGGTAAACCTAACCCGTACCCTAACACTAAACCAAACTCGTACTCTAACCCTAACCATAACCCTAACCCTAAACCTAGCCCGCACCCTAAACTTAACACTAATCCTAACCCAAACCATAACCCTTAACCATAACCTAACCCTAACCCATAACCTAACCCTAACCCTAACCTTAACCATAACCCTAATCCGTACCCAAACCCTAAAACTAACCGATACCCTAACACCAACCCTAACGCTAACCCGTACTGTAACACTAACCCTAACCCTAACCCTGACGCTACACCTACCCCTAACCCTTACTCTAACCCTAACCCTAACCCAACCCGCACCCTAAACCTAACCCTATCCCGCACCTTAACCCTAAACCGTAACCTAAACCGAACTCTAAACCTACTTAACCCGTTCGCTAACCCTAACCCGTACCCTAAACTTAACCCTAATCCGTACCTAACCCTAACCTAACCCTAAGCCTAACCCGTACATTAACCCTTACCCTAACCCTAACACTAACCCTACCCCGTACTCTAACCCTAACCCTAACCCTAACACTAACCCGTACCCTTAACCTATCCCTAACCCTAACTCGTACCCTAACCCTAAACCTAAACATGACCCCAACCCTAAACCTAACCCGTACCCTAAACGTAACCCATACCCTAACCCTAACCATAAACCTAACCCTAACCCTAACCCGTACCCTAAACCTAACCCTAACTGTTGACTTAACCCGTACCCAACCTTATCCCGTACCCTAACCCTAACCCTAACCCGTACCCAAAACCTAACAGTACCCCTAACACATACCCTAGCAATAACCCTAACCCTAACCCTAAGCCTAACCCGCACCCTAAACCTAAACCTAACCCTAACCCTAACCATAAACCTTACCCATACCCTAACCCTAACCCATATCCTAACACTAACCCTAACCTTAACCGTAACCCTAATCCATACTGTACCTAAAACTAACCCGTACCCTAACCCCAACCCTAACCGTAACCCGAACCATAACCCTATCCCTAACCCTAAACCTGACCCTAAACCTAACCCTAACCCGTACCCTAACCCTAACCCGCACCTAAACTTAACCCTACCCCGTACCCTAACTCTAACCCATAACCTAAACCTAACCCTAACCGTAAACTTAACCTGTACAAACCCTATCCCGTACGCTAAACCTAACCCTAACCCTAACCATAACACTAACCCTAAACCGTACTCTAACCCTACCCTAACCCTAACCCTAACCGTTTTCTAACCCTAACCCTAACCCTCACCCTAACCCTAACCCGTACTATAACCCTAACCCGTACCATAACCCTAACCCTAACACTAATTCGTACCCTAACCCTAACCCTAACCGTGACCCTAACCCTAACCCTAACCCGTACCCTAAACCTAACCTGTACCCTAACCGTAAACCTAACCCTAACCCGTACCCTAAACCTAACCCTAAGCCATACCCTAACCCTAAACCTAACCCTAAACCTGACCCTAACCCTAACCCTAACACGTACCCTAAGCCTAACCCATACCTAACCCTAAACCTAACCCTAACACTAACACTAAGCCTACCCCGTACTTCCCTAACCCTAACCCTAACCCTCACCCTAACCCTAACCCGTACTGTAACACTAACCCATACCATAACCCTAACCCTTACCCGTACCCTAACCCTAACCCTAATTCGTACCCTACCCTAACCCTAACCCTGACTCTAACCCTAAACCTAACCCGTACCCTAAACCTAACACATAACCTAACCCTAAACCTAACCCTAACCCGTACCCTAAACACCTAGCACATACCCTAGCGTACCTTAAACCTAACCCGTAACCTAAACCTAAACGTAAACCTACCCGTACCCAAACCCTAAACCTAACACGTACCCGAAACCTAACCCTAAACCTAACCCTTACCCTAACCCGTACCCAAACGTTAAACCTAACCCGTACCATAACACTAACCCAAACCTGTACTCTAACCCTAACCCTAACCCTAACACTAACCCTACCCCGCATTCTAACACTAACCCTAACCCTAACCCTAACCCGTACTCTAACCCTAACCCTAACCCTAACCCGTACACTAACCCTAACCCTAAACCTATCCCTAACCCTAAACCTAACCCTAAACGTATTCTATCCCTAACCCTAACCCTCACCCTAACCCTAACCCGTACTGTAACCCTAACCCATACCATAACCCTAAACCTAACCCGTACACTAAACCTAACCCTAATTCATATCCTACACCTAAACCTAACCGTGACACTTACCCTAACCCTAACCCGTATCCTAAACCTAACCAATACCTTAACCCTAAACCTAACCCTAACCCGTACCCTATCCCTAACCCTAATCCTAACCCTGACCCTAACCCTAACCCTAACCCGTACCCTAAGCCTAACCCATACCCTAACCCTAAACCTAATCCTAACCCTAACCCTAAACCGTACCCTATATCTAACCCTAACCCTTAACCTAAACCGTAACCTAACCCTAACCCTAACCCGTACTCAGACACTAACTGTAAACCTAAACCATACCCTAGCGCTAACACTAACCCTAACCCTAACCCTAACCATTACCCGTACCCTAACCCTAACCCATACCCTAACCCTAACCCTAAACTTAACCGTAACCATGACCCGTACACTAAACCTAAAATTAACCCGTACCCTAACCCCAACCCTAACCCTAACCTGTACCCTAACCCTAACCCTAACCCACACCAAACCTAAACCTAACCCATAACCTAAACCTAACCCTAACCCTAACTTAACCGATACGCTAACCCTATCCCGTACCCTAAACCTAACCCTAAACCGTAACCTAACCCTAAACCTAACCCTAAGCCTAACCCATACATTAACCCTAACCCTAACACTAACACTAACCCTACCTCGTACTCTAACCCTAACCCTAACTCTAACCCTAAACCGTACCCTAAACCTAACCCTAACCCTAACCCTAACACTAACCCTACGCCGTACTCTAACACTAACTCAAACCCTAACCCTAAACCGTACCCTAACCCTAACCCTAACTCTAACACTAACCCCAACCCTTACTCAAACCCTAACCCTAACCCTAACCCTAACAGTACTCTAACCGTAACACTAACCTTCACCCTAACCCTAACCGTACTGTAACCCTAACTCTTACCATAAACCTAACCCTAACCCTAACCCTAACCCTGACCCTAACCCTAACCCTAATCCTAACCCGTACCCTAAGCCTAACCCATACCGTAACCCTAAACTTAATCCTAACCCTAACCCTACCCCGTACCTAAACCTAAACCTAACCCTTGACCTAACCCATACCCAACCCTATCCCGTAACCTAACCTTAACCCTAACCCGTACCCAAACCCTAACAGTAACCCTAACCCATACCATAGCGCTAACCCTAACCGGAATCCTAACCCTAAACCTCACCCTAACCCTAACCCTAACCCGTACCCTAAGCCTAACCCATACGCTAACCCTAACCCAAACACCAACCCTACCGCGCACTCTAACCCTAACCCTAAACCTAACCCTAACCCTTACCCATACCCTAACCCTAACCCTAACACGCACCCAAAACCTAACCCTAACCTGTACCCTGCCCTAACCCGTAACCTAAACCTAACCATAACCCTAAACTTAACCCGTACGCTAACCCTATCCCGTACCCTACACCTAAACCTAACCCGTATCCTAACCCTAAAGCTAACCCTAAGCCTAAACCGTACATTAATCCCAAACCTAACCCCAACACTAACCCTACACCGTACTCTAATCCTAACCCTAACCCTAACCCTAACCCTAACCCGTACACTAACCCTAACCCAAACCCTAACCCTAACACTAATCCTACACCGTACTCTAACCCTAAACCTAACCCTAACCCTAACCCTAACCCGTACCCTAACCCTAACCCTAACCCTAACACTAACTGTATTCTAAACCTAACCCTAACCCTCACCCTAACCCTAACCCGTAATTAACTCTAACCCATACCATAACCCTAAACCTAACCCTTACCCTAACCCTAACCCTAATTCGTACCATAACCCTAAACCTAACCCTGACCCTAACCCTAATCCTAACCCATACCCTAAACCTAAACCGTACCTTAAACCTAACCCTAACCCTAACCCGTACCCTAAACCTAACCCTAACCCTAACTCGTACCCTAAACCTACCCTATCCCTGACCCTAACCGTAACCCTAATCCATACCCTAAGCATAACCCATACCCACCCTAACCCTAAACCTAACCCTAACCCTAAACCGTACCCTAAACGTAACCCTACCCTCTACCTAACCCGTACCCATACCTATCCCGTAACCTAACCCTAACCCTAAACCGTTCCCAAACCCTAACAGTAACCCTAACCTATACCCTAGCACTAACCCTAACCCTAACCCTAACCCGGACCCTAAACCTAACCCTTACCCTGACCGTAACACTACCCCTATCCCGTACCCTAACTCTAAAACGTACACGAACACTACCCCTAAACCTAACCCAGACCCTAACCCTAAACGTAACCCTAGGCGGTACCCAAACCCTAACCCGAACCTTAACCCTAACCCTAACCCGTACCCTAACCCTACCCATAGCGTAATCCTAACTCTAACCCTAACCCCTAAACCTAAGCCTAACCCTAACCCTTACCCGAACCCGTACCCAAACGGTAAACCTAACCCGTACCCTAAGACTAACCCAAACCCGTACTCTAACCCTAACCATAACCCTAACCCTAACCCTAACCCGCACCCTAAACTTAACCCTAACCCTAAACCAAACCATTACCCTTAACTGTAACCTAACCCTAACCCATAACCTAACCCTAACCCTAACCTTAACCATAACCCTAATCGGTACCCAAACCCTAAAACTAACCCATACCCTAACCCCAACCCTAACGCTAACCCGTACCCTAACCCTAACCCTAACTCTTGACCTAACCCATACCCAACCTTATCCCGTACCCTAACCCTAACCCTAACCCGTACCCAAACCCTAACAGTAACACTAACCCATACCCTAGCGCTAACCATCACCCTAAACCTAACCCTAACCCTAACCATAACCATAACCATAAAAGTTACCCGTACCCTAAACCTAACCCATAACCTAACACTAACCCTCACCTTAACCATAACCCTAAACCGTACCCTAACCCTAAAACTACCCGTACCCTAACCACAACCCTAACCCTAACACGTACCATAACCCTATCCCTAACCCTAACCCTGACCCTAAACCTAACCCTAACCCGTACCCAAACCCTAATCCTAACACGTACCCTAACCCTAAACCTAACCCTAACAATTTCCCTAACCCGTACCCAAATGGAAAAACTAACCCGCAACCTAACACTAACTCAAACCCGTACTCTAACCCTAACCCTACCCTAACACTAACCCTACCCCGTACTCTAACACTAACCCTAAACCTAACCTGTACCCTAACCCTAACCCTAACCCTAACACTAACCCTAACCCGTACTCTAACCCTAACCCTAACCCTAACACTAACCCTGCCCCGTACTCTAACACTAACCCTAACCCTAACCCTAACCCGTACTCTAACCCTAACCCTAACCCTATCACTAACCCTAACCTGCACCTAAACCTAACCCTAACCCATACCCTAACACTAACCCGTAACCTAAACCTAAACCTAAACCTAAACTTATCCCGTACACTAACCCTATCCTGTCCCTAAACCTAACCCTAACCTGTACCCTAACCTTAACCCTAACCCTAACCCTATCCGTACACAAACCCTAACCCTAAACCTAACACTAACCCTAACCCATACTCTAACCCTAACCCTAACCCTAACCCTAAACCTAACCCTAACCCGTGTTCTAACCCTAACCCGTACCCTAACACTCACCCTTACCCTAACCATAAATCTAACCCGTACCCTAACCATAAACGTAACCCTAACCCGAACCCAAACCCTAAACCTATCCCGTGCCCTAACCCTAATGCTAACCTGTCCCTAAACCTAGACCTAACCCGTACTCTAACCCTAACCCGTACCCTAACACTAACCCTAAACCTAAACCTAAACCGTACCCTAACCCTACCCCTAACCCTAACACTAACCCTAATCCTAACACTATCCCGTACACTAACCCTAACCCTAACCCGTACGGGTAACCTAACCCTAACCCTAACTCTAACCCTAACACTAAACCTACCCCGTACTCTAACCCTAACCCAAACCATAACCCTAACCCGTACCCTAACCCGTAACCTAACACTAACCCTAACCTGTACGCTAACACGTACCATAACCCTAACCCTAATCCTAATCCTAACCCTAAACCTAAACCATACCCTACCCCTCACCCTAACCCATACCCTAACCCTAACTCGTACCCTAACCCTAACCCTTACCCTAACCCCTAACCCTAACCCTAACCCGTACCCTAAACCTAACCCTAACCCTAGCTCGTACCCTAACCCTACCCCTAACCCTGTCCCTAAACCATACCATAACCCTAACCCGTAACCTAAACCTAACCCTAACCCTAAACTTAACCCACACGCTAACCCTATCCCGTACCCTAAACCTAACCCTAACGCGTACCCTAACCCTAACTATCCCTAACCCTAACCCTAAACCTAACACTAACCCTAACCCGTACTCTAACCCTAAACCTAACCCTAACTCTAAACCTAACCCGTAATATAACCCTAACACTAATCCTAACCCTAAGCCTAACCCTAACCCTAACACTAACCCTAACCCGTACTCTAACCCTAACCCTAACCCTCACCCTAACCCTAAACCATACTGTAACCGTATACCGTACCATAACCCTAAACCTAACCCGTACCCTAACCCTAAACCTAACTCGTACACTAACCCTAACCCTAACCCGAATCCTAACACTAACCCCAACCTATACCCTAAACCTAACCCGAACCCTAAACCTAAACCGAACCCTAACCCTTACCCTCACCCGTACACAAACGGTAAACCTAACCCATACCCTAACACTAACCCAAACCCATACTCTAACCCTAACCCTAACCGTAAACCTAACACGCACCCTGAACTTAACCCTAACCCTAACACAAAACATAACCGTAACCTAACCCTAACACATACCATAACCCTAACCCTACCCTTAACCGTAAACCTAACCCATACCCTAACCCTAAAACTAACCCGTACCCTAACCACAACCCTAACCCTAACCCATTCCCTAACACTAACCCTAACCCTAACCCTGACCCTAAACCTAACCCTAACACTTACACTAATCCTAACCGTAACCCTAACCCGTAACCTAAACCTAACCCTAAGCCTAAACTGTACATTAACACCAACACTAACCCTAACACTAACACTACCCCGTACTCTAACCCTAACCCTAACCCTGACCCTAACCCATACACTAACCCTAACCATAACCCTAACACTAACCCTAGCCCGCACCCTAAACTTAA
>JAVLSZ010000064.1:412500-435000 GCA_032313775.1 Urocyon cinereoargenteus | reverse complement strand
CCTAACCCTAACCTGAACCCGAACCCTAACCCTAACTCTAACCCGAACCCTAACCCTAACCCTAACACTAACCCTAACGCGAAACCTAACCCTAACCCCTAACCCTAACCCTAACCCTAACCCGAAACCGAAACCTAACCCTAACCCTAACCCCTAACCATTACCCGAACCCTAACCCTTACCCGAACCCTAACCATAACCCTAACCCTAACCCTACCCCGAACCCGAACCCTAACCCGAACCGTACCCCTAACCCTAATCCGAACGCTAACCCTAACCCTAAACCTAACCCTAACCCGAACCCGAACCCTAACCCTTTCCTTAACCCGAACCCGAACCCTAACCCTAACCCGAACCCTAATCCTAACCCTAACCCAAACCCTAACCCTAACCTAAACCTAACCCTAACCCGAACCCTAACCCTAACCCGAACCCTAACCCTAACCCGAACACTAACCCTAACCCTAACCCGAACCCTAACCCTAACCCTAACCCGAAACCTAACCCTAACCCGAACCCTAACCCTAACCCGAACCCGAACCCGAACCCTAACCCTAAACTGAACCCTAACCCTAAACCTAACCCTAACCCGAACCCTAACCAAAACCCGAACCCTAACCCGAAACCGAACCCTAACCCTAACCCGAACCCGAACACTAAACCTAACCCTAACCCGAAACCTAACCCTAACCCTAACCCGAACCCTAACCCTAATCCTAACCCGAATCCTAACCCTAACCCTAACCCGAACCCTAACCCGAACCCTAACCCTAACCCTAACCCAAACCCTAACCTAACCCTAACCCGAACCCTAACCCTAACCCTAACCCGAACCCTAACCCTAACCCTAAACCTAACCCTATCCCGAACCCGAACCCTAACCCTAAACCGAACCCGAACCCTAACCCTAACCCTAACCCGAACCCTAACCCTAACCCTAAACCTAACCCTAAACCTAATCCGAACCCTAACGCTAACCCGAACCCTAACCCTAACCCTAACCCTAACCCTAACCCTAACCCTAACCCCTAACCCTAACCCTAACCCTAACCCTAACCCTAAAACCTAACCCTAACCCTAACCCTGACCCTAAACCTAACCCTAACACTAACCCTAACCCTAACCCGAACCCTAACCCTAACCCTAACCCTAACCTAACCCGAACCCTAACCCTAACCCTAAACCTAACCATAACCCCTAAACCAAACCCGAACACTAAACCTAACCCGAACCCTAACCCTAACCCTAACCCAAACCCTAACCCTAACCCTAACCTTAACCCTAACTTGAACCCTAACCCGAACCCGAAACCTAACCCTAACCCTAACCCGTTCCCTAACCCGAACTCTAACTCGACCCTAACCCTAACCCCTAACTCTAACCCTAACCCGAAACCTAACCCTAAACCGAAACCAAACCCTATCCCTAACCCGAACACTAACCCTAACCCTAACACTAATCCGAACCCTAACCCGAACCCGAACAATAACCCGAACCCGAACCCTAACCCTAACCCTAACTCTAACCCAAACACTAACCCGAACCCTAACTCGAACCCTAACCCTAACCCGAACCCGACCCCGAACACGAACCCTAACCCTAACCCTAACACGAACCCGAAACCTAACCCTAACCCTAACCCGAACCCTAACCCTAACCCGAACCCTAACCCTAACTCTAACCCGAACCCTAACCCTAACCCTAAAACTAACCCTAACGCGAAACCTAACCCTAACCCCTAACCCTAACCCTAACCCTAACCCGAAACCGAAACCTAACCCTAACCCTAACCCCTAACCCTTACCCGAACCCTAACCCTTACCCGAACCCTAACCATAACCCTAACCCTAACCCTACCCCGAACCCGAACCCTAACCCGAACCCGAACCCTAACCCTTTCCTTAACCCGAACCCGAACCCTAACCCTAACCCGAACCCTAACCCTAACCCAAACCCTAACCCTAACCGAAACCTAACCCTAACCCGAACCCTAACCCTAACCCGAACCCTAACCATAACCCGAACCCTAACCCTAACCCTAACCCGAACCCTAACCCTAACCCTAACCCGAAACCTAACCCTAACCCGAACCCTAACCCTAACCCGAACCCGAACCCGAACCCTAACCCTAAACTGAACCCTAACCCTAAACCTAACCCTAACCCGAACCCTAACCAAAACCCGAACCCTAACCCGAAACCGAACCCTAACCCTAACCCTAACCCGAAACCTAACCCTAACCCGAACCCTAACCCTAACCCGAACCCGAACCCGAACCCTAACCCTAAACTGAACCCTAACCATAACCCGAACCCGAACCCTAACCCTAACCCAAACCCTAACCATAACCCGAACCCGAACACTAAACCTAACCCTAACCCGAAACCTAACCCTAACCCTAACCCGAACCCTAACCCTAATCCTAACCCGAATCCTAACCCTAACCCTAACCCGAACCCTAACCCGAACCCTAACCCTAACCCCAACCCTAACCCAAACCCTAACCTAACCCTAACCCGAACCCTAACCCTAACCCTAACCCTAACCCTATCCCGAACCCGAACCCTAACCCTAAAACGAACCCGAACCCTAACCCTAACCCTAACCCTAACCCGAACCCTAACCCTAACCCTAAACCTAACCCTAAACCTAATCCGAACCCTAACGCTAACCCGAACCCTAACCCTAACACTAACCCTAATCCTAACCCTAACCCCTAACCCTAACCCTAACCAAACCCTAACCCTAAAACCTAACCCTAACCCTAACCCTGACCCTAACCCTAACCCTAACACTAACCCTAACCCTAACCCGAACCCTAACCCTAACCCTAACCCTAACCTAACCCGAACCCTAACCCTAACCATAACCCTAACCATAACCCCTAAACCTAACCCGAACCCTAAACCTAACCCGAACCCTAACCCTAACCCTAACCCAAACCCTAACCCTAACCCTAACCTTAACCCTAACTTGAACCCTAACCCGAACCCGAAACCTAACCCTAACCCTAACCCGTTCCCTAACCCGAACTCTAACTCGACCCTAACCCTAACCCCTAACTCTAACCCTAACCCAAAACCTAACCCTAAACCGAAACCAAACCCTAACCCTAACCCGAACCCTAACCCTAACCCTAACACTAACCCGAACCCTAACCCGAACCCGAACAATAACCCGAACCCGAACCCTAACCCTAACCCTAACTCTAACCCAAACACTAAACCGAACCCTAACTCGAACCCTAACCCTAAACCGAACCCGACCCCGAACACGAACCCTAACCCTAACCCTAACACGAACCCGAAACCTAACCCTAACCCTAACCCTAACCCTAACCCTAACCTAACCCTAACCCTAACCCTAACACGAAACCTAACCCTAACCCTAAACCGACCCCTAAACCGAACCCTAACACGAACCCTAACCCTAACCCTAACCCTAACCCGAACCCTAACCCTAACCCTAGCCCGAACCCTAACCCTAACCCGAACCCTAAACCTAACCCTAACACGAACCCTAACCCTAACCCGACCCGAACCCTAACCCGAACCCGAACCCTAACCCTAACCCGAAACCTAACCCGAACCCAAACCTAACCTGATCCCTAACCCTAACCCGAACCCTAACCCGAACCCTAACCCGATCCCTAACCCTAACCCGAACCTTAACCCTAACCCGAACCCTATCCATAACCCTAACCCTAACCCTAACCCGAACCCTAAACCGAACCCTAACCCGAAACCTAACCCTAACCCTGACTCGAACCCTAACCCGAACCCTAACCCTAACCCTAACCCGAAACCTAACCCTAACCCTGACTCGAACCCTAACCCGAACCCTAACCCTAACCCTTACCCGAACCCGAACCCTAAACCCTAACCCTAACCCGAACCCGAACCTTAAACCTAACCCTAACCCTAACCCTAACCCTAACGCGAACCCAAACCCTAACCCTAACCCGCACCCTAACCCTAACCCTAACCCGAACCCGAACCCTAACCCGAACCCTAAACCTAAACCTAACCCGAAACCAAACCCTAACACGAACCCTTACCCTAACCCGAACCCGAACCCTAACCCTAACCCTAAACCTAACACGCACCCTAACCCTAACCCGAACCCGATCCCTAACCATAACCCTAACCCTAACCATAACCCAAACCCGAACCCGAACCCTAACCCTATCCCTAACCCGAACCCTAACCGTAACCCGAAACCTAACCCTAACCCTAACCCGAACCCTAACCCTAACCCTAACCCTAACCCTAACCCGAAACCTAACCCTAACCCGAACCCTAACCCTAACCCGAACCCGAACCCTAACCCTAACCCGATCCCTAACCCTAAACCTAACCCTAGCCCGAACCCTAACCCAAACCCGAACCCTAACCCGAACCCGATACCTAACTATAACCTGAACCCGAACCCTAACCCTAACCCGAAGCCTAACCCTAACCCTAACCCGAAACCTAAACCTAACCCTAACCCGAACCCTAACACTAACCCGAACCTTAACCCTAACCCTAACACGAATCCTAAACCTAACCCTAACCCGAAACCTAACCCGAACCCTAACCCTAACCCGAACCCTAACCCGAACTCTAACTCAACCCTAACCCTAACCCCTAAACCTAACCCTAACCGGAAACCTAACCCTAACCCGAACCCGAACCCTAACCCTAACCCGAACCCTAAACCTAACCTTAACCCTAACCCGAACCCTAAACCGAACCCGAACAATAACCCGAACCCGAAACCTAACCCTAACCCTAACTCTAACCCAAACACTAACCCGAACCCTAACACGAACCCTAACCCTAACCCGAACCCGAACACGAACCCGAACCCTAACCCTAACACGAACCCTAACCCTAACCCGAAACCTAACCGTAACCCGTACCCTAACACTAACCCTAACCCCGAACCCGGACCCTAAACCTAAACCTAACCCTAACCCGAACCCTAACCCGAACCCTAACCCGAACCACAACCCTAACCCTAACCCGAACCCGAACCCGAACCCTAACCCTAACCCGAACCCTAACCTTAACCCGACCCTAACCCTAAACCTAACCCTAACCTGAACCCTAACCCTAACACTAACCCGACCCCTAACCCGAACCCTAACACGAACCCTAACCCTAACCCTAACCCTAACCCGAACCCTAATCCTAACCCTAGTCCGAACCCTAACTCTAACCCGAACCCTAACCCTAAACCTAACCCGAATCCTAACCCTAACCCGAACCCGAACCCTAACCCTAACCCGAAAACTAAACCGAACCACCCTAACCCGAACCCTAAACCTAACCCAAAACCTAACCCTAACCCTAACCCTTACCCGAACCCTAAACCTACCCGAAACCTAACCCTAAACCTAACCCGAACCCTAACCCTAACCCGAACCCTAACCGTAACCCGAACCCTGACCCTAACCCTAACCCGAACCCTAACCCTAACCCTAACCCGAAACCTAACCCTAACCCGAACCCTAACCCTAACCCAAACCCGAACCCGAACCCTAACCCTAACCCGATCCCTAACCCTAAACCTAACCCTAGCCCGAACACTAACCCAAACCCGAACCCTAACCCGAACCCGAAACCTAACCATAACCCGAACCCGAACCCTAACCCTAACCCGAAGCCTAACCCTAACCCTAACCCGAAACCTAAACCTAACCCTAACCCAAACCCTAACACTAACCCGAACCCTAACCCTAACCCTAACACGAATCCTAACCCTAACCCTAACCCGAACCCTAACCCGAACCCTAACCCTAACCCTAACCCTAACCCAAAACCTAACCCTAACCCTAACCCGAACCCTAACCCTAAATCTAACCCTAACCCTAACCCTAACCCTAACCCTAACCCGAAACCGAACCCGAACCCTAACCCTAACCCGAAACCTAACCCTAAACCTAACCCTAACCCGAACCCTAACCCTAACCCTAAACCTAACCTAACCCCAATCCTAACCCTAACGCTAACACGAACCCTAACCCTAACCCTAACACTAACCCCTAACCCTAACCCTAACCCTAACCCTTACCCTAACCCTAAAACCTAACCCTAACCCTAACCCTAACCCTAACCCGAACACTAACCCTAACCCTAACCCGAAACCTAACCCTAACCCTAACCCTAACCCGAAACCTAACCCTAACCCTAACCCTAACCCTAACCCTAACCCGAACCCTAACCCTAACCCTAAACCTAACCCCTAACCCTAACCCGAACCCTAAACCTAACCAGAACCCTAACCCTAACCCGAAACCGAACCCTAAAGCTAAACCTAACACTAAACCTAACTCGAACCCTAAACTGAACCCTAACCCTAATCCTAACCCGAACCCTAACCCGAACTCTAACTCAACCCTAACCCTAACCCCTAAACCTAACCCTAACCCGAAACCTAACCCTAACCCGAACCCGAACCCTAACCCTAACCCGAACCCTAACCCTAACCTTAACCCTAACCCGAACCCTGAACCGAACCCGAACAATAACCCGAACCCGAACCCTAACCCTAACCCTAACTCTAACCCAAACTCTAACCCGAACCCTAACACGAACCCTAACCAAACCCGAACCCGAACACGAACCCGAACCCTAACCCTAACCCTAACACGACCCTAACCCTAACCCGAACCCTAACCCTAACCCGGACCCTAACACTAACCCTAACCCCGAACCCGGACCCTAAACCTAAACCTAACCCTAACCCGAACCCTAACCCGAACCCTAAACTGAACCCCAACCCTAACCCTAACCCGAACCCGAACCCGAACCCTAACCCTAACCGAACCCTAACCTTAACCCGACCCTAACCCTAAACCTAACCCTAACCTGAACCCTAACCCTAACCCTAACCCGACCCCTAACCCGAACCCTAACACGAACCCTAACCCTAACCCTAACCCTAACCCTAACCCGAACCCTAACCCTAACCCTAGTCCGAACCCTAAATCTAACCCGAACCCGAACCCTAACCATAACCCGAACCCGAACCCTAACCCTTACCCAAACACTAACCCTAACACTAACCCGAACACTAAACCTAACCCTAAACCGAAACCTAACCCTAACCCTAACCCGAACCCTAACCCTAATCCTAACCTGAATCCTAACCCTAACCCTAACCCGAACCCTAACCCGAACCCTAACCCGAACCCTAACCCTAACCCAAACCCTAACCTAACCCTAACCCGAACCCGAACCCTAACCCTAACCCTAACTCTAACCCAAACACTAACCCGAACACTAACTCGAACCCTAACCCTAACCCGAACCCGACCCCGAACACGAACCCTAACCCTAACCCTAACACGAACCCGAAACCTAACCCTAAACTTAACCCGAACCCTAACCCTAACCCGAACACTAACCCTAACCCTAACCCCGAAACCGGACCCTAACCCTAAACCTAACCCTAACCCGAACCCTAACCCGAACCCTAACCCGATCCCCAACCCTAACCCTAACCCGAACCCGAACCCTAACCCTAGCCGAACCCTAACCCTAACCCGACCCTAACCCTAACCCTAACCCTAACCCGAAACCTAACCCTAACCCTAACCCGACCCCTAAACCGAACCCTAACACGAACCCTAACCCTAACCCTAACCCTAACCCGAGCCCTAACCCTAACCCTAGCCCGAACCCTAACCCTAACCCGAACCCTAAACCTAACCCTAACACGAACCCTAACCCTAACCCGAACTCGAACCCTAACCCGAACCCTAACCCTAACCCGAAACCTAACCCGAACCCAACCCTAACCTGATCCCTAACCCTAACCCGAACCCTAACCCGAACCCTAACCCGATCCCTAACCCTAACCCGAAACTTAACCCTAACCCGAACCCTATCCATAACACTAACCCTAACCCTAAACCGAACCCTAACCCGAACCCTAAACCGAAACCTAACCCTAACCCTGACTCGAACCCTAACCCGAACCCTAACCCTAACCCTAACCCGAACCCTAACCCTAACCCTGTCCGAACCATAACCCGAACACTAACCCCTAACCCTAACCCGAAACTTAACCCTAACCCTTACCCGAACCCGAACCCTAACCCCTAACCCTAACCCGAACCCGAACCTTAAACCTAACCCTAACCCTAACCCTAACCCTAACCCGAACCCGAACCCTAACCCTAACCCGAACCCTAACCCTAACCCTAACCCGAACCCGAACCCTAACCCGAAACCTAAACCTAAACCTAACCCGAAACCAAACCCTAACACGAACCCTTACACTAACCCGAACCCGAACCCTAACCCTAACCCTAAACCTAACCCGCACCCTAACCCTAACCCGAACCCGATCCCTAACCATAACCCTAACCCTAACCATAACCCGAACCCGAACCCGAACCCTAACCCTATCCCTAACCCGAACCCTAACCGTAACCCGAACCCTAACCCTAAACCTAACCCGAACCCTAACCCTAACCCTAACCCGAAACCTAACCCTAACCCGAACCCTAACCCTAACCCGAACCCGAACCCGAACCCTAACCCTAACCCGATCCCTAACCCTAAACCTAACCCTAGCCCGAACCCTAACCCAAACCCGAACCCTAACCCGAACCCGATACCTAACTATAACCCGAACCCGAACCCTAACCCTAACCCGAAGCCTAACCCTAACCCTAACCCGAAACCTAAACGTAACCCTAACCCGAACCCTAACACTAACCCGAACCCTAACCCTAACCCCGAACCCGGACCCTAAACCTAAACCTAACCCTAACCCGAACCCTAACCCGAACCCTAACCCGAACCCCAACCCTAACCCTAACCCGAACCCGAACCCGAACCCGAAACCTAACCCTAACCCGAACCCTAACCTTAACCCGACCCTAACCCTAAACCTAACCCTAACCTGAACCCTAACCCTAAAACTAACCCGACCCCTAACCCGAACCTAACACGAACCCTAACCCTAACCCTAACCCTAACCCTAACCCGACCCTAATCCTAACCCTAGTCCGAACCCTAACCCTAACCCGAACCCGAACCCTAACCCTAACCCGAAAACTAAACCGAACCCACCCTAACCCGAACCCTAACCCTAACCCAAACCCTAACCCTAACCCTAACCCTTACCCGAACCCTAAACCTACCCGAAACCTAACCCTAAACCTAACCCGAACCCTAACCCGAACCCTAAACCTAACCCTAACCCGAACCCTAACCCTAACCCGAACCCTAACCATAACCCTAACCCGAACCCTAACCCTAACCCTAACCCTAACCCGAACCCTAACCGTAACCCGAACCCTAACCCTAACCCTAACCCGAACCCTAACCCTAACCCTAACCCGAAACCTAACCCTAACCCGAACCCTAAACCTAACCCAAACCCGAACCCGAACCCTAACCCTAACCCGAAACCTAACCCTAAACCTAAACCTAGCCCAAACACTAACCCAAACCCGAACCCTAATCCGAACCCGAAACCTAACCATAACCCGAAACCGAACCCTAACCCTAAACCGAAGCCTAACCCTAACCCTAACCCGAAACCTAAAGCTAACCCTAACCCGAACCCTAACACTAACCCGAACCCTAACCCTAACCCTAACACGAATCCTAACCCTAACCCTAACCCGAACCCTAACCCGAACCCTAACCCTAACCCTAACCCTAACCCAAAACCTAACCCTAACCATAACCCGAACCCTAACCCTAAATCTAACCCTAACCCTAACCCTAACCCTAACCCTAACCCGAACCCGAACCCGAACCCTAACCCTAACCCGAAACCTAACCCTAAACCTAACCCTAACCCGAACCCTAACCCTAACACTAAACCTAACCCTAACCCCAATCCTAACCCTAACGCTAACCCGAACCCTAACCCTAACCCTAACACTAACCCCTAACCCTAACCCTAACCCTAACCCTAACCCTAACCCTAAAACCTAACCCTAAACCTAACCCTAACCCTAACCCGAACACTAACCCTAACCCTAACCCGAAACCTAACCCTTACCCTAACCCTAACCCGAAACCTAACCCTAACCCTAAACCTAACCCTAACCCGAACCCTAACCCTAACCCTAAACCTAACCCCTAACACTAACCCAAACCCTAAACCTAACCAGAACCCTAACCCTAACCCGAAACCGAACCCTAACGCTAACCCTAACACTAAACCTAACTCGAACCCTAAACCGAACCCTAACCCTAATCCTAACCCGAACCCTAACCAGAACTCTAACTCAACCCTAACCCTAACCCCTAAACCTAACCCTAACCCGAAACCTAACCCTAACCCGAACCCGAACCCTAACCCTAACCCGAACCCTAACCCTAACCTTAACCCTAACCCGAACCCTAAACCGAACCCGAACAATAACCCGAACCCGAACCCTAACCCTAACCCTAACTCTCACCCAAACACTAACCCGAACCCTAACACGAACCCTAACCCTAACCCGAATCCGAACACGAACCCGAACCCTAACCCTAACCCTAACACGAACCCTAACCCTAACCCGAACCCTAACCCTAACACGGACCCTAACACTAACCCTAACCCCAAACCCGGACCCTAAACCTAAACCTAACCCTAACCCGAACCCTAACCCGAACCCTAACCCGACCCCAACCCTAACCCTAACCCGAACCCGAACCCGAACCCGAACCCTAACCCTAACTGAACCCTAACCTTAACCCGACCCTAACCCTAAACCTAACCCTAACCTGAACCCTAACCCTAACCCTAACCCGACCCCTAACCCGATCCCTAACACGAACCCTAACCCTAATCCTAACCCTAACCCTAACCCGAACCCTAACCCTAACCCTAGTCCGAACCCTAAATCTAACCCGACCCTAAACCTAAACCTAACCCGAATCTTAACCCTAACCCGAACCCGAACCCTAACCCTAACCCGAAAACTAAACCGAACCCACCCTAACCCGAACCCTAACCCTAACCCAAACCCTAACCCTAACCCTAACCCTTACCCGAAACCTAAACCTAACCCGAACCCTAACCCTAAACCTAACCTGAACCCTAACCCTAAACCTAACCCGAACCCTAACCCGAACCCTAACCCTAACCCTAACCCGAACCCTAACCCTAACCCGAACCCTAACCATAACCCTAACCCGAACCCTAACCCTAACCCTAACCCTAACCCGAACCCTAACCGTAACCCGAACTCTAACCCTAACCCTAAGCCTAACCCTAACCCGAAACCTAACCCTAACCCTAACCCGAACCCTAACCCGAAACCTAACCCTAACCCTAACCTGAACACTAACCCCTAACCCTAACCAGAACCCTAACCCTAACCCGAACCCTAACCCTAAACCTAACCTGAAGCCTAACCCTAACCCTAACCCTAAACCTAACCCTAACACTAACCCGAACCCTAACCCTAACCCTAACCCGAACCCTAACCCTAACCCTAACCCGAAACCTAACCCTAACCCGAACCCTAACCCTAACCCGAACCCGAACGCGAACCCTAACCCTAAACTGAACCCTAACCCTAAACCTAACCCTAACCCGAACCCTAACCAAAACCCGAACCCTAACCCGAACCCGAACCCTAACCATAACCCGAACCCGAACCCTAACCCTAACCCAAACCCTAAACCTAACCCTAACCCGAACACTAAACCTAACCCTAACCCGAAACCTAACCCTAACCCTAACCCGAACCCTAACCCTAATCCTAACCCGAAACCTAACCCTAACCCTAACCCGAACCCTAACCCGAACACTAACCCTAACGCTAACCCTAACCCAAACCCTAACCTAACCCTAACCCGAACCCTAACCCTAACCCTAACCCGAAACCTAACCCTAACCCTAACCCTAACCCTATCCCGAACCCGAACCCTAACCCTAACCCGAACCCTAACCCTAACCCTAACCCTAACCCGAACCCTAACCCTAACCCTAAACCTAACCCTAAACCTAATCCGAACCCTAACGCAAACCCGAACCCTAACCCTAACCCTAACCCTAACCCTAACCCTAACCCCTAACCCTAACCCTAACCGTAACCCTAACCCTAAAACCTAACCCTAACCCTAACCCTAACCCTAACCCTAACCCGAACACTAACCCTAACCCTAACCCGAACCCTAACCCTAACCCTAAACCTAACCTAACCCGAACCCTAACCCTAACCCTAACCCTAACCCTAACCATAACCCCTAAACCTAACCTGAACCCTAAACCTAACCCGAACCCTAACCCTAACCCTAACCCAAACCCTAATCCTAACCCTAACCCTAACTTGAACCCTAACCCGAACCCTAACCCTAACCCGATCCCTAACCCGAACTCTAACTCGACCCTAACCCTAACCCCTAACTCTAACCCTAACCCGAAACCTAACCCTAAACCGAAACCAAACCCTAACCCTAACCCGAACCCTAACCCTAACCCTAACACTAACCCGTACCCTAACCCGAACCCGAACAATAACCCGAACCCGAACCCTAACCCTAACCCTAACTCTAACCCAAACACTAACCCGAACCCTAACTCGAACCCTAAACCTAACCCGAACCCGACCCCGAACACGAACCCTAACCCTAACACGAACCCGAAACCTAACCCTACCCTAACCCGAAACCTAACCCTAACCCTAACCCTAACCCTAACCCTAACCCCGAAACCGGACCCTAACCCTAAAACTAAACCTAACCCGAACCCTAACCCGAACCCTAACCCGATCCCCAACCCTAACCCTAAACCGAACCCGAACGCTAACCCTAGCCGAACCCTAACCCTAAACGGACCCTAACCCTAACCCTAACCCTAACCCGAAACCTAACCCTAACCCTAACCCGACCCCTAAACCGAACCCTAACACGAACCCTAACCCTAACCCTAACCCTAACCCGAACCCTAAACCTAACCCTAGCCCGAACCCTAACCCGAACCCTAACCTGAACCCTAACCCTAACCCGAACCTTAACCCTAAACCGAACCCTATCCATAACCCTAACCCTAACCCGAACCCTAACCCGAACCCTAACCCGAAACCTAACCCTAACACTGACTCGAACCCTAACCCGAACCCTAAACCTAACCCTAACCCGAACCCTAACCCTAACCCTGTCCGAACCCTAACCCGAACACTAACCCCTAACCCTAACCCGAAACTTAACCCTAACCCTTACCCGAACCCGAACCCTAACCCCTAACCCTAACCCGAACCCGAACCTTAAACCTAACCCTAACCCTAACCCTAACCCTAACCCAAACCCGAACCCTAACCCTAACCCGAACCCTAACCCTAACCCTAACCCGAACCCGAACCCGAACCCTAACCCTAACCCTAAACCTAACCCGCACCCTAACCCTAACCCGAACCCGATCCCTAACCATAACTCTAACCCTAACCATAACCCGAACCCGAACACGAACCCTAACCCTATCCCTAACCCGAACCCTAAATGTAACCCGAACCCTAACCCTAACCCTAACCCGAACCCTAACCCTAACCCTAACCCGAAACCTAACCCTAACCCGAACCCTAACCCTAACCCGAACCCGAACCCGAACCCTAACCTAACCCGATCCCTAACCCTAAACCTAACCCTAGCCCGAACCCTAACCCAAACCCGAACCCTAACCCGAACCCGATACCTAACTATAACCCGAACCCGAACCCTAACCCAAACCCGAAGCCTAACCCTAACCCTAACCCGAAACCTAAACCTAACCCTAACCCTAACCCCTAACCCTAACCCGAACCCGAACCTTAAACCTAACCCTAACCCTAACCCTAACCCTAACCCGAACCCGAACCCTAACCCTAACCCGAACCCTAACCCTAACCCTAACACTAACCCGAACCCTAACCCTAACCCTAACACGAATCCTAAACCTAACCCTAACCCGAACCCTAACCCGAACCCTAACCCTAACCCTAACCCTAACCCAAACCCTAACCCTAACCCTAACCCGAACCCTAAACCTAAATCTAACCCGAACCCTAACCCTAACCCTAACCCGAACCCTAACCCGAACTCTAACTCAACCCTAACCCTAACCCCTAAACCTAACCCTAACCCGAAACCTAACCCTAACCCGAACCCGAACCCTAACCCTAACACGAACCCTAAACCTAACCTTAACCCTAACCCGAACCCTAAACCGAACCCGAACAATAACCCGAACCCGAACCCTAACCCTAACCCTAACTCTAACCCAAACACTAACCCGAACCCTAACACGAACCCTAACCCTAACCCGAACCCGAACACGAACCCGAACCCTAACCCTAACCCTAACACGAACCCTAACCCTAACCCGAAACCTAACCCTAACCCGAACCCTAACACTAACCCTAACCCCGAAATCGGACCCTAAACCTAAACCTAACCCTAACCCGAAACCTAACCCGAACCCTAACCCGAACCCCAACCCTAACCCTAACCCGATCCCGAACCCGAACCCCTACCCTAACCCTAACCCGAACCCTAACCTTAACCCGAACCTAACCCTAACCCTAACCCTAACCCGAAACCTAACCCTAACCCGAACCCTAACCCTAACCCGAACCCGAACCCGAAACCTAACCCTAACCCGAACCCTAACCCTAACCCGAACCCGAACCCGAACCCTAACCCTAACCCGAACCCTAACCCTAAACCTAACCCTAGCCCGAACACTAACCCAAACCCGAACCCTAACCCGAACCCGAAACCTAACCATAACCCGAAACCGAACCCTAACCCTAACCCGAAGCCTAACCCTAACCCTAACCCGAAACCTAAACCTAACCCTAACCCGAACCCTAACACTAACCCGAACACTAACCCTAACCCTAACACGAATCCTAACCCTAACCCTAACCCGAACCCTAACCCGAACCCTAACCCTAACCCTAACCCTAACGCAAAACCTAACCCTAACCCTAACCCGAACCCTAACCCTAAATCTAACCCTAACCCTAACCCTAACCCTAACCCTAACCCGAAACCGAACCCGAACCCTAACCCTAACCCGAAACCTAACCCTAAACCTAACCCTAACCCGAACCCTAACCCTAACCCTAAACCTAACCCTAACCCCAATCCTAACCCTAACGCTAACACGAACCCTAACCCTAACCCTAACCCTAACTCCTAACCCTAACCCTAACCCTAACCCTAACCCTAACCCTAAAACCTAACCCTAACCCTAACCCTAACCCTAACCCGAACACTAACCCTAACCCTAACCCGAAACCTAACCCTAACCCTAACCCTAACCCGAAACCTAACCCTAAACCTAACCCTAACCCTAACCCGAACCCTAACCCTAACCCTAAACCTAACCCCTAACCCTAACCCGAACCCTAAACCTAACCAGAACCCTAACCCTAACCCGAAACCGAACCCTAACGCTAACCCTAACACTAAACCTAACTCGAACCCTAAACCGAACCCTAACCCTAATCCTAACCCGAACCCTAACCCGAACTCTAACTCAACACTAACCCTAACCCCTAAACCTAACCCTAACCCGAAACCTAACCCTAACCCGAACCCGAACCCTAACCCTAACCCGAACCCTAACCCTAACCTTAACACAAACCCGAACCCTAAACCGAACCCGAACAATAACCCGAACCCGAACCCTAACCCTAACCCTAACTCTAACCCAAACACTAACCCGAACCCTAACACGAACCCTAACCCTAACCCGAACCCGAACACGAACCCGAACCCTAACCCTAACCCTAACACGAACCCTAATCCTAACCCGAACCCTAACCCTAACCCGGACCCTAACACTAACCCTAACCACGAACCCGGACCCTAAACCTAAACCTAACCCTAACCCGAACCCTAACCCGAACCCTAACCCGAACCCCAACCCTAACCCTAACCCGAACCCGAACCCGAACCCGAACCCTAACCCTAACCGAACCCTAACCTTAACCCGACCCTAACCCTAAACCTAACCCTAACCTGAACCCTAACCCTAACCCTAACCCGACCCCTAACCCGATCCCTAACACGAACCCTAACCCTAACCCTAACCCTAACCCTAACCCGAACCCTAACCCTAACACTAGTCCGAACCCTAAATCTAACCCGAACCCTAACCCTAAACCTAACCCGAATCTTAACCCTAACCCGAACCCGAACCCTAACCCTAACCCGAAAACTAAACCGAACCCACCCTAACCCGAACCCTAACCCTAACCCAAACCCTAACCCTAACCCTAACCCTTACCCCAACCCTAAACCTAACCCGAACCCTAACCCTAAACCTAACCCGAACCCTAACCCGAACCCTAACCCTAACCCTAACCCGAACCCTAACCCTAACCCGAACCCTAACCATAACCCTAACCCGAACCCTAACCCTAACCCTAACCCTAACCCGAACCCTAACCGTAACCCGAACTCTAACCCTAACCCTAACCCTAACCCTAACCCGAAACCTAACCCTAACCCTAACCCGAACCCTAACCCGAAACCTAACCCTAACCCTAACCTGAACACTAACCCCTAACCCTAACCAGAACCCTAACCCTAACACGAACCCTAACCCTAAACCTAACCTGAAGCCTAACCCTAACCCTAACCCTAAACCTAACCCTAACACTAACCCGAACCCTAACCCTAACCCTAACCCGAACCCTAACCCTAACCCTAACCCGAAACCTAACCCAAACCCGAACCCTAACCCTAACCGGAACCCGAACCCGAACCCTAACCCTAAACTGAACCCTAACCCTAAACCTAACCCTAACCCGAACCCTAACCAAAACCCGAACCCTAACCCGAACCCGAACCCTAACCATAACCCGAACCCGAACCGTAACCCTAACCCAAACCCTAACCCTAACCCTAACCCGAACACTAAACCTAACCCTAACCCGAAACCTAACCCTAACCCTAACCCGAACTCTAATCCTAATCCTAACCCGAATCCTAACCCTAACCCGAACCCGAACCCTAACCCGAAACCTAACCCTAACCCTAACGCTAACCCAAACCCTAACCTAACCCTAACCCGAACCCTAACCCTAACCCGAACCCTAACCCTAACACTAACCCTAAACCTATCCCGAACCCGAACCCTAACCCTAACCCGAACCCTAACCCTAACCCTAACCCTAACTCGAACCCTAACCCTAACCCTAAACCTAACCCTAAACCTAATCCGAACCCTAACGCTAACCCGAACGCTAACCCTAACCCTAACCCTAACCCTAACCCTAACCCGAACCCTAACCCTAAATCTAACCCTAACCCTAACCCTAACCCTAACCCTAACCCGAAACCGAACCCGAACCCTAACCCTAACCCGAAACCTAACCCTAAACCTAACCCTAACCCGAACCCTAACCCTAACCCTAAACCTAACCCTAACCCCAATCCTAACCCTAACGCTAACACGAACCCTAACCCTAACCCTAACCCTAACTCCTAACCCTAACCCTAACCCTAACCCTAACCCTAACCCTAAAACCTAACCCTAACCCTAACCCTAACCCTAACCCGAACACTAACTCTAACCCTAACCCGAAAACTAACCCTAACCCTAACCCTAACCCGAAACCTAACCCTAAACCTAACCCTAACCCTAACCCGAACCCTAACCCTAACCCTAAACCTAACCCCTAACCCTAACCCGAACCCTAAACCTAACCAGAACCCTAACCCTAACCCGAAACCGAACCCTAACGCTAACCCTAACACTAAACCTAACTCGAACCCTAAACCGAACCCTAACCCTAATCCTAACCCGAACCCTAACCCGAACTCTAACTCAACCCTAACCCTAACCCCTAAACCTAACCCTAACCCGAAACCTAACCCAAACCCGAACCCGAACCCTAACCCTAACCCGAACCCTAAACCTAACCTTAACACTAACCCGAACCCTAAACCGAACCCGAACAATAACCCGAACCCGAACCCTAACCCTAACCCTAACTCTAACCCAAACACTAACCCGAACCCTAACACGAACCCTAACCCTAACCCGAACCCGAACACGAACCCGAACCCTAACCCTAACCCTAACACGAACCCTAACCCTAACCCGAACCCTAACCCTAACCCGGACCCTAACACTAACCCTAACCCCGAACACGGACCCTAAACCTAAACCTAACCCTAACCCGAACCCTAACCCGAACCCTAACCCGAACCCCAACCCTAACCCTAACCCGAACCCGAACCCGAACCCGAACCCTAACCCTAACCGAACCCTAACCTTAACCCGACCCTAACCCTAAACCTAACCCTAACCTGAACCCTAACCCTAACCCTAACCCGACCCCTAACCCGATCCCTAACACGAACCCTAACCCTAACCCTAACCCTAACCCTAACCCGAACCCTAACCCTAACACTAGTCCGAACCCTAAATCTAACCCGAACCCTAACCCTAAACCTAACCCGAATCTTAACCCTAACCCGAACCCGAACCCTAACCCTAACCCGAAAACTAAACCGAACCCACCCTAACCCGAACCCTAACCCTAACCCAAACCCTAACCCTAACCCTAACCCTTACCCCAACCCTAAACCTAACCCGAACCCTAACCCTAAACCTAACCCGAACCCTAACCCGAACCCTAACCCTAACCCTAACCCGAACCCTAACCCTAACCCGAACCCTAACCATAACCCTAACCCGAACCCTAACCCTAACCCTAACCCTAACCCGAACCCTAACCGTAACCCGAACTCTAACCCTAACCCTAACCCTAACCCTAACCCGAAACCTAACCCTAACCCTAACCCGAACCCTAACCCGAAACCTAACTCTAACCCTAACCTGAACACTAACCCCTAACCCTAACCAGAACCCTAACCCTAACCCGAACCCTAACCCTAAACCTAACCTGAAGCCTAACCCTAACCCTAACCCTAAACCTAACCCTAACACTAACCCGAACCCTAACCCTAACCCTAACCCGAACCCTAACCCTAACCCTAACCCGAAACCTAACCCTAACCCGAACCCTAACCCTAACCCGAACCCGAACCCGAACCCTAACCCTAAACTGAACCCTAACCCTAAACCTAACCCTAACCCGAACCCTAACCAAAACCCGAACCCTAACCCGAACCCGAACCCTAACCATAACCCGAACCCGAACCCTAACCCTAACCCAAACCCTAACCCTAACCCTAACCCGAACACTAAACCTAACCCTAACCCGAAACCTAACCCTAACCCTAACCCGAACTCTAATCCTAATCCTAACCCGAATCCTAACCCTAACCCGAACCCGAACCCTAACCCGAAACCTAACCCTAACCCTAACCCTAACCCAAACCCTAACCTAACCCTAACCCGAACCCTAACCCTAACCCGAACCCGAACCCTAACCCTAACCCTAACCCTAAACCTATCCCGAACCCGAACCCTAACCCTAACCCGAACCCTAACCCTAACCCTAACCCTAACCCGAACCCTAACCCTAACCCTAAACCTAACCCTAAAACTAATCCGAACCCTAACGCTAACCCGAACGCTAACCCTAACCCTAAACCTAACCCTAACCCTAACCCCTAACCCTAACCCTAACCCTAACCCTAACCCTAAAACCTAACCCTAACCCTAACCCTAACCCTAACCCTAACCCGAACACTAACCCTAACCCTAACCCGAACCCTAACCCTAACCCTAAACCTAACCTAACCCGAACCCTAACCCTAACCCTAAACCTAACCCTAACCATAACCCCTAAACCTAACCCGAACCCTAAACCTAACCCGAACCCTAACCCTAACCCTAACCCAAACCCTAACCCTAACCCTAACCCTAACTTGAACCCTAACCCGAACCCTAACCCTAACCCTAACCCGATTCCTAACCCGAACTCTAACTCGACCCTAACCCTAACCCCTAACTCTAACCCTAACCCGAAACCTAACTCTAAACCGAAACCAAACCCTAACCCTAACCCGAACCCTAACCCTAACCCTAACACTAACCCGAACCCTAACCCGAACCCGAACAATAACCCGAACCCGAACCCTAACCCTAACCCTAACTCTAACCCAAACACTAACCCGAACCCTAACTCGAACCCTAACCCTAACCCGAACCCGACCCCGAACACGAACCCTAACCCTAAACCTAACACGAACCCGAAACCTAACCCTAACCCTAACCCGAACCCTAACCCTAACCCGAACCCTAACCCTAACCCTAACCCCGAAACCGGACCCTAACCCTAAACCTAACCCTAACCCGAACCCTAACCCGAACCCTAACCCGATCCCCAACCCTAACCCTAACCCGAACCAGAACCCTAACCCTAGCCGAACCCTAACCCTAACCCGACCCTAACCCTAACCCTAACCCTAACCCGAAACCTAACCCTAACCATAACCCGACCCCTAAACCGAACCCTAACACGAACCCTAACCCTAACCCTAACCCTAACCCGAACCCTAACCCTAACCCTAGCCCGAACCCTAACCCTAACCCGAACCCTAAACCTAACCCTAACACGAACCCTAACCCTAACCCTAGCCCGAACCCTATCCCTAACCCGAACCCGAAACCTAACCCGAACCCAACCCTAACCTGATCCCTAACCCTAACCCGAACCCTAACCCGAACCCTAACCCGAACCCTAACCCTAACCCGAACCTTAACCCTAACCCGAACCCTATCCATAACCCTAACCCTAACCCTAACCCGAACCCTAACCCAAAACCTAACCCTAACCCTGACTCGAACCCTAACCCGAACCCTAAACCTAACCCTAACCCGAACCCTAACCCTAACCCAGTCCGAACCCTAACCCGAACACTAACCCCTAACCCTAACCCGAAACTTAACCCTAACCCTTACCCGAACCCGAACCCTAACCCCTAACCCTAACCCGAACCCGAACCTTAAACCTAACCCTAACCCTAACCCTAACCCTAACCCGAACCCGAACCCTAACCCTAACCCGAACCCTCACCCTAACCCTAACCCGAACCCGAAACCTAACCCGAACCCTAAACCTAAACCTAACCCGAAACCAAACCCTAACACGAACCCTTACCCTAACCCGAACCCGAACCCTAACCCTAACCCTAAACCTAACCCGCACCCTAACCCTAACCCGAACCCGATCCCTAACCATAACCCTAACCCTAACCATAACCCGAACCCGAACACGAACCCTATCCCTATCCATAACCCGAACCGTAAACGTAACCCGAACCCTAACCCTAACCCTAACCCGAACCCTAACCCTAACCCTAACCCGAAACCTAACCCTAACCCGAACCCTAACCCTAACCCGAACCCGAACCCGAACCCTAACCCTAACCCGATCCCTAACCCTAAACCTAACCCTAGACCGAACCCTAACCCAAACCCGAACCCTAACCCGAAACCGATACCTAACTATAACCCGAACCCGAACCCTAACCCTAACCCGAAGCCTAACCCTAACCCTAACCCGAAACCTAAACCTAACCCTAACCCGAACCCTAACACTAACCCGAACCCTAACCCTAACCCTAACACGAATCCTAAACCTAACCCTAACCCGAACCCTAACCCGAAACCTAACCCTAACCCTAACCCAAACCCTAACCCTAACCCTAACCCGAACCCTAACCCTAAATCTAACCCGAACCCTAACCCTAACCCTAACCCTAACCCGAACCAACCCGAACCCTAACCCTAACCCGAAACCTAACCCTAACCCTAACCCTAACCCTAACCCTAACCCGAAACCTAACCCTAACATCAATCCTAACCATAACGCTAACCCGAACCATAACCCTAACCCTAACCCTAACCCCTAACCCTAACCCTAACCCTAACCCTAACCCGAACCCTAACGCTAAAACCTAACCCTAACCCTAGCCCTAACCCTAACCCGAACACTAACCCTAACCCTAACCCGAAACCTAACCCTAACCCTAACCCTAACCCTAACCCGAACCCTAACCCTAACCCTAAACCTAACCCCTAACACTAACCCGAACCCTAAACCTAACCAGAACCCTAACCCTAACCCGAAACCGAACCCTAACCCTAACCCTAACACTAAACCTAACTCGAACCCTAAACCGAACCCTAACCCTAATCCTAACCCGAACCCTAACCCGAACTCTAACTCAACCCTAACCCTAACCCCTAAACCTAACCCAAACCCGAAACCTAACCCTAACCAGAACCCGAACCCTAACCCTATCCCGAACCCTAAACCTAACCTTAACCCTAACCCGAACCCTAAACCGAACCCGAACAATAACCCGAACCCGAACCCTAACCCTAACCCTAACTCTAACCCAAACACTAACCCGAACCCTAACACGAACCCTAACCCTAACCCGAAACCGAACACGAACCCGAACCCTAACCCTAACCCTAACACGAACCCTAACCCTAACCCGAAACCTAACCCTAACCCGAACCCTAACACTGACCCTAACCCCGAACCCGGACCCTAAACCTAAACCTAACCCTAACCCGAAACCTAACCCGAACCCTAACCCGGAACCCAACCCTAACCCTAACCCGAACCCGAACCCG
>JAVLSZ010000064.1:400000-410000 GCA_032313775.1 Urocyon cinereoargenteus | reverse complement strand
AATAACCCGAAGCCGAACCCTAACCCTAACCCTAACTCTAACCCAAACACTAACCCGAACCCTAACACGAACCCTAACCCTAACCCGAACCCGAACACGAACCCGAACCCTAACCCTAACCCTAACACGAACCCTAACCCTAACCCGAACCCTAACCCTAACCCGGACCCTAACACTAACCCTAACCCCGAACCCGGACCCTAAACCTAAACCTAACCCTAACCCGAACCCTAACCCGAACCCTAACCCGAACCCCAACACTAACCCTAACCCGAACCCGAACCCAAACCCGAACCCTAACCCTAACCCGAACCCTAACCTTAACCCGACCCTAACCCTAAACCTAACCCTAACCTGAACCCTAACCCGATCCCTAACACGAACCCTAACCCTAACCCTAACCCTAACCCTAACCCGAACCCTAACCCTAACCCTAGTCCGAACCCTAAATCTAACCCGAACCCTAACCCTAAACCTAACCCGAATCTTAACCCTAACCCGAACCCGAACCCTAACCCTAACCCGAAAACTAAACCGAACCCACCCTAACCCGAACCCTAACCCTAACCCAAACCCTAACCCTAACCCTAACCCTTACCCGAACCCTAAACCTAACCCGAACCCTAACCCTAAACCTAACCCGAACCCTAAACCGAACCCTAACCCTAACCCTAACCCGAACCCTAACCTGAACCCTAACCATAACCCTAACCCGAACCCTAACCCTAAACATAACCCGAACTCTAACCCTAACCCTAACCCTAACCCTAACCCGAAACCTAACCCTAACCCTAACCCGAACCCTAACCCGAAACCTAACCCTAACCCTAACCTGAACACTAACCCCTAACCCTAACCAGAACCCTAACCCTAACCCGAACCCTAACCATAAACCTAACCTGAAGCCTAACCCTAACCCTAACCCTAAACCTAACCCTAACACTAACCCGAACCCTAACCCTAACACTAACCCGAACCCTAACCCTAACCCTAACCCGAAACCTAACCCTAACCCAAACCCTAACCCTAACCCGAACCCGAACCCGAACCCTAACCCTAAACTGAACCCTAACACTAAACCTTACCCTAACCCGAACCCTAACCAAAACCCGAACCCTAACCCGAACCCGAACCCTAACCATAACCCGAACCCGAACCCTAACCCTAACCCAAACCCTAACCCTAACCCTAACCCGAACACTAAACCTAAACCTAACCCGAAACCTAACCCTAACCCTAACCCGAACCCTAACCCTAATCCTAACCCGAATCCTAACCCTAACCCTAACCCGAACCCTAACCCGAACCCTAACCCTAACCCTAACCCTAACCCAAACCCTAACCTAACCCTAACCCGAACCCTAACCCTAACCCTGTCCGAACCCTAACCCGAACACTAACCCCTAACCCTAACCCGAAACTTAACACTAACCCTTACCCGAACCCGAACCCTAACCCCTAAACCTAACCCGAACCCGAACCTTAAACGTAACCCTAACCCTAACCCTAACCCTAACCCGAACCCGAACCCTAACCCTAACCCGAACCCTAACCCTAACCCTAACCCGAACCCGAACCCTAACCCGAACCCTAAACCTAAACCTAACCCGAAACCAAACCCTAACACGAACCCTTACCCTAACCCGAACCCGAACCCTTACCCTAACCCTAAACCTAACCCGCACCCTAACCCTAACCCGAACCCGATCCCTAACCATAACCCTAACCCTAACCATAACCCGAACCCGAACACGAACCCTAACCCTATCCCTAACCCGAACCCTAAACGTAACCCGAACCCTAACCCTAACCCTAACCCGAAACCTAACCCTAACCCGAACCCTAACCCTAACCCGAACCCGAACCCGAACCCTAACCCTAACCCGATCCCTAACCCTAAACCTAACCGTAGCCCGAACACTAACCCAAACCCGAACCCTAACCCGAACCCGATACCTAACTATAACCCGAACCCGAACCCTAAACCTAACCCGAAGCCTAACCCTAACCCTAACCCGAAACCTAAACCTAACCCTAACCCGAACCCTAACACTAACCCGAACCCTAACCCTAACCCTAACACGAATCCTAAACATAACCCTAACCCGAACCCTAACCCGAACCCTAACCCTAACCCTAACCCTAACCCAAACCCTAACCCTAACCCTAACCCGAACCCTAACCCTAAATCTAACCCGAACCCTAACCCTAACCCTAACCCTAACCCGAACCCGAACCCGAACCCTAACCCTAACCCGAAACCTAACCCTAACCCTAACCCTAACCCGAACCCTAACCCTAACCCGAAACCTAACCCTAACCCCAATCCTAACCATAACGCTAACCCGAACCCTAACCCTAACCCTAACCCTAACCCCTAACCCTAACCCTAAACCGAACCCGAACCCTAAGGCTAAAACCTAACCCTAACCCTAGCCCTAAACCTAACCCGAACAATAACCCTAACCCTAACCCGAAACCTAACCCTAACCCTAACCCTAAACCTAACCCTAACCCTAAACCTAACCCGAACCCTAACCCTAACCCGAAACCTAACCCTAACCCCAATCCTAACCATAACGCTAACCCGAACCCTAACCCTAACCCTAACCCTAACCCCTAACCCTAACCCTAACCCTATCCCGAACCCTAACGCTAAAACCTAACCCTAACCCTAACCCTAACCCTAACCCTAACACTAACCCAAACCCTAACCCGAAACCTAACCCTAACCCTAACCCGAAACCTAACCCTAACCCTAACCCTAACCCGAACCCTAACCCTAACCCGAAACCTAACCCTAACCCCAATCCTAACCATAACGCTAACCCGAACCCTAACCCTAACCCTAACCCTAACCCCTAACCCTAACCCTAACCCTAACCCGAACCCTAACGCTAAAACCTAACCCTAACCCTAGCCCTAATCCTAACCCGAACACTAACCCTAACCCTAACCCGAAACCTAACCCTAACCCTAACCCGAAACCTAACCCTAACCCTAACCCTAACCCGAACCCTAACCCTAACCCGAAACCTAACCCTAACCCCAATCCTAACCATAACGCTAACCAGAACCCTAACCCTAACCTTAACCCTAACCCCTAACCCTAACCCTAACCCTAACCCGAACCCTAACCCGAACTCTAACTCAACCCTAACCCTAACCCCTAAACCTAACCCTAACCCGAAACCTAACCCTAACCCGAACCCAAACCCTAACCCTACCCGAATCCTAAACCTAACCTTAACCCTAACCCGAACCCTAAACCAAACCCGAACAATAACCCGAACCCGAACCCTAACCCTAACCCTAACTCTAACCCAAACACTAACCCGAACCCTAACACGAACCCTAACCCTAACCCGAACCCGAACACGAACCCGAACCCTAACCCTAACCCTAACACGAACCCTAACCCTAACCCGAAACCTAACCCTAACCCGAACCCTAACACTAACCCTAACCCCGAACCCGGACCCTAACCCTAAACCTAAGCCTAACCCGAACCCTAACCCGAACCCTAACCCGAACCCCAACCCTAACCCTAACCCGAACCCGAACCCGAACCCGAACCCTAACCCTAACCCGAACCCTAACCTTAACCCGACCCTAACCCTAAACCTAACCCTAACCTGAACCCTAACCCTAACACTAACCCGACCCCTAACCCGAACCCTAACACGAACCCTAACCCTAACCCTAACCCTAACCCGAACCCTAATCCTAACCCTAGTCCGAACCCTAACTCTAACCCGAACCCTAACCCTAAACCTAACCCGAATCCTAACCCTAACCCGAACCCGAACCCTAACCCTAACCCGAAAACTAAACCGAACCCACCCTAACCCGAACCCTAACCCTAACCCAAACCCTAACCCTAACCCTAACCCTTACCCGAACCCTAAACCTACCCGAAACCTAACCCTAACCCGAACCCGAACCCTAACCCTAACCCGAAAACTAAACCGAACCCACCCTAACCCGAACCCTAACCCTAGCCCGAACACTAACCCAAACCCGAACCCTAACCCGAACCCGAAACCTAACCATAACCCGAACCCGAACCCTAACCCTAACACGAAGCCTAACCCTAACCCTAACCCGAAACCTAAACCTAACCCTAACCCGAACCCTAACACTAACCCGAACCCTAACCCTAACCCTAACACGAATCCTAACCCTAACCCTAACCCGAACCCTAACCCGAACCCTAACCCTAACCCTAACCCTAACCCAAAACCTAACCCTAACCCTAACCCGAACCCTAACCCTAAATCTAACCCTAACCCTAACCCTAACCCTAACCCTAACCCGAAACCGAACCCGAACCCTAACCCTAACCCGAAACCTAACCCTAAACCTAACCCTAACCCGAACCCTAACCCTAACCCTAAACTTAACCCTAACCCCAATCCTAACCCTAACGCTAACACGAACACTAACCCTAACCCTAACCCTAACACCTAACCCTAACCCTAACCCTAACCCTAAAACCTAACCCTAACCCTAACCCTAACCCTAACCCGAACACTAACCCTAACCCTAACCCGAAACCTAACCCTAACCCTAACCCTAACCCGAAACCTAACCCTAACCCTAACCCTAACCCTAACCCGAACCCTAACCCTAACCCTAAACCTAACCCCTAACCCTAACCCGAACCCTAAACCTAACCAGAACCCTAACCCTAACCCGAAACCGAACCCTAACGCTAACCCTAACACTAAACCTAACTCGAACCCTAAACCGAACCCTAACCCTAATCCTAACCCGAACCCTAACCTGAACTCTATCTCAACCCTAACCCTAACCCCTAAACCTAACCCTAACCCGAAACCTAACCCTAACACGAACCCGAACCCTAACCCTAACCCGAACCCTAACCCTAACCTTAACCCTAACCCGAACCCGAAACCGAACCCGAACAATAACCCGAACCCGAACCCTAACCCTAACCCTAACTCTAACCCAAACACTAACCCGAACCCTAACACGAACCCTAACCCTAACCCGAACCCGAACACGAACCCGAACCCTAACCCTAACCCTAACACGAACCCTAACCCTAACCCGAACCCTAACCCTAACCCGGACCCTAACACTAACCCTAACCCCGAACCCGGACCCTAAACCTAAACCTAACCCTAACCCGAAACCTAACCCGAACCCTAACCCGAACCCCAACCCTAACCCTAACCCGAACCCGAACCCGAACCCGAACCCTAACACTAACCCGAACCCTAACCTTAACCCGACCCTAACCCTAAACCTAACCCTAACCTGAACCCTAACCCTAACCCTAACCCGACCCCTAACCCGATCCCTAACACGAACCCTAACCCTAACCCTAACCCTAACCCTAACCCGAACCCTAACCCTAACCCTAGTCCGAACCCTAAATCTAACCCGAATCCTAACCCTAAACCTAATCCGAATCTTAAACCTAACCCGAACCCGAACCCTAACCCTAACCCGAAAACTAAACCGAACCCACCCAAACCCGAACCCTAACCCTAACCCAAACCCTAACCCTAACCCTTACCCGAACCCTAAACCTAACCCGAACCCTAACCCTAAACCTAACCCGAACCCTAACCCGAACCCTAACCCTAACCCTAACCCGAACCCTAACCCTAACCCGAACCCTAACCATAACCCTAACCCGAACCCTAACACTAACCCTAACCCTAACCCGAACCCTAACCGTAACCCGAACTCTAACCCTAACCCTAACCCTAAACCTAACCCGAAACCTAACCCTAACCCTAACCCGAACCCTAACCCGAAACCTAACCCTAACCCTAACCTGAACACTAACCCCTAACCCTAACCAGAACCCTAACCCTAACCCGAACCCTAACCCTAAACCTAACCTGAAGCCTAACCCTAACCCTAACCCTAAACCTAACCCTAACACTAACCCGAACCCTAACCCTAACCCTAACCCGAACCCTAACCCTAACCCTAACCCGAAACCTAACCCTAACCCGAACCCTAACCCTAACCCGAACCCGAACCCGAACCCTAACCCTAAACTGAACCCTAACCCTAAACCTAACCCTAACCCGAACCCTAACCAAAACCCGAACCCTAACCCGAACCCGAAACCTAACCATAACCCGAACCCGAACCCTAACCCTAACCCTAACCCTAACCCAAACCCTAACCCTAACCCTAACCCTAACTTGAACCCTAACCCGAACCCTAACCCTAACCCTAACCCTAACCCGATCCCTAACCCGAACTCTAACTCGACCCTAACCCTAACCCCTAACTCTAACCCTAACCCGAAACCTAACCCTAAACCGAAACCAAACCCTAACCCTAACCCGAACCCTAACCCTAACCCTAACACTAACCCGAACCCTAACCCGAACCCGAACAATAACCCGAACCCGAACCCTAACCCTAACCCTAACTCTAACCCAAACACTAACCCGAACCCTAACCCTAACCCGAAACCTAACCCTAACCCGAACCCTAACCCTAAATCTAACCCGAACCCTAACCCTAACCCTAACCCGAACCCGAACCCGAAACCTAACCCTAACCCGAAACCTAACCCTAACCCTAACCCTAACCCGAACCCTAACCCTAACCCTAAACCTAACCCTAACCCCAATCCTAACCCTAACGCTAACACGAACCCTAACCCTAACCCTACCCCTAACCCCTAACCCTAACCCTAACCCTAACCCTAACCCTAAAACCTAACCCTAACCCTAACCCTAACCCTAACCCGAACACTAACCCTAACCCTAACCCGAAACCTAACCCTAACCCTAACCCTAACCCGAAACCTAACCCTAACCCTAACCCTAACCCTAACCCGAACCCTAACCCTAACCCTAAACCTAACCCCTAACCCTAACCCGAACCCTAAACCTAACCAGAACCCTAAACCTAACCCGAAACCGAACCCTAACGCTAACCCTAACACTAAACCTAACTCGAACCCTAAACCGAACCCTAACCCTAATCCTAACCCGAACCCTAACCCGAACTCTAACTCAACCCTAACCCTAACCCCTAAACCTAACCCTAACCCGAAACCTAACCCTAACCCGAACCCGAACCCTAACCCTAACCCGAACCCTAACCCTAACCTTAACCCTTACCCGAACCCTAAAACGAACCCGAACAATAACCCGAACCCGAACCCTAACCCTAACCCTAACTCTAACCCAAACACTAACCCGAACCCTAACACGAACCCTAACCCTAACCCGAACCCGAACACGAACACGAACCCTAACCCTAACCCTAACACGAACCCTAACCCTAACCCGAACCCTAACCCTAACCCTAACCCTAACCCGAACCCTAACCGTAACCCGAACTCTAACCCTAACCCTAACCCTAACCCTAACCCGAAACCTAACCCTAACCCTAACCCGAACCCTAACCCGAAACCTAACCCTAACCCTAACCTGAACACTAACCCCTAACCCTAACCAGAACCCTAACCCTAACCCGAACCCTAACCCTAAACCTAACCTGAACCCTAACCCTAACCCTAAACCTAACCCTAACACTAACCCGAACCCTAACCCTAACCCTAAATCTAACCCTAAACCTAACCCTAACCCGAACCCTAACCCTAACCCGAACCCTAACCCGAACCCTAACCCTAACCCGAACCCGAACCCGAACCCTAACCCTAACCCTAACCCTAACCCTGTCCCTAACACGAACCCTAAACCTAACCCTAACCCGAACCCGAACCCTAACCCTAACCCTAACCCTAAACCTAACCCTGTCCCTAACACGAACCCTAACACGAACCCGAACCCGAACCCTAACCCTAACCTTAAACCTAACCCGAACCCTAACCCTAAACCTAACCCGAACCCTACCCCGAAACCTAACCCTAACCCTAACCCTAACCCTACCCCGAACCCTAACCATAACCCTAACCCGAACCCTAACCCTAACCCTAACCCGAACCCTAACCCGAACCCTAACCCTAACCCTAACCTGAACACTAACCCCTAACCCTAACCCGAAACCGAACCCTAACCCGAACCCTAACCCTAAACCTAAACCGAACCGGAACCCTAACCCTAAACCTAACCCGAACCCTAACCCTAACCCTAACCCTAACCCTAACCCGAACCCTAACCCTAACCCTAAACCTAACCCGAACCCTAACTCTAACCCGAACCCTAAACCGAACACTAACCCGAACCCTAACCCTAACCCTAACCCTAACCCGAACCGTAACCCTAACCCGAACCCTAACCCTAACCCTAACCCTAAGCCGAACCCTAACCCGAACCCTAACCGGTACACTAACCCTAACCCTCACCCGAACCCTAACCCTAACCCTAACCCGAACCCTAACCCGAACCCTAACCCTAACCCTAACACGAACCCTAACCCTAACCCTCACCCGAACACTAACCCGAACCCTAAACCTAACCCTAAACCTAACCCTAACCAGAAACCTAAACCTAACCCTAACTGGAACCCTAAACCTAACCCTAACCCGAACCCGACCCCTAACCCTTTACCCGAACCCTAACCCTAACCCGAACCCTAAACTGAACCCTAACCCTAACCCTAACCCCGAATCCGAACCCTAACCTTATCCCTAACCCTAACCCGAACCCTAACCCGAACCCTAACCCGAACCCCAACCCTAATCCTAACCCGAACCCGACCCTAAACCTAACCCGAACCCTAACCCTACCCCGAAACCTAACCCTACCCTAACCCGAACCCTAACCCTAACACTAACCCGAACCCTAACCCGAACCCTAACACGAACCCTAAACCTAACCCTAACCCTAACCCTAACCCGAACCCTAACCCTAACCCTAAACCGAACCCTAATCCTAACCCTAAACCAAACCCTAACCCTAACCCTAACCCGAACCCTAACCCTAACCCTAAACCGAACCCTAACCCTAACCCTAACCTTAACCCGAACCGTAACCCTAACCCTACCCCGAACCCTAACCCGAACCCTAACCCTAACCCTAACCCTAACCCTAACCCGAAACCTATACCTAACCCTAACCGGAACCCTAACCCTAACCCTAACCCGAACCCGAACCCTAACCCTTTACCCGAATCCTAACCCTAACCCGAACACTAACCCGAACCCTAACCCTAACCCTAACCCCGAACCCGAACCCTAACCCTATCCCTAACCCTATCCCGAACCCTAACCCGAACCCTAACCCGAACCCTAACCCTAACCCTAACCCGAACCCGACCCTAACCCTAACCCTAACCCGACCCCTAACCCGAACCCGAACCCTAACACGAACCCTAAACCTAACCCTAATCCTAACCCTAACCCGAAACCTAACCCTAACCCTAACCCGAACCCTAACCCTAACCCGAACCCTAACCGTAACCCTAACCCGAACCCTAACCCTAACCCTAACCCGAACCCTAACCCTAACCCTAACACGAACCATAACCCGAACCCTAACCCTAACCCTAACCCTAACCCGAAACCTAAACCTAACGCTCACCGGAACCCTAACCCTAACCCTAACACGAACCCTAACCCTAACCCGAACCCGAACCCTAACCCTAACCCAAACCCTATCCCTAACCCTAACCCGACCCCTAACCCGAACCCGAACCCTAACACGAACCCTAAACCTAACCCTAACCCTAACCCTAACCCGAACCCTAACCCTAACCCTAACCCGAACCCTAACCCTAACCCTAACCCGAACCCTAACCCTAACCCGAACCCTAAACCTAACCCGAACCTAAACCCTAACCCTAACCCGAAACCTAACCTGAACCCAACCCTAACCCGAACCCTAACCCTAACCCGAACCCTAACCCTAACCCGAACCCTAACCCTAACCCTAACCCCGAACCCGAACCCTAACTCTATCCCTAACCCTATCCCGAACCCTAACCCGAACCCTAACCCGAACCCGAACCCTAACCCGAACCCTAACACGAACCCTAAACCTAACCCTAACCCTAACCCTAACCCGAAACCTAACCCTAACCCTAACCCGAACCC
>JAVLSZ010000064.1:387500-397500 GCA_032313775.1 Urocyon cinereoargenteus | reverse complement strand
CCCGAAACCTAACCCTAACCCTAACCCTAACCCGAACCCTAACCCTAACCCGAAACCTAACCCTAACCCCAATCCTAACCATAACGCTAACCAGAACCCTAACCCTAACCTTAACCCTAACCCCTAACCCTAACCCTAACCCTAACCCGAACCCTAAACCGAACTCTAACTCAACCCTAACCCTAACCCCTAAACCTAACCCTAACCCGAAACCTAACCCTAACCCGAACCCAAACCCTAACCCTACCCGAATCCTAAACCTAACCTTAACCCTAACCCGAACCCTAAACCAAACCCGAACAATAACCCGAACCCGAACCCTAACCCTAACCCTAACTCTAACCCAAACACTAACCCGAACCCTAACACGAACCCTAACCCTAACCCGAACCCGAACACGAACCCGAACCCTAACCCTAACCCTAACACGAACCCTAACCCTAACCCGAAACCTAACCCTAACCCGAACCCTAACACTAACCCTAACCCCGAACCCGGACCCTAACCCTAAACCTAAGCCTAACCCGAACCCTAACCCGAACCCTAACCCGAACCCCAACCCTAACCCTAACCCGAACCCGAACCCGAACCCGAACCCTAACCCTAACCCGAACCCTAACCTTAACCCGACCCTAACCCTAAACCTAACCCTAACCTGAACCCTAACCCTAACACTAACCCGACCCCTAACCCGAACCCTAACACGAACCCTAACCCTAACCCTAACCCTAACCCGAACCCTAATCCTAACCCTAGTCCGAACCCTAACTCTAACCCGAACCCTAACCCTAAACCTAACCCGAATCCTAACCCTAACCCGAACCCGAACCCTAACCCTAACCCGAAAACTAAACCGAACCCACCCTAACCCGAACCCTAACCCTAACCCAAACCCTAACCCTAACCCTAACCCTTACCCGAACCCTAAACCTACCCGAAACCTAACCCTAACCCGAACCCGAACCCTAACCCTAACCCGAAAACTAAACCGAACCCACCCTAACCCGAACCCTAACCCTAGCCCGAACACTAACCCAAACCCGAACCCTAACCCGAACCCGAAACCTAACCATAACCCGAACCCGAACCCTAACCCTAACACGAAGCCTAACCCTAACCCTAACCCGAAACCTAAACCTAACCCTAACCCGAACCCTAACACTAACCCGAACCCTAACCCTAACCCTAACACGAATCCTAACCCTAACCCTAACCCGAACCCTAACCCGAACCCTAACCCTAACCCTAACCCTAACCCAAAACCTAACCCTAACCCTAACCCGAACCCTAACCCTAAATCTAACCCTAACCCTAACCCTAACCCTAACCCTAACCCGAAACCGAACCCGAACCCTAACCCTAACCCGAAACCTAACCCTAAACCTAACCCTAACCCGAACCCTAACCCTAACCCTAAACCTAACCCTAACCCCAATCCTAACCCTAACGCTAACACGAACACTAACCCTAACCCTAACCCTAACACCTAACCCTAACCCTAACCCTAACCCTAACCCTAAAACCTAACCCTAACCCTAACCCTAACCCTAACCCTAACCCGAACACTAACCCTAACCCTAACCCGAAACCTAACCCTAACCCTAACCCTAACCCGAAACCTAACCCTAACCCTAACCCTAACCCTAACCCGAACCCTAACCCTAACCCTAAACCTAACCCCTAACCCTAACCCGAACCCTAAACCTAACCAGAACCCTAACCCTAACCCGAAACCGAACCCTAACGTTAACCCTAACACTAAACCTAACTCGAACCCTAAACCGAACCCTAACCCTAATCCTAACCCGAACCCTAACCTGAACTCTATCTCAACCCTAACCCTAACCCCTAAACCTAACCCTAACCCGAAACCTAACCCTAACACGAACCCGAACCCTAACCCTAACCCGAACCCTAACCCTAACCTTAACCCTAACCCGAACCCTAAACAGAACCCGAACAATAACCCGAACCCGAACCCTAACCCTAACCCTAACTCTAACCCAAACACTAACCCGAACCCTAACACGAACCCTAACCCTAACCCGAACCCGAACACGAACCCGAACCCTAACCCTAACCCTAACACGAACCCTAACCCTAACCCGAAACCTAACCCTAACCCGGACCCTAACACTAACCCTAACCCCGAACCCGGACCCTAAACCTAAACCTAACCCTAACCCGAAACCTAACCCAAACCCTAACCCGAACCCCAACCCTAACCCTAACCCGAACCCGAACCCGAACCCGAACCCTAACACTAACCCGAACCCTAACCTTAAACCGACCCTAACCCTAAACCTAACCCTAACCTGAACCCTAACCCTAACCCTAACCCGACCCCTAACCCGATCCCTAACACGAACCCTAACCCTAACCCTAACCCTAACCCTAACCCGAACCCTAACCCTAACCCTAGTCCGAACCCTAAATCTAACCCGAATCCTAACCCTAAACCTAACCCGAATCTTAAACCTAACCCGAACCCGAACCCTAACCCTAACCCGAAAACTAAACCGAACCCACCCAAACCCGAACCCTAACCCTAACCCAAACCCTAACCCTAACCCTTACCCGAACCCTAAACCTAACCCGAACCCTAACCCTAAACCTAACCCGAACCCTAACCCGAACCCTAACCCTAACCCTAACCCGAACCCTAACCCTAACCCGAACCCTAACCATAACCCTAACCCGAACCCTAACACTAACCCTAACCCTAACCCGAACCCTAACCGTAACCCGAACTCTAACCCTAACCCTAACCCTAACCCTAACCCGAAACCTAACCCTAACCCTAACCCGAACCCTAACCCGAAACCTAACCCTAACCCTAACCTGAACACTAACCCCTAACCCTAACCAGAACCCCTAACCCTAACCCGAACCCTAACCCTAAACCTAACCTGAAGCCTAACCCTAACCCTAACCCTAAACCTAACCCTAACACTAACCCGAACCCTAACCCTAACCCTAACCCGAACCCTAACCCTAACCCTAACCCGAAACCTAACCCTAACCCGAACCCTAACCCTAACCCGAACCCGAACCCGAACCCTAACCCTAAACTGAACCCTAACCCTAAACCTAACCCTAACCCGAACCCTAACCAAAACCCGAACCCTAACCCGAACCCGAACCCTAACCATAACCCGAACCCGAACCCTAACCCTAACCCTAACCCTAACCCAAACCCTAACCCTAACCCTAACCCTAACTTGAACCCTAACCCGAACCCTAACCCTAACCCTAACCCTAACCCGATCCCTAACCCGAACTCTAACTCGACCCTAACCCTAACCCCTAACTCTAACCCTAACCCGAAACCTAACCCTAAACCGAAACCAAACCCTAACCCTAACCCGAACCCTAACCCTAACCCTAACACTAACCCGAACCCTAACCCGAACCCGAACAATAACCCGAACCCGAACCCTAACCCTAACCCTAACTCTAACCCAAACACTAACCCGAACCCTAACCCTAACCCGAAACCTAACCCTAACCTGAACCCTAACCCTAAATCTAACCCGAACCCTAACCCTAACCCTAACCCGAACCCGAACCCGAAACCTAACCCTAACCCGAAACCTAACCCTAACCCTAACCCTAACCCGAACCCTAACCCTAACCCTAAACCTAACCCTAACCCCAATCCTAACCCTAACGCTAACACGAACCCTAACCCTAACCCTAACCCTAACCCCTAACCCTAACCCTAACCCTAACCCTAACCCTAAAACCTAACCCTAACCCTAACCCTAACCCTAACCCGAACACTAACCCTAACCCTAACCCGAAACCTAACCCTAACCCTAACCCTAACCCGAAACCTAACCCTAACCCTAACCCTAACCCTAACCCGAACCCTAACCCTAACCCTAAACCTAACCCCTAACCCTAACCCGAACCCTAAACCTAACCAGAACCCTAACCCTAACCCGAAACCGAACCCTAACGCTAACCCTAACACTAAACCTAACTCGAACCCTAAACCGAACCCTAACCCTAATCCTAACCCGAACCCTAACCCGAACTCTAACTCAACCCTAACCCTAACCCCTAAACCTAACCCTAACCCGAAACCTAACCCTAACCCGAACCCGAACCCTAACCCTAACCCGAACCCTAACCCTAACCTTAACCCTTACCCGAACCCTAAAACGAACCCGAACAATAACCCGAACCCGAACCCTAACCCTAACCCTAACTCTAACCCAAACACTAACCCGAACCCTAACACGAACCCTAACCCTAACCCGAACCCGAACACGAACACGAACCCTAACCCTAACCCTAACACGAACCCTAACCCTAACCCGAACCCTAACCCTAACCCGGAACCTAACACTAACCCTAACCCCGAACCCAGACCCTAAACCTAAACCTAACCCTAACCCGAACTCTAACCCGAACCCTAACCCGAACCCCACCCTAACCCTAACCTGAAACCGAACCCGAACCCGAACCCTAACCCTAACCCGAACCCTAACCTTAACCCGACCCTAACCCTAAACCTAACCCTAAACCTGAACCCTAACCCTAACCCTAACCCGACCCCTAACCCAAACCCTAACACGAACCCTAACCCTAACCCTAACCCTAACCCTAACCCGAACCCTAACCCTAACCCTAGTCCGAACCATAAATCTAACCCGAACCCTAACCCTAAACCTAACCCGAATCTTAACCCTAACCCGAACCCGAACCCTAACCCTAACCCGAAAACTAAACCGAACCCACCCTAACCCGAACCCTAACCCTAATCCAAACCCTAACCCTAACCCTTACCCGAACCCTAAACCTAACCCGAACCCTAACCCTAAACCTAACCCGAACCCTAACCCGAACCCTAACCCTAACCCTAACCCGAACCCTAACCCTAACCCGAACCCTAACCATAACCCTAACCCGAACCCTAACCCTAACCCTAACCCTAACCCGAACCCTAACCGTAACCCGAACTCTAACCCTAACCCTAACCCTAACCCTAACCCGAAACCTAACCCTAACCCTAACCCGAACCCTAACCCGAAACCTAACCCTAACCCTAACCTGAACACTAACCCCTAACCCTAACCAGAACCCTAACCCTAACCCGAACCCTAACCCTAAACCTAACCTGAACCCTAACCCTAACCCTAACCCTAAACCTAACCCTAACACTAACCCGAACCCTAACCCTAACCCTAAATCTAACCCTAAACCTAAACCTAACCCGAACCCTAACCCTAACCCGAACCCTAACCCGAACCCTAACCCTAACCCGAACCCGAACCCGAACCCTAACCCTAACCCTAACCCTGTCCCTAACACGAACCCTAAACCTAACCCTAACCCGAACCCGAACCCTAACCCTAACCCTAACCCTAACCCTGTCCCTAACACGAACCCTAACACGAACCCGAAACCGAACCCTAACCCTAACCTTAAACCTAACCCGAACCCTAACCCTAAACCTAACCCGAACCCTACCCCGAAACCTAACCCTAACCCTAACCCTAACCCTACCCCGAACCCTAACCATAACCCTAACCCGAACCCTAACCCTAACCCTAACCCGAACCCTAACCCGAACCCTAACCCTAACCCTAACCTGAACACTAACCCCTAACCCTAACCCGAAACCGAACCCTAACCCGAACCCTAACCCTAAACCTAAACCGAACCGGAACCCTAACCCTAAACCTAACCCGAACCCTAACCCTAACCCTAACCCTAACCCTAACCCGAACCCTAACCCTAACCCTAAACCTAACCCGAACCCTAACTCTAACCCGAACCCTAAACCGAACACTAACCCGAACCCTAACCCTAACCCTAACCCTAACCCGAACCGTAACCCTAACCCGAACCCTAACCCTAACCCTAACCCTAAGCCGAACCCTAACCCGAACCCTAACCGGTACCCTAACCCTAACCCTCACCCGAACCCTAACCCTAACCCTAACCCGAACCCTAACCCGAACCCTAACCCTAACCCTAACACGAACCCTAACCCTAACCCACACCCGAACACTAACCCGAACCCTAAACCTAACTCTAAACCTAACCCTAACCAGAAACCTAAACCTAACCCTAACTGGAACCCTAAACCTAACCCTAACCCGAACCCGACCCCTAACCCTTTACCCGAATCCTAACCCTAACCCGAACCCTAACCTGAACCCTAACCCTAACCCTAACCCCGAATCCGAACCCTAACCTTATCCCTAACCCTAACCCGAACCCTAACCCGAACCCTAACCCGAACCCCAACCCTAATCCTAACCCGAACCCGACCCTAAACCTAACCCGAACCCTAACCCTACCCCGAAACCTAACCCTACCCTAACCCGAACCCTAACCCTAACACTAACCCGAACCCTAACCCGAACCCTAACACGAACCCTAAACCTAACCCTAACCCTAACCCTAACCCGAACCCTAACCCTAACCCTAAACCGAACCCTAATCCTAACCCTAAACCAAACCCTAACCCTAACCCTAACCCGAACCCTAACCCTAACCCTAACCCGAACCCTAACCCTAACCCTAACCTTAACCCGAACCGTAACCCTAACCCTACCCCGAACCCTAACCCGAACCCTAACCCTAACCCTAACCCTAACCCTAACCCGAAACCTATACCTAACCCTAACCGGAACCCTAACCCTAACCCTAACCCGAACCCGAACCCTAACCCTTTACCCGAATCCTAACCCTAACCCGAACACTAACCCGAACCCTAACCCTAACCCTAACCCCGAACCCGAACCCTAACCCTATCCCTAACCCTATCCCGAACCCTAACCCGAACCCTAACCCGAACCCTAACCCTAACCCTAACCCGAACCCGACCCTAACCCTAACCCTAACCCGACCCCTAACCCGAACCCGAACCCTAACACGAACCCTAAACCTAACCCTAATCCTAACCCTAACCCGAAACCTAACCCTAACCCTAACCCGAACCCTAACCCTAACCCGAACCCTAACCGTAACCCTAACCCGAACCCTAACCCTAACCCTAACCCGAACCCTAACCCTAACCCTAACACGAACCATAACCCGAACCCTAACCCTAACCCTAACCCTAACCCGAAACCTAAACCTAACGCTCACCGGAACCCTAACCCTAACCCTAACACGAACCCTAACCCTAACCCGAACCCGAACCCTAACCCTAACCCAAACCCTATCCCTAACCCTAACCCGACCCCTAACCCGAACCCGAACCCTAACACGAACCCAAAACCTAACCCTAACCCTAACCCTAACCCGAACCCTAACCCTAACCCTAACCCGAACCCTAACCCTAACCCTAACCCGAACCCTAACCCTAACCCGAACCCTAACCCTAACCCGAACCCAAACCCTAACCCTAACCCGAAACCTAACCTGAACCCAACCCTAACCCGAACCCTAACCCTAACCCGAACCCTAACCCTAACCCGAACCCTAACCCTAACCCTAACCCCGAACCCGAACCCTAACCCTATCCCTAACCCTATCCCGAACCCTAACCTGAACCCTAACCCGAACCCGAACCCTAACCCGAACCCTAACACGAACCCTAAACCTAACCCTAACCCTAACCGTAACCCGAACCCGAACCCTTACCCTAACCCGAACCCGAACCCTAACCCTAACCCGAAACCTAACCCGAACCCAACCCCAACACGAACCCTAACCCGAACCCTAACCCGAACCCTAACCCTAACCCTAACCCGAACCCTAACCCTAACCCTAACCCGAACCCGAACCCTAACACGAACCCTAACCCTAACCCTAACCCGAACCATAACCCTAACCATAACCCGAACACTAACCCGAACCCTAACCCTAACCCTAACCCTAACCCGAAACCTAAACCTAACGCTCACCGGAACCCTAACCCTAACCCTAACCCGAACCCTAACCCTAACCCGAACCCGAACCCTAACCCTAACCCGAACCCTATCCCTAACCCTAACCCGACCCCTAACCCGAACCCGAACCCTAACACGAACCCTAAACCTAACCCTAACCCTAACCCTAACCCGAAACCTAACCCTAACCCTAACCCGAACCCTAACCCTAACCCTAACCCGAACCCTAACCCTAACCCGAACCCTAACCCTAACCCGAACCCAAACCCTAACCCTAACCCGAAACCTAACCCGAACCCAACCCTAACCCGAACCCTAACCCTAATCCGAAACCTAACCCTAACCCTAACCCTACCCCGAAACCTAACCTAACCCGAACCCTAACCCTAACCCTAACCCGAACCCTAACCCTAACCCGAACCCTAACCCGAACCCTAACCCTAACCCTAACCCGAACCCTAGCCCTAACCCTAACCCGAACCCTAACCGTACCCGAACCCGAACCCTAAACCTAACCCTAACCCTAACCCTAACCTTAACCTAAATCGGAACCCTAAACCTAACTCTAACCCGAACCCTAACCCTAACCCTAACCCTAACCCTAACGCGAACCCTAACCCTAACCCCTAACCCTAACCCTAACCCTTACCCGAAACCGAAACCTAACCCTAACACTAACCCCTAACCCTTACCCGAACCCTAACCCTAACCCGAACCCTAACCATAACCCTAACCCTAACCCTACCCCGAACCCGAACCCTAACCCGAACCGTACCCCTAACCCTAATCCGAACCCTAACCCTAAACCTAAACCTAACCCTAACCCGAACCAGAACCCTAACCCTTTCTTAACCCGAACCCGAACCCTAACCCTAACCCGAACCCTAACCCGAACCCTAACCCTAACCCTAACCCGAACCCTAGCCCTAACCCTAACCCGAACCCTAACCGTACCCGAACCCGAACCCTAAACCTAACCCTAACCCTAACCCTAACCTTAACCTAAATCGGAACCCTAAACCTAACTCTAACCCGAACCCTAACCCTAACCCTAACCCTAACCCTAACCCGAACCCTAACCGTAACCCGAACTCTAACCCTAACCCTAACCCTAACCCTAACCCGAAACCTAACCCTAACCCTAACCCGAACCCTAACCCGAAACCTAACCCTAACCCTAACCTGAACACTAACCCCTAACCCTAACCAGAACCCTAACCCTAACCCGAACCCTAACCCTAAACCTAACCTGAACCCTAACCCTAACCCTAACCCTAAACCTAACCCTAACACTAACCCGAACCCTAACCCTAACCCTAAATCTAACCCTAAACCTAACCCTAACCCGAACCCTAACCCTAACCCGAACCCTAACCCGAACCCTAACCCTAACCCGAACCCGAACCCGAACCCTAACCCTAACCCTAACCCTAACCCTGTCCCTAACACGAACCCTAAACCTAACCCTAACCCGAACCCGAACCCTAACCCTAACCCTAACCCTAACCCTAACCCTGTCCCTAACACGAACCCTAACACGAACCCGAAACCGAACCCTAACCCTAACCTTAAACCTAACCCGAACCCTAACCCTAAACCTAACCCGAACCCTACCCCGAAACCTAACCCTAACCCTAACCCTAACCCTACCCCGAACCCTAACCATAACCCTAACCCGAACCCTAACCCTAACCCTAACCCGAACCCTAACCCGAACCCTAACCCTAACCCTAACCTGAACACTAACCCCTAACCCTAACCCGAAACCGAACCCTAACCCGAACCCTAACCCTAAACCTAAACCGAACCGGAACCCTAACCCTAAACCTAACCCGAACCCTAACCCTAACCCTAACCCTAACCCTAACCCGAACCCTAACCCTAACCCTAAACCTAACCCGAACCCTAACTCTAACCCGAACCCTAAACCGAACGCTAACCCGAACCCTAACCCTAACCCTAACCCTAACCCGAACCGTAACCCTAACCCGAACCCTAACCCTAACCCTAACCCTAAGCCGAACCCTAACCCGAACCCTAACCGGTACCCTAACCCTAACCCTCACCCGAACCCTAACCCTAACCCTAACCCGAACCCTAACCCGAACCCTAACCCTAACCCTAACACGAACCCTAACCCTAACCCT
>JAVLSZ010000064.1:365000-382500 GCA_032313775.1 Urocyon cinereoargenteus | reverse complement strand
CCTAACCCAAACCCTAACCCTAACCCTAACCCTTACCCGAACCCTAAACCTACCCGAAACCTAACCCTAACCCGAACCCGAACCCTAACCCTAACCCGAAAACTAAACCGAACCCACCCTAACCCGAACCCTAACCCTAGCCCGAACACTAACCCAAACCCGAACCCTAACCCGAACCCGAAACCTAACCATAACCCGAACCCGAACCCTAACCCTAACACGAAGCCTAACCCTAACCCTAACCCGAAACCTAAACCTAACCCTAACCCGAACCCTAACACTAACCCGAACCCTAACCCTAACCCTAACACGAATCCTAACCCTAACCCTAACCCGAACCCTAACCCGAACCCTAACCCTAACCCTAACCCTAACCCAAAACCTAACCCTAACCCTAACCCGAACCCTAACCCTAAATCTAACCCTAACCCTAACCCTAACCCTAACCCTAACCCGAAACCGAACCCGAACCCTAACCCTAACCCGAAACCTAACCCTAAACCTAACCCTAACCCGAACCCTAACCCTAACCCTAAACCTAACCCTAACCCCAATCCTAACCCTAACGCTAACACGAACACTAACCCTAACCCTAACCCTAACACCTAACCCTAACCCTAACCCTAACCCTAACCCTAAAACCTAACCCTAACCCTAACCCTAACCCTAACCCTAACCCGAACACTAACCCTAACCCTAACCCGAAACCTAACCCTAACCCTAACCCTAACCCGAAACCTAACCCTAACCCTAACCCTAACCCTAACCCGAACCCTAACCCTAACCCTAAACCTAACCCCTAACCCTAACCCGAACCCTAAACCTAACCAGAACCCTAACCCTAACCCGAAACCGAACCCTAACGCTAACCCTAACACTAAACCTAACTCGAACCCTAAACCGAACCCTAACCCTAATCCTAACCCGAACCCTAACCTGAACTCTATCTCAACCCTAACCCTAACCCCTAAACCTAACCCTAACCCGAAACCTAACCCTAACACGAACCCGAACCCTAACCCTAACCCGAACCCTAACCCTAACCTTAACCCTAACCCGAACCCTAAACCGAACCCGAACAATAACCCGAACCCGAACCCTAACCCTAACCCTAACTCTAACCCAAACACTAACCCGAACCCTAACACGAACCCTAACCCTAACCCGTACCCGAACACGAACCCGAACCCTAACCCTAACCCTAACACGAACCCTAACCCTAACCCGAACCCTAACCCTAACCCGGACCCTAACACTAACCCTAACCCCGAACCCGGACCCTAAACCTAAACCTAACCCTAACCCGAAACCTAACCCGAACCCTAACCCGAACCCCAACCCTAACCCTAACCCGAACCCGAACCCGAACCCTAACACTAACCCGAACCCTAACCTTAACCCGACCCTAACCCTAAACCTAACCCTAACCTGAACCCTAACCCTAACCCTAACCCGACCCCTAACCCGATCCCTAACACGAACCCTAACCCTAACCCTAACCCTAACCCTAACCCGAACCCTAACCCTAACCCTAGTCCGAACCCTAAATCTAACCCGAATCCTAACCCTAAACCTAACCCGAATCTTAAACCTAACCCGAACCCGAACCCTAACCCTAACCCGAAAACTAAACCGAACCCACCCAAACCCGAACCCTAACCCTAACCCAAACCCTAACCCTAACCCTTACCCGAACCCTAAACCTAACCCGAACCCTAACCCTAAACCTAACCCGAACCCTAACCCGAACCCTAACCCTAACCCGAACCCTAACCCTAACCCGAACCCTAACCATAACCCTAACCCGAACCCTAACACTAACCCTAACCCTAACCCGAACCCTAACCGTAACCCGAACTCTAACCCTAACCCTAACCCTAACCCTAACCCGAAACCTAACCCTAACCCTAACCCGAACCCTAACCCGAAACCTAACCCTAACCCTAACCTGAACACTAACCCCTAACCCTAACCAGAACCCTAACCCTAACCCGAACCCTAACCCTAAACCTAACCTGAAGCCTAACCCTAACCCTAACCCTAAACCTAACCCTAACACTAACCCGAACCCTAACCCTAACCCTAACCCGAACCCTAACCCTAACCCTAACCCGAAACCTAACCCTAACCCGAACCCTAACCCTAACCCGAACCCGAACCCGAACCCTAACCCTAAACTGAACCCTAACCCTAAACCTAACCCTAACCCGAACCCTAACCAAAACCCGAACCCTAACCCGAACCCGAACCCTAACCATAACCCGAACCCGAACCCTAACCCTAACCCTAACCCTAACCCAAACCCTAACCCTAACCCTAACCCTAACTTGAACCCTAACCCGAACCCTAACCCTAACCCTAACCCTAACCCGATCCCTAACCCGAACTCTAACTCGACCCTAACCCTAACCCCTAACTCTAACCCTAACCCGAAACCTAACCCTAAACCGAAACCAAACCCTAACACTAACCCGAACCCTAACCCTAACCCTAACACTAACCCGAACCCTAACCCGAACCCGAACAATAACCCGAACCCGAACCCTAACCCTAACCCTAACTCTAACCCAAACACTAACCCGAACCCTAACCCTAACCCGAAACCTAACCCTAACCCGAACCCTAACCCTAACCCGAACCCGAACCCGAACCCTAAACCGAACCCGAACCCTAACCCTAAACCTAACCCTAGCCCGAAACCTAACCCAAACCCGAACCCTAACCCGAACCCGAAACCTAACCATAACCCGAACCCGAACCCTAACCCTAACCCGAAGCCTAACCCTAACCCTAACCCGAAACCTAAACCTAACCCTAACCCGAACCCTAACACTAACCCGAACCCTAACCCTAACCCTAACACGAATCCTAACCCTAACCCTAACCCGAACCCTAACCCGAACCCTAACCCTAACCCTAACCCTAACCCAAAACCTAACCCTAACCCTAACCCGAACCCTAACCCTAAATCTAACCCGAACCCTAACCCTAACCCTAACCCGAACCCGAACCCGAAACCTAACCCTAACCCGAAACCTAACCCTAACCCTAACCCTAACCCGAACCCTAACCCTAACCCTAAACCTAACCCTAACCCCAATCCTAACCCTAACGCTAACACGAACCCTAACCCTAACCCTAACCCTAACCCCTAACCCTAACCCTAACCCTAACCCTAACCCTAAAACCTAACCCTAACCCTAACCCTAACCCTAACCCGAACACTAACCCTAACCCTAACCCGAAACCTAACCCTAACCCTAACCCTAAACCGAAACCTAACCCTAACCCTAACCCTAACCCTAACCCGAACCCTAACCCTAACCCTAAACCTAACCCCTAACCCTAACCCGAACCCTAAACCTAACCAGAACCCTAACCCTAACCCGAAACCGAACCCTAACGCTAACCCTAACACTAAACCTAACTCGAACCCTAAACCGAACCCTAACCCTAATCCTAACCCGAACCCTAACCCGAACTCTAACTCAACCCTAACCCTAACCCCTAAACCTAACCCTAACCCGAAACCTAACCCTAACCCGAACCCGAACCCTAACCCTAACCCGAACCCTAACCCTAACCTTAACCCTTACCCGAACCCTAAAACGAACCCGAACAATAACCCGAACCCGAACCCTAACCCTAACCCTAACTCTAACCCAAACACTAACCCGAACCCTAACACGAACCCTAACACTAACCCGAACCCGAACACGAACACGAACCCTAACCCTAACCCTAACACGAACCCTAACCCTAACCCGAACCCTAACCCTAACCCGGAACCTAACACTAACCCTAACCCCGAACCCGGACCCTAAACCTAAACCTAACCCTAACCCGAACCCTAACCCGAACCCTAACCCGAACCCCACCCTAACCCTAACCCGAAACCGAACCCGAACCCGAACCCTAACCCTAACCCGAACCCTAACCTTAACCCGACCCTAACCCTAAACCTAACCCTAACCTGAACCCTAACCCTAACCCTAACCCGACCCCTAACCCAAACCCTAACACGAACCCTAACCCTAAACCTAACCCTAACCCTAACCCGAACCCTAACCCTAACCCTAGTCCGAACCATAAATCTAACCCGAACCCTAACCCTAAACCTAACCCGAATCTTAACCCTAACCCGAACCCGAACCCTAACCCTAACCCGAAAACTAAACCGAACCCACCCTAACCCGAACCCTAACCCTAATCCAAACCCTAACCCTAACCCTTACCCGAACCCTAAACCTAACCCGAACCCTAACCCTAAACCTAACCCGAACCCTAACCCGAACCCTAACCCTAACCCTAACCCGAACCCTAACCCTAACCCGAACCCTAACCATAACCCTAACCCGAACCCTAACCCTAACCCTAACCCTAACCCGAACCCTAACCGTAACCCGAACTCTAACCCTAACCCTAACCCTAACCCTAACCCGAAACCTAAACCTAACCCTAACCCGAACCCTAACCCGAAACCTAACCCTAACCCTAACCTGAACACTAACCCCTAACCCTAACCAGAACCCTAACCCTAACCCGAACCCTAACCCTAAACCTAACCTGAACCCTAACCCTAACCCTAACCCTAAACCTAACCCTAACACTAACCCGAACCCTAACCCTAACCCTAAATCTAACCCTAAACCTAACCCTAACCCGAACCCTAACCCTAACCCGAACCCTAACCCGAACCCTAACCCTAACCGGAACCCGAACCCGAACCCTAACCCTAACCCTAACCCTAACCCTGTCCCTAACACGAACCCTAAACCTAACCCTAACCCGAACCCGAACCCTAACCCTAACCCTAACCCTAACCCTAACCCTGTCCCTAACACGAACCCTAACACGAACCCGAACCCGAACCCTAACCCTAACCTTAAACCTAACCCGAACCCTAACCCTAAACCTAACCCGAACCCTACCCCGAAACCTAACCCTAACCCTAACCCTAACCCTACCCCGAACCCTAACCATAACCCTAACCCGAACCCTAACCCTAACCCTAACCCGAACCCTAACCCGAACCCTAACCCTAACCCTAACCTGAACACTAACCCCTAACCCTAACCCGAAACCGAACCCTAACCCGAACCCTAACCCTAAACCTAAACCGAACCGGAACCCTAACCCTAAACCTAACCCGAACCCTAACCCTAACCCTAACCCTAACCCTAACCCGAACCCTAACCCTAACCCTAAACCTAACCCGAACCCTAACTCTAACCCGAACCCTAAACCGAACACTAACCCGAACCCTAACCCTAACCCTAACCCTAACCCGAACCGTAACCCTAACCCGAACCCTAACCCTAACCCTAACCCTAAGCCGAACCCTAACCCGAACCCTAACCGGTACCCTAACCCTAAGCCTCACCCGAACCCTAACCCTAACCCTAACCCGAACCCTAACCCGAACCCTAACGCTAACCCTAACACGAACCCTAACCCTAACCCTCACCCGAACACTAACCTGAACCCTAAACCTAACCCTAAACCTAACCCTAACCAGAAACCTAAACCTAACCCTAACTGGAACCCTAAACCTAACCCTAACCCGAACCCGACCCCTAACCCTTTACCCGAATCCTAACCCTAACCCGAACCCTAACCTGAACCCTAACCCTAACCCTAACCCCGAATCCGAACCCTAACCTTATCCCTAACCCTAACCCGAACCCTAACCCGAACCCTAACCCGAACCCCAACCCTAATCCTAACCCGAACCCGACCCTAAACCTAACCCGAACCCTAACCCTACCCCGAAACCTAACCCTACCCTAACCCGAACCCTAACCCTAACACTAACCCGAACCCTAACCCGAACCCTAACACGAAACCTAAACCTAACCCTAACCCTAACCCTAACCCGAACCCTAACCCTAACCCTAAACCGAACCCTAATCCTAACCCTAAACCAAACCCTAACCCTAAACCTAACCCGAACCCTAACCCTAACCCTAACCCGAACCCTAAACCTAACCCTAACCTTAACCCGAACCGTAACCCTAACCCTACCCCGAACCCTAACCCGAACCCTAACCCTAACCCTAACCCTAACCCTAACCCGAAACCTATACCTAACCCTAACCGGAACCCTAACCCTAACCCTAACCCGAACCCGAACCCTAACCCTTTACCCGAATCCTAACCCTAACCCGAACACTAACCCGAACCCTAACCCTAACCCTAACCCCGAACCCGAACCCTAACCCTATCCCTAACCCTATCCCGAACCCTAACCCGAACCCTAACCCGAACCCTAACCCTAACCCTAACCCGAACCTGACCCTAACCCTAACCCTAACCCGACCCCTAACCCGAACCCGAACCCTAACACGAACCCTAAACCTAACCCTAATCCTAACCCTAACCCGAAACCTAACCCTAACCCTAACCCGAACCCTAACCCTAACCCGAACCCTAACCGTAACCCTAACCCGAACCCTAACCCTAACCCTAACCCGAACCCTAACCCTAACCCTAACACGAACCATAACCCGAACCCTAACCCTAACCCTAACCCTAACCCGAAACCTAAACCTAACGCTCACCGGAACCCTAACCCTAACCCTAACACGAACCCTAACCCTAACCCGAACCCGAACCCTAACCCTAACCCAAACCCTATCCCTAACCCTAACCCGACCCCTAACCCGAACCCGAACCCTAACACGAACCCTAAACCTAACCCTAACCCTAACCCTAACCCGAACCCTAACCCTAACCCTAACCCGAACCCTAACCCTAACCTTAACCCGAACCCTATCCCTAACCCTACCCCGAACCCTAACCCGAACCCTAACCCTAACCCTAACCCTAACCCGAAACCTATACCTAACCCTAACCGGAACCCTAACCCTAACCCTAACCCGAACCCGAACCCTAACCCTTTACCCGAATCCTAACCCTAACCCGAACACTAACCCGAACCCTAACCCTAACCCTAACACCGAACCCGAACCCTAAACCTATCCCTAACCCTATCCCGAACCCTAACCCGAACCCTAACCCGAACCCGAACCCTAACCCTAACCCGAACCCGACCCTAACCCTAACCCTAACCCGACCCCTAACCCGAACCCGAACCCTAACACGAACCCTAAACCTAACCCTAATCCTAACCCTAACCCGAAACCTAACCCTAACCCTAACCCGAACCCTAACCCTAACCCGAACCCTAACCGTAACCCTAACCCGAACCCTAACCCAAACCCGAACCCTAACCCTAACCCGAAACCTAACCCGATCCCAACCCTAACACGAACCCTAACCTGAACCCTAACCCGAACCCTAACCCTAACCCTAACCCGAACCCTAACCCTAACCCTAACCCGAACCCTAACCCGAACCCTAACCCTAACCCTAACCCTAACCCGAAACCTAAACCTAACGCACACCGGAACCCTAACCCTAACCCTAACACGAACCCTAACCCTAACCCGAACCCGAAACCTAACCCTAACCCAAACCCTAACACCTAACCCTAACCCTAACCCTAACCCTAACCCTAAAACCTAACCCTAACCCTAACCCTAACCCTAACCCTAACCCGAACACTAACCCTAACCCTAACCCGAAACCTAACCCTAACCCTAACCCTAACCCGAAACCTAACCCTAACCCTAACCCTAACCCTAACCCGAACCCTAACCCTAACCCTAAACCTAACCCCTAACCCTAACCCGAACCCTAAACCTAACCAGAACCCTAACCCTAACCCGAAACCGAACCCTAACGCTAACCCTAACACTAAACCTAACTCGAACCCTAAACCGAACCCTAACCCTAATCCTAACCCGAACCCTAACCTGAACTCTATCTCAACCCTAACCCTAACCCCTAAACCTAACCCTAACCCGAAACCTAACCCTAACACGAACCCGAACCCTAACCCTAACCCGAACCCTAACCCTAACCTTAACCCTAACCCGAACCCTAAACCGAACCCGAACAATAACCCGAACCCGAACCCTAACCCTAACCCTAACTCTAACCCAAACACTAACCCGAACCCTAACACGAACCCTAACCCTAACCCGAACCCGAACACGAACCCGAACCCTAACCCTAACCCTAACACGAACCCTAACCCTAACCCGAACCCTAACCCTAACCCGGACCCTAACACTAACCCTAACCCCGAACCCGGACCCTAAACCTAAACCTAACCCTAACCCGAAACCTAACCCGAACCCTAACCCGACCCCAACCCTAACCCTAACCCGAACCCGAACCCGAACCCGAACCCTAACACTAACCCGAACCCTAACCTTAACCCGACCCTAACCCTAAACCTAACCCTAACCTGAACCCTAACCCTAACCCTAACCCGACCCCTAACCCGATCCCTAACACGAACCCTAACCCTAACCCTAACCCTAACCCTAACCCGAACCCTAACCCTAACCCTAGTCCGAACCCTAAATCTAACCCGAATCCTAACCCTAAACCTAACCCGAATCTTAAACCTAACCCGAACCCGAACCCTAGCCCTAACCCGAAAACTAAACCGAACCCACCCAAACCCGAACCCTAACCCTAACCCAAACCCTAACCCTAACCCTTACCCGAACCCTAAACCTAACCCGAACCCTAACCCTAAACCTAACCCGAACCCTAACCCGAACCCTAACCCTAACCCGAACCCTAACCCTAACCCGAACCCTAACCATAACCCTAACCCGAACCCTAACACTAACCCTAACCCTAACCCGAACCCTAACCGTAACCCGAACTCTAACCCTAACCCTAACCCTAACCCTAACCCGAAACCTAACCCTAACCCTAACCCGAACCCTAACCCGAAACCTAACCCTAACCCTAACCTGAACACTAACCCCTAACCCTAACCAGAACCCTAACCCTAACCCGAACCCTAACCCTAAACCTAACCTGAAGCCTAACCCTAACCCTAACCCTAAACCTAACCCTAACACTAACCCGAACCCTAACCCTAACCCTAACCCGAACCCTAACCCTAACCCTAACCCGAAACCTAACCCTAACCCGAACCCTAACCCTAACCCGAACCCGAACCCTAACCCTAAACTGAACCCTAACCCTAAACCTAACCCTAACCCGAACCCTAACCAAAACCCGAACCCTAACCCGAACCCGAACCCTAACCATAACCCGAACCCGAACCCTAACCCTAACCCTAACCCTAACCCAAACCCTAACCCTAACCCTAACCCTAACTTGAACCCTAACCCGAACCCTAACCCTAACCCTAACCCTAACCCGATCCCTAACCCGAACTCTAACTCGACCCTAACCCTAACCCCTAACTCTAACCCTAACCCGAAAACTAACCCTAAACCGAAACCAAACCCTAACACTAACCCGAACACTAACCCTAACCCTAACACTAACCCGAACCCTAACCCGAACCCGAACAATAACCCGAACCCGAACCCTAACCCTAACCCTAACTCTAACCCAAACACTAACCCGAACCCTAACCCTAACCCGAAACCTAACCCTAACCCGAACCCTAACCCTAACCCGAACCCGAACCCGAACCCTAAACCGAACCCGAACCCTAACCCTAAACCTAACCCTAGCCCGAAACCTAACCCAAACCCGAACCCTAACCCGAACCCGAAACCTAACCATAACCCGAACCCGAACCCTAACCCTAACCCGAAGCCTAACCCTAACCCTAACCCGAAACCTAAACCTAACCCTAACCCGAACCCTAACACTAACCCGAACCCTAACCCTAACCCTAACACGAATCCTAACCCTAACCCTAACCCGAACCCTAACCCGAACCCTAACCCTAACCCTAACCCTAACCCAAAACCTAACCCTAACCCTAACCCGAACCCTAACCCTAAATCTAACCCGAACCCTAACCCTAACCCTAACCCGAACCCGAACCCGAAACCTAACCCTAACCCGAAACCTAACCCTAACCCTAACCCTAACACGAACCCTAACCCTAACCCTAAACCTAACCCTAACCCCAATCCTAACCCTAACGCTAACACGAACCCTAACCCTAACCCTAACCCTAACCCCTAACCCTAACCCTAACCCTAACCCTAACCCTAAAACCTAACCCTAACCCTAACCCTAACCCTAACCCGAACACTAACCCTAACCCTAACCCGAAACCTAACCCTAACCCTAACCCTAAACCGAAACCTAACCCTAACCCTAACCCTAACCCTAACCCGAACCCTAACCCTAACCCTAAACCTAACCCCTAACCCTAACCCGAACCCTAAACCTAACCAGAACCCTAACCCTAACCCGAAACCGAACCCTAACGCTAACCCTAACACTAAACCTAACTCGAACCCTAAACCGAACCCTAACCCTAATCCTAACCCGAACCCTAACCCGAACTCTAACTCAACCCTAACCCTAACCCCTAAACCTAACCCTAACCCGAAACCTAACCCTAACCCGAACCCGAACCCTAACCCTAACCCGAACCCTAACCCTAACCTTAACCCTTACCCGAACCCTAAAACGAACCCGAACAATAACCCGAACCCGAACCCTAACCCTAACCCTAACTCTAACCCAAACACTAACCCGAACCCTAACACGAACCCTAACACTAACCCGAACCCGAACACGAACACGAACCCTAACCCTAACCCTAACACGAACCCTAACCCTAACCCGAACCCTAACCCTAACCCGGAACCTAACACTAACACTAACCCCGAACCCGGACCCTAAACCTAAACCTAACCCTAACCCGAACCCTAACCCGAACCCTAACCCGAACCCCACCCTAACCCTAACCCGAAACCGAACCCGAACCAGAACCCTAACCCTAACCCGAACCCTAACCTTAACCCGACCCTAACCCTAAACCTAACCCTAACCTGAACCCTAACACTAACCCTAACCCGACCCCTAACCCAAACCCTAACACGAACCCTAACCCTAACCCTAACCCTAACCCTAACCCGAACCCTAACCCTAACCCTAGTCCGAACCATAAATCTAACCCGAACCCTAACCCTAAACCTAACCCGAATCTTAACCCTAACCCGAACCCGAACCCTAACCCTAACCCGAAAACTAAACCGAACCCACCCTAACCCGAACCCTAACCCTAATCCAAACCCTAACCCTAACCCTTACCCGAACCCTAAACCTAACCCGAACCCTAACCCTAAACCTAACCCGAACCCTAACCCGAACCCTAACCCTAACCCTAACCCGAACCCTAACGCTAACCCGAACCCTAACCATAACCCTAACCCGAACCCTAACCCTAACCCTAACCCTAACCCGAACCCTAACCGTAACCCGAACTCTAACCCTAACCCTAACCCTAACCCTAACCCGAAACCTAACCCTAACCCTAACCCGAACCCTAACCCTAAACCTAACCCTAACCCTAACCTGAACACTAACCCCTAACCCTAACCAGAACCCTAACCCTAACCCGAACCCTAACCCTAAACCTAACCTGAACCCTAACCCTAACCCTAACCCTAAACCTAACCCTAACACTAACCCGAACCCTAACCCTAACCCTAAATCTAACCCTAAACCTAACCCTAACCCGAACCCTAACCCTAACCCGAACCCTAACCCGACCCTAACCCTAACCCGAACCCGAACCCGAACCCTAACCCTAACCCTAACCCTAACCCTGTCCCTAACACGAACCCTAAACCTAACCCTAACCCGAACCCTAACCCTAACCCTAACCCTAACCCTAACCCTGTCCCTAACACGAACCCTAACACGAACCCGAACCCGAACCCTAACCCTAACCTTAAACCTAACCCGAACCCTAACCCTAAACCTAACCCGAACCCTACCCCGAAACCTAACCCTAACCCTAACCCTAACCCTACCCCGAACCCTAACCATAACCCTAACCCGAACCCTAACCCTAACCCTAACCCGAACCCTAACCCGAACCCTAACCCTAACCCTAACCTGAACACTAACCCCTAACCCTAACCCGAAACCGAACCCTAACCCGAACCCTAACCCTAAACCTAAACCGAACCGGAACCCTAACCCTAAACCTAACCCGAACCCTAACCCTAACCCTAACCCTAACCCTAACCCGAACCCTAACCCTAACCCTAAACCTAACCCGAACCCTAACTCTAACCCGAACCCTAAACCGAACACTAACCCGAACCCTAACCCTAACCCTAACCCTAACCCGAACCGTAACCCTAACCCGAACCCTAACCCTAACCCTAACCCTAAGCCGAACCCTAACCCGAACCCTAACCGGTACCCTAACCCTAACCCTCACCCGAACCCTAACCCTAACCCTAACCCGAACCCTAACCCGAACCCTAACCCTAACCCTAACACGAACCCTAACCCTAACCCTCACCCGAACACTAACCTGAACCCTAAACCTAACCCTAAACCTAACCCTAACAGAAACCTAAACCTAACCCTAACTGGAACCCTAAACCTAACCCTAACCCGAACCCGACCCCTAACCCTTTACCCGAATCCTAACCCTAACCCGAACCCTAACCTGAACCCTAACCCTAACCCTAACCCCGAATCCGAACCCTAACCTTATCCCTAACCCTAACCCGAACCCTAACCCGAACCCTAACCCGAACCCCAACCCTAATCCTAACCCGAACCCAACCCTAAACCTAACCCGAACCCTAACCCTACCCCGAAACCTAACCCTACCCTAACCCGAACCCTAACCCTAACACTAACCCGAACCCTAACCCGAACCCTAACACGAACCCTAAACCTAACCCTAACCCTAACCCTAACCCGAACCCTAACCCTAACCCTAAACCGAACCCTAATCCTAACCCTAAACCAAACCCTAACCCTAACCCTAACCCGAACCCTAACCCTAACCCTAACCCGAACCCTAACCCTAACCCTAACCTTAACCCGAACCGTAACCCTAACCCTACCCCGAACCCTAACCCGAACCCTAACCCTAACCCTAACCCTAACCCTAAACCGAAACCTATACCTAACCCTAACCGGAACCCTAACCCTAACCCTAACCCGAACCCGAACCCTAACCCTTTACCCGAATCCTAACCCTAACCCGAACACTAACCCGAACCCTAACCCTAACCCTAACCCCGAACCCGAACCCTAACCCTATCCCTAACCCTATCCCGAACCCTAACCCGAACCCTAACCCGAACCCTAACCCTAACCCTAACCCGAACCCGACCCTAACCCTAACCCTAACCCGACCCCTGACCCGAACCCGAACCCTAACACGAACCCTAAACCTAACCCTAATCCTAACCCTAACCCGAAACCTAACCCTAACCCTAACCCGAACCCTAACCCTAACCCGAACCCTAACCGTAACCCTAACCCGAACCCTAACCCTAACCCTAACCCGAACCCTAACCCTAACCCTAACACGAACCATAACCCGAACCCTAACCCTAACCCTAACCCTAACCCGAAACCTAAACCTAACGCTCACCGGAACCCTAACCCTAACCCTAACACGAACCCTAACCCTAACCCGAACCCGAACCCTAACCCTAACCCAAACCCTATCCCTAACCCTAACCCGACCCCTAACCCGAACCCGAACCCTAACACGAACCCTAAACCTAACCCTAAACCTAACCCTAACCCGAACCCTAACCCTAACCCTAACCCGAACCCTAACCCTAACCCTAACCCGAACCCTAACCCTAACCCGAACCCTAACCCTAACCCGAACCCAAACCCTAACCCTAACCCGAAACCTAACCTGAACCCAACCCTAACCCGAACCCTAACCCTAACCCGAACCCTAACCCTAACCCGAACCCTAACCCTAACCCTAACCCCGAACCCGAACCCTAACCCTATCCCTAACCCTATCCCGAACCCTAACCCGAACCCTAACCCGAACCCGAACCCTAACCCGAACCGTAACACGAACCCTAAACCTAACCCTAACCCTAACCCTAACCCGAAACCTAACCCTAACCCTAACCCGAACCCTAACCCTAACCCGAACCCTAACCGTAACCCGAACCCGAACCCTTACCCTAACCCGAACCCAAACCCTAACCCTAACCCGAAACCTAACACGAACCCTAACCCTAACCCTAACCCGAACCATAACCCTAACCCTAACCCGAACACTAACCCGAACCCTAACCCTAACCCTAACCCTAACCCGAAACCTAAACCTAACGCTCACCGGAACCCTAACCCTAACCCTAACCCGAACCCTAACCCTAACCCGAACCCGAACCCTAACCCTAACCCGAACCCTATCCCTAACCCTAACCCGACCCCTAACCCGAACCCGAACCCTAACACGAACCCTAAACCTAACCCTAACCCTAACCCTAACCCGAAACCTAACCCTAACCCTAACCCGAACCCTAACCCTAACCCTAACCCGAACCCTAACCCTAACCCGAACCCTAACCCTAACCCGAACCCAAACCCTAACCCTAACCCGAAACCTAACCCGAACCCAACCCTAACCCGAACCCTAACCCTAACCCGAAACCTAACCCTAACCCTAACCCTACCCCGAAACCTAACCTAACCCGAACCCTAACCCTAACCCTAACCCGAACCCTAACCCTAACCCGAACCCTAACCCGAACCCTAACCCTAACCCTAACCCGAACCCTAGCCCTAACCCTAACCCGAACCCTAACCGTACCCGAACCCGAACCCTAAACCTAACCCTAACCCTAACCCTAACCCTAACCTAAATCGGAACCCTAAACCTAACTCTAACCCGAACCCTAAAACTAACCCTAACCCTAACCCTAACGCGAACCCTAACCCTAACCCCTAACCCTAACCCTAACCCTTAACCGAAACCGAAACCTAACCCTAACACTAACCCCTAACCCTTACCCGAACCCTAACCCTAACCCGAACCCTAACCATAACCCTAACCCTAACCCTACCCCGAACCCGAACCCTAACCCGAACCGTACCCCTAACCCTAATCCGAACCCTAACCCTAACCCTAAACCTAACCCTAACCCGAACCAGAACCCTAACCCTTTCTTAACCCGAACCCGAACCCTAACCCTAACCCGAAACCTAACCCTAACCCTAACCCAAACCCTAACCCTAACCGAAACCTAACCCTAACCCGAACCCTAACCCTAACCCGAACGCTAATCCTAACCCGAACCCTAACCCTGACCCTAACCCGAACCCTAACCCTAACCCGAACCCGAACACGAACACTAACCCTAAACTGAACCCTAACCCTAAACCTAACCCTAACCCGAACCCTAACCAAACCCGAACCCTAACCCGAACCCGAAACCTAACCATAACCCGAACCCGAACCCTAACCCTAACCCAAACCCTAACCCTAACCCTAACCCGAACACTAAACCTAACCCTAACCCGAAACCTAACCCTAACCCTAACCCGAACCCTAACCCTAATCCTAACCCGAATCCTAACCCTAACCCTAACCCGAACCCTAACCCGAACCCGAACCTTAACCCTAACCCTAACCCTAACCCAAACCCTAACCTATCCCTAACCCGAACCCTAACCCCAACCCTAACCCGAACCCTAACCCTAACCCTAACCCTAACCCTATCCCGAACCCGAACCCTAACCCTAACCCGAACCCGAACCCTAACCCTAACCCTAACCCTAACCCGAACCCTAACCCTAACCCTAAACCTAACCCTAAACCTAATCCGAAACCTAACGCTAACCCGAACCCTAACCCTAACCCTAACCCTAAACCTAACCCTAACCCCTAACCCTAACCCTAACCCTAACCCTAACCCTAAAACCTAACCCTAACCCTAACCCTGACCCTAACCCTAACCCGAACACTAACCCTAACCATAACCCGAACCCTAACCCTAACCCTAACCCTAACATAACCCGAACCCTAAACCTAACCCTAACCCTAACCATAACCCCTAAACCTAACCCGAACCCTAAACCTAACCCGAAACTTAACCCTAACCCTAACCCAAACCCTAACCCTAACCCTAACCCTAACCCTAACCCGAACCCTAACCCGAAACCTAACCCTAACCCTAACCTGAACACTAACCCCTAACCCTAACCAGAACCCTAACCCTAACCTTAAACCTAACCATAACCCTAACCCGAACCCTAACCCGAACCCTAACCCTAACCCTAACCCTAACTTGAACCCTAACCCGAACCCTAACCCTAACCCTAACCCTAACCCGATCCCTAACCCGAACTCTAACTCGACCCTAACCCTAACCCCTAACTCTAACCCTAACCCGAAACCTAACCCTAAACCGAAACCAAACCCTAACCCTAACCCGAACCCTAACCCTAACCCTAACACTAACCCGAACCCTAACCCGAACCCGAACAATAACCCGAACCCGAACCCTAACCCTAACCCTAACTCTAACCCAAACACTAACCCGAACCCTAACCCTAACCCGAAACCTAACCCTAACCCGAACCCTAACCCTAACCCGAACCCGAACCCGAACCCTAAACCTAACCCGAACCCTAACACTAAACCTAACCCTAGCCCGAAACCTAACCCAAACCCGAACCCTAACCCGAACCCGAAACCTAACAATAACCCGAACCCGAACCCTAACCCTAACCCGAAGCCTAACCCTAACCCGAACCCGAAAACTAAACCTAACCCTAACCCGAACCCTAACACTAACCCGAACCCTAACCCTAACCCTAACACGAATCCTAAACCTAACCCTAACCCTAACCCTAACCCTAACCCGAACCCTAACCCTAACCCTAACCCTAACACAAAACCTAACCCTAACCCTAACCCGAACCCTAACCCTAAATCTAACCCGAACCCTAACCCTAACCCTAACCCTAACCCGAACCCGAACCCGAACCCTAACCCTAACCCGAAACCTAACCCTAACCCTAACCCTAAACCGAACCCTAACCCTAACCCTAAACCTAACCCTAACCCCAATCCTAACCCTAATGCTAACACGAACCCTAACCCTAACCCTAACCCTAACCCCTAACCCTAACCCTAACCCTAACCCTAACCCTAACCCTAACCCTTAAACCTAACCCTAACCCTAACCCTAACCCTAACCCGAACACTAACCCTAACCCTAACCCGAAACCTAACCCTAACCCTAACCCGAAACCTAACCCTAACCCTAACCCTAACCCTAACCCGAACCCTAACCCTAACCCTAAACCTAACCCCTAACCCTAACCCGAACCCTAAACCTAACCAGAACCCTAACCCTAACCCGAAACCGAACCCTAACGCTAACCCTAACACTAAACCTAACTCGAACCCTAAACCGAACCCTAACCCTAATCCTAACCCGAACCCTAACCCGAACTCTAACTCAACCCTAACACTAACCCCTAAACCTAACCCTAACCCGAAACCTAACCCTAACCCGAACCCGAACCCTAACCCTAACCCGAACCCTAACCCTAACCTTAACCCTTACCCGAACCCTAAAACGAACCCGAACAATAACCCGAACCCGAACCCTAACCCTAACCCTAACTCTAACCCAAACACTAACCCGAACCCTAACACGAACCCTAACCCTAACCCGAA
>JAVLSZ010000064.1:352500-362500 GCA_032313775.1 Urocyon cinereoargenteus | reverse complement strand
TAACCCTAACCCTAAACCTAACCCCTAACCCTAACCCGAAACCTAAACCTAACCAGAACCCTAACCCTAACCCGAAACCGAACCCTAACGCTAACCCTAACACTAAACCTAACTCGAACCCTAAACCGAACCCTAACCCTAATCCTAACCCGAACCCTAACCCGAACTCTAACTCAACCCTAACACTAACCCCTAAACCTAACCCTAACCCGAAACCTAACCCTAACCCGAACCCGAACCCTAACCCTAACCCGAACCCTAACCCTAACCTTAACCCTTACCCGAACCCTAAAACGAACCCGAACAATAACCCGAACCCGAACCCTAACCCTAACCCTAACTCTAACCCAAACACTAACCCGAACCCTAACACGAACCCTAACCCTAACCCGAACCCGAACACGAACCCGAACCCTAACCCTAACCCTAACACGAACCCTAACCCTAACCCGAACCCTAACCCTAACCCGGAACCTAACACTAACCCTAACCCCGAACCCGGACCCTAAACCTAAACCTAACCCTAACCCGAACCCTAACCCGAACCCTAACCCGAACCCCAACCCTAACCCTAACCCGAACCCGAACCCGAACCCGAACCCTAACCCTAACCCGAACCCTAACCTTAACCCGACCCTAACCCTAAACCTAATCCTAACCTGAAACCTAACCCTAACCCTAACCCGACCCCTAACCCGAACCCTAACACGAACCCTAAACCTAACACTAACCCTAACCCTAACCCGAACCCTAACCCTAACCCTAGTCCGAACCATAAATCTAACCCGAACCCTAACCCTAAACCTAACCCGAATCTTAAACCTAACCCGAACCCGAACCCTAACCCTAACCCGAAAACTAAACCGAACCCACCCTAACCCGAACCCTAACCCTAATCCAAACCCTAACCCTAACCCTAACCCTTACCCGAACCCTAAACCTAACCCGAACCCTAACCCTAAACCTAACCCGAACCCTAACCCGAACCCTAACCCTAACCCTAACCCGAACCCTAACCCTAACCCGAACCCTAACCATAACCCTAACCCGAACCCTAAACCTAACCCTAACCCTAACCCGAACCCTAACCGTAACCCGAACTCTAACCCTAACCCTAACCCTAACCCTAACCCGAAACCTAACCCTAACCCTAACCCGAACCCTAACCCGAAACCTAACCCTAACCCTAACCTGAACACTAACCCCTAACCCTAACCAGAACCCTAACCCTAACCCGAACCCTAACCCTAAACCTAACCTGAACCCTAACCCTAACCCTAACCCTAAACCTAACCCTAACACTAACCCGAACCCTAACCATAACCCAAAATCTAACACTAAACCTAACCCTAACCCGAACCCTAACCCTAACCCGAACCCTAACCCGAACCCTAACCCTAACCCGAACCCGAACCCTAACCCTAACCCTAACCCTAACCCAGTCCCTAACACGAACCCTAAACCTAACCCTAACCCGAACCCGAACCCTAACCCTAACCCTAACCCTAACCCTAACCCTGTCCCTAACACGAACCCTAACACTAACCCGAACCCGAACCCTAACCCTAACCTTAAACCTAACCCGAACCCTAACCCTAAACCTAACCCGAACCCTACCCCGAAACCTAACCCTAACCCTAACCCTAACACTACCCCGAACCCTAACCATAACCCTAACCCGAACCCTAAACCTAACCCTGACCCGAACCCTAACCCGAACCCTAACCCTAACCCTAACCTGAACACTAACCCCTAACCCTAACCCGAAACCGAACCCTAACCCGAACCCTAACCCTAAACCTAAACCGAACCGGAACCCTAACCCTAAACCTAACCCGAACCCTAACCCTAACCCTAACCCTAACCCTAACCCTAACCCGAACCCTAACCCTAACCCTAAACCTAACCCGAACCCTAACTCTAACCCGAACCCTAAACCGAACACTAACCCGAACCCTAACCCTAACCCTAACCCTAACCCGAACCGTAACCCTAACCCGAACCCTAACCCTAACCCTAACCCTAAGCCGAACCCTAACCCGAACCCTAACCGGTACCCTAACCCTAACCCTCACCCGAACCCTAACCCTAACCCTAACCCGAACCCTAACCCGAACCCTAACCCTAACCCTAACACGAACCCTAACCCTAACCCTCACCCGAACACTAACCCGAACCCTAAACCTAACCCTAAACATAACCCTAAACAGAAACCTAAACCTAACCCTAACCGGAACCCTAAACCTAACCCTAACCCGAACCCGACCCCTAACCCTTTACCCGAATCCTAACCCTAACCCGAACCCTAACCCGAACCCTAACCCTAACCCTAACCCCGAATCCGAACCCTAACCTTATCCCTAACCCTAACCCGAACCCTAACCCGAACCCTAACCCGAACCCCAACCCTAATCCTAACCCGAACCCGACCCTAAACCTAACCCGAACCCTAACCCTACCCCGAACCCTAACCCTACCCTAACCCGAACCCTAACCCTAAAACTAACCCGAACCCTAACCCGAACCCTAACACGAACCCTAAACCTAACCCTAACCCTAACCCTAACCCGAACCCTAACCCTAACCCTAAACCGAACCCTAATCCTAACCCTAAACCAAACCCTAACCCTAACCCTAACACGAACCCTAACCCTAACCCTAACCCGAACCATCCCTAACCTTAACCCGAACCGTAACCCTAACCCTACCCCGAACCCTAACCCGAACCCTAACCCTAACCCTAACCCTAACCCGAAACCTATACCTCACCCTAACCGGAACCCTAACTCTAACCCTAACCCGAACCCGAACCCTAACCCTTTACCCGAATCCTAACCCTAACCCGAACAATAACCCGAACCCTAACCCTAACCCTAACACCGAACCCGAACCCTAAACCTATCCCTAACCCTATCCCGAACCCTAACCCGAACCCTAACCCGAACCCGAACCCTAACCCTAACCCGAACCCGACCCTAAACCTAACCCTAACCCGACCCCTAACCCGAACCCGAACCCTAACACGAACCCTAAACCTAACCCTAATCCTAACCCTAACCCGAAACCTAACCCTAACCCTAACCCGAACCCTAACCCTAACCCGAACCCTAACCGTAACCCTAACCCGAACCCTAACCCAAACCCGAACCCTAACCCTAACCCGAAACCTAACCCGATCCCAACCCTAACACGAACCCTAACCTGAACCCTAACCCGAACCCTAACCCTAACCCTAACCCGAACCCTAACCCTAACCCTAACCCGAACCCTAACCCGAACCCTAACCCTAACCCTAACCCTAACCCGAAACCTAAACCTAACGCACACCGGAACCCTAACCCTAACCCTAACACGAACCCTAACCCTAACCCGAACCCGAACCCTAACCCTAACCCAAACCCTATCCCTAACCCTAACCCGACCCCTAACCCGAACCCGAACCCTAACACGAACCCTAAACCTAACCCTAACCCTAACCCTAACCCGAACCCTAACCCTAACCCTAACCCGAACCCTAACCCTAACCCGAACCCAAACCCTAACCCTAACCCGAATCCTAACCTGAACGCAACCCTAACCCGAACCCTAACCCTAACCCGAACCCTAACCATAACCCGAACCCTAACCCTAACCCTAACCCCGAACCCGAACCCTAACCATATCCCTAACCCTATCCCGAACCCTAACCCGAACCCTAACCCGAACCCGAACCCTAACCCGAACCCTAACACGAAACCTAAACCTAATCCTAACCCTAACCCTAACCCGAAACCTAACCCTAACCCTAACCCGAACCCTAACCCTAACCCGAACCCTAACCGTAACCCGAACCCGAACCCTTACCCTAACCCGAACCCGAACCCTAACCCTAACCCGAAACCTAACCCGAACCCAACCCCAACACGAACCCTAACCCGAACCCTAACCCGAACCCTAACCCTAACCCTAACCCGAACCCTAACCCTAACCCTAACCCGAACCCTAACACGAACCCTAACCCTAAACCTAACCCGAACCCTAACCCTAACCCTAACCCGAACCCTAACCCGAACCCTAACCCTAACCCTAACCCTAACCCGAAACCTAAACCTAACGCTCACCGGAACCCTAACCCTAACCCTAACACGAACCCTAACCCTAACCCGAACCCGAACCCTAACCCTAACCCGAACCCTATCCCTAACCCTAACCCGACCCCTAACCCGAACCCGAACCCTAACACGAACCCTAAACCTAACCCTAACCCTAACCCTAACCCGAAACCTAACCCTAACCCTAACCCGAACCCTAACCCTAACCCTAACCCGAACCCTAACCCTAACCCGAACCCTAACCCTAACCCGAACCCAAACCCTAACCCTAACCCGAAACCTAACCCGAACCCAACCCTAACCCGAACCCTAACCCTAACCCGAACCCTAACCCTAACCCTAACCCTACCCCGAAACCTAACCTAATCTGAACCCTAACCCTAACCCTAACCCGAACCCTAACCCTAAACCGAACCCTAACCCGAACCCTAACCCTAACCCTAACCCGAACCCTAGCCCTAACCCTAACCCGAACCCTAACCGTACCCGAACCCGAACCCTAAACCTAACCCTAACCCTAACCCTAACCCTAACCTAAATCGGAACCCTAACCCTAACTCTAACCCGAACCCTAACCCTAACCCTAACCCTAACCCTAACCCTAACGCGAACCCTAACCCTAAACCCTAACCCTAACCCTAACCCTTACCCGAAACCGAAACCTAACCCTAACACTAACCCCTAACCCTTACCCGAACCCTAACCCTAACCCGAACCCTAACCATAACCCTAACCCTAACCCTACCCCGAACCCGAACCCTAACCCGAACCGTACCCCTAACCCTAATCCGAAACCTAACCCTAACCCTAAACCTAACCCTAACCCGAACCAGAACCCTAACCCTTTCTTAACCCGAACCCGAACCCTAACCCTAACCCGAAACCTAACCCTAACCCTAAACCAAACCCTAACCCTAACCGAAACCTAACCCTAACCCGAACCCTAACCCTAACCCGAACGCTAACCCTAACCCGAACCCTAACCCTGACCCTAACCCGAACCCTAACCCTAACCCGAAAACTAACCCTAACCCGAACCCTAACCCTAACCCGAACCCGAACACGAACACTAACCCTAAACTGAACCCTAACCCTAAACCTAACCCTAACCCGAACCCTAACCAAAACCCGAACCCTAACACAAACCCGAACCCTAACCATAACCCGAACCCGAACCCTAACCCTAACCCAAACCCTAACCCTAACCCTAACCCGAACACTAAACCTAACCCTAACCCGAAACCTAACCCTAACCCTAACCCGAACCCTAACCCTAATCCTAACCCGAATCCTAACCCTAACCCTAACCCGAACCCTAACCCGAACCCGAACCTTAACCCTAACCCTAACCCTAACCCAAACCCTAACCTATCCCTAACCCGAACCCTAACCCCAACCCTAACCCGAACCCTAACCCTAACCCTAACCCTAACCCTATCCCGAACCCGAACCCTAACCCTAACCCGAACCCGAACCCTAACCCTAACCCTAACCCGAACCCGAACCCTAACCCTAACCCTAAACCTAACCCTAAACCTAATCCGAAACCTAACGCTAACCCGAACCCTAAACCTAACCCTAACCCTAAACCTAACCCTAACCCCTAACCCTAACCCTAACCCTAACCCTAACCCTAAAACCTAACCCTAACCCTAACCCTGACCCTAACCCTAACCCGAACACTAACCCTAACCATAACCCGAACCCTAACCCTAACCCTAACCCTAACCTAACCCGAACCCTAAACCTAAACCTAACCCTAACCATAACCCCTAAACCTAACCCGAACCCTAAACCTAACCCGAACCTTAACCCTAACCCTAACCCAAACCCTAACCCTAACCCTAACCCTAACCCGAACCCTAACCCGAAACCTAACCCTAACCCTAACCTGAACACTATCCCCTAACCCTAACCAGAACCCTAACCCTAACCTTAAACCTAACCATAACCCTAACCCGAACCCTAACCCGAACCCTAACCCTAACCCTAAACCTAACTTGAACCCTAACCCGAACCCTAACCCTAACCCTAACCCTAACCCGATCCCTAACCCGAACTCTAACTCGACCCTAACCCTAACCCCTAACTCTAACCCTAACCCGAAACCTAACCCTAAACCGAAACCAAACCCTAACCCTAACCCGAACCCTAACCCTAACCCTAACACTAACCCGAACCCTAACCCGAACCCGAACAATAACCCGAACCCGAACCCTAACCCTAACCCTAACTCTAACCCAAACACTAACCCGAACCCTAACCCTAACCCGAAACCTAACCCTAACCCGAACCCTAACCCTAACCCGAACCCGAACCCGAACCCTAAACCTAACCCGAACCCTAACCCTAAACCTAACCCTAGCCCGAAACCTAACCCAAACCCGAACCCTAACCCGAACCCGAAACCTAACAATAACCCGAACCCGAACCCTAACCCTAACCCGAAGCCTAACCCTAACCCGAACCCGAAACCTAAACCTAACCCTAACCCGAACCCTAACACTAACCCGAACCCTAACCCTAACCCTAACACGAATCCTAAACCTAACCCTAACCCTAACCCTAACCCGAACCCTAACCCTAACCCTAACCCTAACACAAAACCTAACCCTAACCCTAACCCGAACCCTAACCCTAAATCTAACCCGAACCCTAACCCTAACCCTAACCCTAACCCGAACCCGAACCCGAACCCTAACCCTAACCCGAAACCTAACCCTAACCCTAACCCTAAACCGAACCCTAACCCTAACCCTAAACCTAACCCTAACCCCAATCCTAACCCTAACGCTAACACGAACCCTAACCCTAACCCTAACCCCTAACCCTAACCCTAACCCTAACCCTAACCCTAACCCTAACCCTTAAACCTAACCCTAACCCTAACCCTAACCCTAACCCGAACACTAACCCTAACCCTAACCCGAAACCTAACCCTAACCCTAACCCTAACCCGAAACCTAACCCTAACCCTAACCCTAACCCTAACCCGAACCCTAACCCTAACCCTAAACCTAACCCCTAACCCTAACCCGAACCCTAAACCTAACCAGAACCCTAACCCTAACCCGAAACCGAACCCTAACGCTAACCCTAACACTAAACCTAACTCGAACCCTAAACCGAACCCTAACCCTAATCCTAACCCGAACCCTAACCCGAACTCTAACTCAACCCTAACACTAACCCCTAAACCTAACCCTAACCCGAAACCTAACCCTAACCCGAACCCGAACCCTAACCCTAACCCGAACCCTAACCCTAACCTTAACCCTTACCCGAACCCTAAAACGAACCCGAACAATAACCCGAACCCGAACCCTAACCCTAACCCTAACTCTAACCCAAACACTAACCCGAACCCTAACACGAACCCTAACCCTAACCCGAACCCGAACACGAACCCGAACCCTAACCCTAACCCGAACACGAACCCTAACCCTAACCCGAACCCTAACCCTAACCCGGAACCTAACACTAACCCTAACCCCGAACCCGGACCCTAAACCTAAACCTAACCCTAACCCGAACCCTAACCCGAACCCTAACCCGAACCCCAACCCTAACCCTAACCCGAACCCGAACCCGAACCCGAACCCTAACCCTAACCCGAACCCTAACCTTAACCCGACCCTAACCCTAAACCTAATCCTAACCTGAACCCTAACCCTAACCCTAACCCGACCCCTAACCCGAACCCTAACACGAACCCTAACCCTAACCCTAACCCTAACCCTAACCCGAACCCTAACCCTAACCCTAGTCCGAACCATAAATCTAACCCGAACCCTAACCCTAAACCTAACCCGAATCTTAAACCTAACCCGAACCCGAACCCTAACCCTAACCCGAAAACTAAACCGAACCCACCCTAACCCGAACCCTAACCCTAATCCAAACCCTAACCCTAACCCTAACCCTTACCCGAACCCTAAACCTAACCCGAACCCTAACCCTAAACCTAACCCGAACCCTAACCCGAACCCTAACCCTAACCCTAACCCGAACCCTAACCCTAACCCGAACCCTAACCATAACCCTAACCCGAACCCTAAACCTAACCCTAACCCTAACCCGAACCCTAACCGTAACCCGAACTCTAACCCTAACCCTAACCCTAACCCTAACCCGAAACCTAACCCTAACCCTAACCCGAACCCTAACCCGCAACCTAACCCTAACCCTAACCTGAACACTAACCCCTAACCCTAACCAGAACCCTAACCCTAACCCGAACCCTAACCCTAAACCTAACCTGAACCCTAACCCTAACCCTAACCCTAAACCTAACCCTAACACTAACCCGAACCCTAACCCTAACCCTAAATCTAACCCTAAACCTAACCCTAACCCGAACCCTAACCCTAACCCGAACCCTAACCCGAACCCTAACCCTAACCCGAACCCCAGCCCTAACCCTAACCCTAACCCTAACCCAGTCCCTAACACGAACCCTAAACCTAACCCTAACCCGAACCCGAACCCTAACCCTAACCCTAACCCTAACCCTAACCCTGTCCCTAACACGAACCCTAACACTAACCCGAACCCGAACCCTAACCCTAACCTTAAACCTAACCCGAACCCTAACCCTAAACCTAACCCGAACCCTACCCCGAAACCTAACCCTAACCCTAACCCTAACACTACCCCGAACCCTAACCATAACCCTAACCCGAACCCTAACCCTAACCCTAACCCGAACCCTAACCCGAACCCTAACCCTAACCCTAACCTGAACACTAACCCCCTAACCCTAACCCGAAACCGAACCCTAACCCGAACCCTAACCCTAAACCTAAACCGAACCGGAACCCTAACCCTAAACCTAACCCGAACCCTAACCCTAACCCTAACCCTAACCCTAACCCTAACCCGAACCCTAACCCTAACCCTAAACCTAACCCGAACCCTAACTCTAACCCGAACCCTAAACCGAACACTAACCCGAACCCTAACCCTAACCCTAACCCTAACCCGAACCGTAACCCTAACCCGAACCCTAACCCTAACCCTAACCCTAAGCCGAACCCTAACCCGAACCCTAACCGGTACCCTAACCCTAACCCTCACCCGAACCCTAACCCTAACCCTAACCCGAACCCTAACCCGAACCCTAACCCTAACCCTAACACGAACCCTAACCCTAACCCTCACCCGAACACTAACCCGAACCCTAAACCTAACCCTAAACTTAACCCTAACCAGAAACCTAAACCTAACCCTAACCGGAACCCTAAACCTAACCCTAACCCGAACCCGACCCCTAACACTTTACCCGAATCCTAACCCTAACCCGAACCCTAACCCGAACCCTAACCCTAACCCTAACCCCGAATCCGAACCCTAACCTTATCCCTAACCCTAACCCGAACCCTAACCCGAACCCTAACCCGAACCCCAACCCTAATCCTAACCCGAACCCGACCCTAAACCTAACCCGAACCCTAACCCTACCCCGAACCCTAACCCTACCCTAACCCGAACCCTAACCCTAAAACTAACCCGAACCCTAACCCGAACCCTAACACGAACCCTAAACCTAACCCTAACCCTAACCCTAACCCGAACCCTAACCCTAACCCTAAACCGAACCCTAATCCTAACCCTAAACCAAACCCTAACCCTAACCCTAACCCGAACCCTAACCCTAACCCTAACCCGAACCCTAACCCTAACCTTAACCCGAACCGTAACCCTAACCCTACCCCGAACCCTAACCCGAACCCTAACCCTAACCCTAACCCTAACCCGAAACCTATACCTAACCCTAACCGGAACCCTAACCCTAACCCTAACCCGAACCCGAACCCTAACCCTTTACCCGAATCCTAACCCTAACCCGAACACTAACCCGAACCCTAACCCTAACCCTAACACCGAACCCGAACCCTAAACCTATCCCT
>JAVLSZ010000064.1:345000-347500 GCA_032313775.1 Urocyon cinereoargenteus | reverse complement strand
CCCCTAACCCTAAACCGAACCCTAAACCTAACCAGAACCCTAACCCTAACCCGAAACCGAACCCTAATGCTAACCCTAACACTAAACCTAACTCGAACCCTAAACCGAACCCTAACCCTAATCCTAACCCGAACCCTAACCCGAACTCTAACTCAACCCTAACCCTAACCCCTAAACCTAACCCTAACCCGAAACCTAACCCTAACCCGAACCCGAACCCTAACCCTAACCCGAACCCTAACCCTAACCTTAACCCTTACCCGAACCTAAAACGAACCCGAACAATAACCCGAACCCGAACCCTAACCCTAACCCTAACTCTAACCCAAACACTAACCCGAACCCTAACACGAACCCTAAACCTAACCCAAACCTGAACACGAACCCGAACCCTAACCCTAACCCTAACACGAACCCTAACCCTAACCCGAACCCTAACCCTAACCCGGAACCTAACACTAACCCTAACCCCGAACCCGGACCCTAAACCTAAACCTAACCCTAACCCGAACCCTAACCCGAACCCTAACCCGAACCCCAACCCTAACCCTAACCCGAACCCGAACCCGAACCCGAACCCTAACCCTAACCCGAACCCTAACCTTAACCCGACCCTAACCCTAAACCTAACCCTAACCTGAACCCTAACCCTAACCCTAACCCGACCCCTAACCCGAACCCTAACACGAACCCTAACCCTAACCCTAACCCTAACCCGAACCCTAACCCTAACCCCAGTCCGAACCATAAATCTAACCCGAACCCTAACCCTAAACCTAACCCGAATCTTAACCCTAACCCGAACCCGAACCCTAACCCTAACCCGAAAACTAAACCGAACCCACCCTAACCCGAACCCTAACCCTAATCCAAACCCTAACCCTAACCCTAACCCTTACCCGAACCCTAAACCTAACCCGAACCCTAACCCTAAACCTAACCCGAACCCTAACCCGAACCCTAAACCTAACCCTAACCCGAACCCTAACCCTAACCCGAACCCTAACCATAACCCTAACCCGAACCCTAACCCTAACCCTAACCCTAACCCGAACCCTAACCGTAACCCGAACTCTAACCCTAACCCTAACCCTAACCCTAACCCGAAACCCTACCCTAACCCTAACCCGAACCCTAACCCGAAACCTAACCCTAACCCTAACCTGAACACTAACCCCTAACCCTAACCAGAACCCTAACCCTAACCCGAACCCTAACCCTAAACCTAACCTGAACCCTAACCCTAACCCTAACCCTAACCCTAAACCTAACCCTAACACTAACCCGAACCCTAACCCTAACCCTAAATCTAACCCTAAACCTAACCCTAACCCGAACCCTAACCCTAACCCGAACCCTAACCCGAACCCTAACCCTAACCCGAACCCGAACCCTAACCCTAACCCTAACCCTAACCCTGTCCCTAACACGAACCCTAAACATAACCCTAACCCGAACCCGAACCCTAAACCTAACCCTAACCCTAACCCTAACCCTGTCCCTAACACGAACCCTAACACTAACCCGAACCCGAACCCTAACCCTAACCTTAAACCTAACCCGAACCCTAACCCTAAACCTAACCCGAACCCTACCCCGAAACCTAACCCTAACCCTAACCCTAACCCTACCCCGAACCCTAACCATAACCCTAACCCGAAACCTAACCCTAACCCGAACCCTAACCCGAACCCTAACCCTAACCCTAACCTGAACACTAACCCCTAACCCTAACCCGAAACCGAACCCTAACCCGAACCCTAACCCTAAACCTAAACCGAACCGGAACCCTAACCCTAAACCTAACCCGAACCCTAACCCTAACCCTAACGCGAACCCTAACCCTAACCCTAACCCTAACCCGAACCCTAACTCTAACCCGAACCCTAAACCGAACACTAACCCGAACCCTAACCCTAACCCTAACCCGAACCGTAACCCTAACCTGAACCCTAACCCTTACCCTAACCCTAAGCCGAACCCTAACCCGAACCCTAACCGGTACCCTAACCCTAACCCTCACACGAACCCTAACCCTAACCCTAACCCGAACCCTAACCCGAACCCTAACCCTAACCCTAACACGAACACTAACCCTAACCCTCACCCGAACACTAACCCGAACCCTAAACCTAACCCTAAACCTAACCCTAACCAGAAACCTAAACCTAACCCTAACCGGAACCCTAAACCTAACCCTAACCCGAACCCGACCCCTAACCCTTTACCCGAATCCTAACCCTAACCCGAACCCTAACCCGAACCCTAACCCTAACCCTAACACCGAATCCGAACCCTAACCTTATCCCTAACCCTAACCCGAACCCTAACCCGAACCCTAACCCGAACCCCAACCCTAATCCTAACCCGAACCCGACCCTAAACCTAACCCGAACCCTAACCCTACCCCGAACCCTAACCCTACCCTAACCCGAACCCTAACCCTAACACTAACCCGAACCCTAACCCGAACCCTAACACGAACCCTAAACCTAACCCT
>JAVLSZ010000064.1:337500-340000 GCA_032313775.1 Urocyon cinereoargenteus | reverse complement strand
ACCCTCACCCTAAACCTAACCCTAACCCGAACCCTAACCCAAACCCGAACCCTAACCCGAACCCGAAACCTAACCATAACCCGAACCCGAACCCTAACCCTAACCCGAAGCCTAACCCTAACCCTAACCCGAAACCTAAACCTAACCCTAACCCGAACCCTAACACTAACCCGAACCCTAACCCTAACCCTAACACGAATCCTAACCCTAACCCTAACCCGAACCCTAACCCTAACCCTAACCCTAACCCTAACCGAAACCCTAACCCTAACCCTAACCCGAACCCTAACCCTAAATCTAACCGGAACCCTAACCCTAACCCTAACCCTAACCCTAAACCGAACCCGAAACCTAACCCTAATCCGAACCCTAACCCTAACCCTAACCCTAACCCGAACACTAACCCTAACCCTAAACCTAACCCTAACCCCAATCCTAACCCTAACGCTAACCCGAACCCTAACCCTAACCCTAACACTAACCCGAACCCTAACCCGAACCCGAGTCCGAACCCTAACTCTAACCCTAAACCTAACCCTAACCCGAACCCTAACCCTAACCCGAACCCTAAACCGAACTCTAACCCTAACCCGAACCCTAACCCTAACCCTAACCCTAACCCTAACCCTAACCCTGTCCCTAACACGAACCCTAAACCTAACCCTAACCCGAACCCGAACCCTAAACCTAACCCTAACCCAACCCCTAACCCTGTCCCTAACACGAACCCTAACACTAACCCGAACCCGAACCCTAACCCTAACCTTAAACCTAACCCAAACCCTAACCCTAACCCTAACCCGAACCCTAACCCTAAATCTAACCCGAACCCTAACCCTAACCCTAACCCTAACCCTAAACCGAACCCGAAACCTAACCCTAACCCTAACCCGAACCCTAACCCGAACGCTAAACCTAACCCTAACCTGAACACTAACCCCAAACCCTAACCCGAAACCGAACCCTAAACCGAACCCTAACCCTAACCCTAAACCGAACCGGAACACTAACCCTAACCCGAACCCTAACCCTAACCCTAACCCTAACCCTAACCCGAACCCTAACCCTAACCCTAACCCTAACCCGAACCCTAACTCTAACCCGAACCCTAAACCGAACACTAACCCGAACACTAACCCTAACCCTAACCCTAACCCGAACCGTAACCCTAACCCGAACCCTAACCCTAACCCTAACCCTAAGCCGAACCCTAACCCGATCCCTAACCCGAACCCTAACCCTAACCCTCACCCGAACCCTAACCCTAACCCTAACCCGAACCCTAACCCGAACCCTAACCCTAACCCTAACACGAACCCTAACCCTAACCCTCACCCGAACCCTAACCCGAACCCTAAACCTAACCCTAAACCTAACCCTAACCAGAAACATAAACCTAAACCTAACCGGAACCCTAAACCTAACCCTAACCCGAACCCGACCCCTAACCCTTTACCCGAATCCTAACCCTAACCCGAACCGTACACCTAACCTTAACCCGAACCCTAACCCTAACCCTAACACTAAACCTAACCCAAACCCGAACCCTAACCCAAACCCTAACCCTAACCCGAACCCGAACCCTAACCCTAATCCGAACCCTAACCCTAACCCTAACCCTAACCCGAATCCTAACCCTAAACCTAACACTAACCCTAACCCTAAACCGAACCCTAACTCTACCGGAAACATAAACCGAACCCTAACCCGAACCCTAACCCTAACCCTAACCCTAACCCGAACTGTAACCCTAACCCGAACCCTAACCCTAACCCTGACCCTAACCCTAACCCGAACCCTAACCCTAACCCTAATCCGAAACCAAACCCTAAACCTAAACCTAACCCTACCTCTAACCCTAACCCTAACCCTAACCCTAACCCCAAACCTAACCCCAACTCTAACCCTAACCCTAAACCGAACCCTAACCCTAACCCTAACCCTAACCCGAACCCGAAACCTAACACTAACCCCTAACCCGAAGCCTAACCCTAACCCGAACCGTAACCCTAACCCGAACCCTAACACTAACCCGAACCCTAACCCTAACACTAACCCGAACCCTAAACCTAACCCCAAACCTAACCCCAACTCTAACCCTAACACTAAACCGAACCCTAACCCTAACCCTAACCCGAACCCTAACCCGAACCGTAACCCTAACCCGAACCCTAACCCTAACCCTAACCCTAACCCTAACCCGAACCCTAACCCGAACACTAACCCGAACCCTAACTCTAACCCTAACCCGAACCCTAACCCTAACCCTAACCCGAACCCTAACCCTAACCCTAACCCGAACCCTAACCCTAACCATAACCCGAACCCTAACCCGAAACCTAACCCTAACCCTAACCCGAACCCTAAACCGAACCCTAACCCTAACCGTAACCTGAACACTAACCCATAACCCTAACCCGAACCCGAACCCTAACCCGAGCCCTAACCCTAACCAAAACCCGAAACCGAACCCTAACCCTAACCCTAACCCGAACCCTAA
>JAVLSZ010000064.1:330000-332500 GCA_032313775.1 Urocyon cinereoargenteus | reverse complement strand
CCTAACCCGAACCCTAACCCGAACCCTAACCCTAACCCTAATCCGAACCCTAACCCTAACCCTAACCCGAACCCTAACCCGAACCCTAACCCTAACCCTAACCCTAACCCGAAACCTAAACCTAACGCTCACCGGAACCCTAACCCTAACCCTAACCCGAACCCTAACCCTAACCCGAACCCGAACCCTAACCCTAACCCGAACCCTAACCCTAAACCTAACCTGACCCCTAACCCGAACCCGCACCCTAACACGAACACTAAACCTAACCCTAACCCTAACCCTAACCCGATCCCTAAACCTAACCCTAACCCGAACCCTAACCCTAACCCGAACCCTAACCCTAACCCTATCCCGAACCCTAACGCTAACCCGAACCCAAACCCTAACCCTAACCCGAAACCTAAACCGAACCCAACCCTAACCCGAACCCTAACCCTAACCCGAACCCTAACCCTAACCCTAACCCTACCCCGAAACCTAACCTAACCCGAACCCTAACCCTAAACCTAACCCGAACCCTAAACCGAACCCTAACCCTAACCCTAACCCGAACCCTAGCCCTAACCCTAAACCGAACCCTAACCGTACCCGAACCCGAACCCTAAACCTAACCCTAACCCTAACCCTAAACCTAACCCGAACCCTAACCCTAACCCTCACCCTAACCCTAACCCTAACGCGAACCCTAACCCTAACCCCTAACCCTAACCCTAACCCTAACCCTGACCCTAACCCTAACCAGAACACTAACCCTAACCATAACCCGAACCCTAACCCTAACCCTAACCCTAACCTAACCCGAAACCTAACCCTAACCCTAACCCTAACCATAACCCCTAAACCTAACCCGAACCCTGAACATAACCCGAACCTTAACCCTAACCCTAACCCAAACCCTAACCCTAACCCTAACCCTAACCCTAACCCTAACTTGAACCCTAACCCGAACCCTAACCCTAACCCTAACCCTAACCCGATCCCTAACCCGAACTCTAACTCGACCCTAACCCTAACCCCTAACTCTAACCCTAACCCGAAACCTAACCCTAAACCGAAACCAAACCCTAACCCTAACCCGAACCCTAACCCTAACCCTAACACTAACCCGAACCCTAACCCGAACCCGAACAATAACCCGAACCCTAACCCTAACCCTAACTCTAACCCAAACACTAACCCGAACCCTAACTCGAACCCTAACCCTAACCCGAACCCGACCCCGAACACGAACCCTAACCCTAACCCTAACACGAACCCGAAACCTAACCCTAACGCTAACCCGAACCCTAACCCTAACCCGAACCCTAACCCTAACCCTAACCCCGAAACCGGACCCTAACCCTAAACCTAACCCTAACACGAACCCTAACCCGAACCCTAACCCGAACCCCAACCCTAACCCTAACCCGAACCCGAACCCTAACCCTAGCCGAACCCTAACCCTAACCCGACAATAACCCTAACCCTAACCCTAACCCGAAACCTAACCCTAACCCTAACCCGACCCCTAACCCGAACCCTAACACGAAACCTAACCCTAACCCTAACCCTATCCCGAACCCTAAACCTAACCCTAGCCCGAACCCTAACCCTAACCCGAACCCTAAACCTAACCCTAACCCGAAACCTAACCCTAACCCGAAACCGAACCCTAACCCGAACCCGAACCCTAACCCTACCCGAAACCTAACCTGAACCCAACCCTAACCTGATCCCTAACCCTAACCCGAACCCTAACCCGAACCCTAACCCGAACCCTAACCCTAACCCGAACCTTAACCTAACCCGAACCCTATCCATAACCCTAATCCTAACCCTAACCCGAACCCTAACCCGAACCCTAACCCGAAACCTAACACTAACCCTAACTCGAACCCTAACCCGAACACTAACCCCTAACCCTAACCCGAAACTTAACCCTAACCCTTACCCGAACCCGAACCCAAACCCCTAACCCTAACCCGAACCCGAACCTTAAACATAACCCTAACCCTAACCCTAACCCGAACCCGAACCCTAACCCTAACCCGAACCCTAACCCTAACCCTAACCCGAACCCGAACCCTAACCAGAACCCTAAACCTAAATCTAACCCGAACCCAAACCCTAACACGAACCCGTACCCTAACCCGAACCCGAACCCTAACCCTAACCCTAAACCTAACCCGCACCCTAACCCTAACCCGAACCCGATCCCTAACCATAACACTAACCCTAACCCTAACCCGAACCCGAACCCTAACCCTAACCCGAACCCTAACCCTAAACCTAACCCTAACCCGAACCCTAACCCAAACCCGAAACCTAACCCGAACCCGAAACCTAACCATAACCCGAACCTGAACCCTAACCCTAACCCGAAGCCTAACCCTAACCCTAACCCGAAACCTAAACCTAACCCTAACCCGAACCCTAACACTAACCCGAACCCTAACCCTAACCCTAACACGAATCCTAACCCTAACCCTAACCCGAAACCTAACCCGAACCCTAACCC
>JAVLSZ010000064.1:322500-325000 GCA_032313775.1 Urocyon cinereoargenteus | reverse complement strand
ACCCTAACCCTAACCCGAATCCTAACCCTAACCCTAACCCGAACCCTAACCCGAACCCTAACCCTAACCCTCACCCAAACCCTAACCCTAAACCTAACCCGAACCCTAACCCTAACCCTAACCCGAACCCTAACCCTAACCCTAACCCTAACCCTAACCCTAACCCGAACCCGAACCCGAACCCTAACCCTAACCCGAACCCTAACCCTAACCCTAACCCTAAACCGAACCCTAACCCTAACCCTAAACCTAACCCTAAACCTAATCCGAAACCTAACGATAACCCGAACCCTAACCCTAACCCTAATCCTAACCCTAACCCTAACCACTAACCCTAACCCTAACCCTAACCCTAACCATAAAACCTAACCCTAACCCTAACCCTAACCCTAACCCTAACCCGAACACTAACCCTAACCCTAACTCGAACCCTAACCCTAACACTAAACCGACCGCTAACCCGAACCCGAACCCTAACACGAACCCTAAATCTAACCCTAACCCTCACCCTAACCCGAACCCTAACCGTAAACCTAACCCGAACCCTAACCCTAACCCGAACCCTAAACCTAACCCTAACCCGAACCCTAACCCTAACCCGAACCCGAACCCTAACCCTAACACGAAACCTAACCCGAACCCAACCCTAACCTGAATCCTAACCCTAACCCGAACCCTAACCCTAACCCTAACCCTAAACCGAAACCTAAACCTAACCCGAACCCTAACCCTAAACCTAACCCGAACCCTAACCCGAAACCTAACCCTAACCCTAACCGAACCCTAACCCTAACCCTCAACCTAACACTAAACCTAATCCGAACAATAACGCTAACCCGAAACGTAATCCTAACCCTAAGCATAACCCTAACCCCTAACCCTAACCCTAACCCTATCGCTAACCCTAAAACCTAACCCTAACCCTAACCCTAACCCTAACCCTAACCCGAACACTAACCCTAACCCTAACCCGAACCCTAACCCTAACCCTAAACCTAACCCTAACCTAACCCGAACCCTAACCCTAACCCTAACCCTAACCATAACCCCTAAACCTAACCCGAACCCTAAACCTAACCCGAACCCTAACCCTAACCCTAACCCAAACCCTAACCCTAACCCTAACCCTAACCCTAACTTGAACCCTAACACGAACCCTAACCCTAACACTAACCCTAACCCGATCCCTAACCCGAACTCTAACTCGACCCTAACCCTAACCCCTAACTCTAACCCTAACCCGAAACCTAACCCTAAACCGAAACCAAACCCTAACCCGAACCCGAACCCTAACCCTAACCCTAACACTAACCCGAACCCTAACCCGAACCCGAACAATAACCCGAACCCGAACCCTAACCCTAACCCTAACTCTAACCCAAACACTAACGCGAACCCTAACTCGAACCCTAACCCTAACCCGAACCCGACACCGAACCCGAACCCTAACCCTAACCCTAACACGAACCCGAAACCTAACCCTAACCCTAACCCGAACCGTAACCCTAACACGAAACCTAACCCTAACCCTAACCCCGAACCCGGACCCTAACCCTAAACCTAACCCTAACCGGAACCCTAACCCGAACCCTAACCCGATCCCCAACCCTAACCCTAACCCGAACCCGAACCCTAACCCTAGCCTAACCCTAACCATAACCCGACCCTAACCCTAACCCTAACCCTAACCCGAACCCTAACCCTAACCCGAACCCGAACCCTAACCCGAACCCGAACCCTAAACCTTACCCGAAACCTAACCCGAACCCAAACCTAACCTGATCCCTAACTCTAACCCAAACCCTAACCCGAACCCTAACCTAACCCGAACCCTAACCCTAACCCGAACCTTAACCCTAACCCGAACCCTATCCATAAACCTAACCCTAACCCTAACCCGAACCCTAACCCGAACTCTAATCCGAAACCTAACCCTAACCCTAACTCAAATCCTAACCAGAACCCTAACCCTAACCCTAAACCCTACCCGAACCCGAACCCTAACCCCTAACCCTAACCCGAACCCGAACCTTAAACCTAACCCTAACCCTAACCCTAACCCGAACCCGAACCCTAACCCTAACCCGAACCCTAACCCTAACCCTAACCCGAACCCGAACCCTAAGCCGAACCCTAAACCTAAGTCTAACCCGAAACCAAACCCTAACACGAACCCTTACACTAACCCGAACCCGACCCTAACCCTAACCCTAAACCTAACCCGCACCCTAACCCTAACCCGAACCCGATCCCTAACCATAACCCTAACCCTAACCCTAACCCGAACCCGAAACCTAACCCTAACCCGAACCCGAACCCTAACCCTACCCGAACCCTAACCCTAACCCGACAATAACCCTAACCCTAACCCTAAACCGAAACCTAACCCTAACCCTAACCCGACCCCTAACCCGAACCCTAACACGAACCCTAACCCTAACCCTAACCCTAACCCGAACCCTAACCCTAACCCTAAACCTAACCCTAAACCTAATCCGAA